>CM018033.1:1930219-2477719 GCA_008638375.1 Nyssa sinensis
AACCCTCTAATTTTCTAGATCCTTCCACTATTTATAAATTCTACTGAACAGTGTTCAAGAGGGAATTTTGATTTCAGATCTTCACAACCTGACCTGCACCTTCTGTTCCTTATCTACTTTCTAATTTTGCTGCACTTCCTTTCTCCGTTACGGCATTAGTAACATTGATTCAGGTCGGCTACTACTCCCTGTTAAACCTCTCTATAGTCGTTTGAGGTTGGCCAAGTTAGTGGGCTGAAGTATTACAAATTAGTAAGTTAATACAACAACACAAATCAAGTGGGGGCGTAGGGATCAGCTCTCGGCTAGTATTTGAAGCAGCGTAGAAACGGAGCGGCTGTAGCTCCAGTTTTCTGGATTTTTCCCCTCTCAAACGATCAACCCAATCTGACGCAGGTATATATATTTAATTTTTGAATTTTTAATCTCTAAGAGAAATTATAATTTAGTCACAAAAGTAATCAGCTGTTGGAAAAAAAAAAAAAAGAAAAATGAGGAATTAAGTAGGGATTGGTGCGGCTGTTGGTGGGGCTGTTAGATGTGCAATTGACTTGGAATAAAATATAGCTGTTGATTTGAATATGGGACAGCCTTTGATTTAATATAGTTCAGTTGTTAAATTAAGTGTAGTTCAGATTTTTAAATTGACTAGAGTCTCAGCTATTGAATGAAAATTTGGTAAGGAAAAAATTCTGTATAGCAGTTCTGAACAGCAACACGTCACTAATGGGGGGCTGATCTTTAACTTCAATAAAACTCCACCAAAAGAATATATCTACAAGTGAAAATAAAATAAAATAATGGTCCAGAAAAATCCTTATGAACCAATATAAAGTTTTGTTGATATGTATTGGTTTTAAATAAACTGATTTGTAGCAGAATATAATATATATTATATTATATTGATTGTATAAAGGACCTTTGTTGGCAACTACCACTTGTAATTAATTTCATTTGGAGCTGCCACAACCTGTGCTCAAGTGTTTTATGTGATGCTATTTTATTGACTGGTCCAGCTCATAAAGCAGTCTCAATTATCCATAACCCACATAATCAATCCACTCCTACCTTCTTCATATGAATTTGTACCTTTTCCAGAGTTTCTGTTGCAGCAGTGAACTTCAATGGCAAATAAACCTTCACAAAAATCATCATAACTATAATTCAATGGCAGTACTGTGTACGTTGTTTACAAGCCGTAGCATTGGTGTAGGTTTTAGCTCAAACTGGCAAACTAAAAGCCATGGAAATAAATATTAAAATCCAACACTAATAAAGTAGCCAGCAAATATGTTAATGAGACCAAGGAAGGTAAATTTAGTTTTATACTCAGCAAAATTGTAATGCTATGTATGAGATTGAATAGGTGCTTGATAGATAATGATAGAGTCCAGATGACTTAGATTATAATCTTGATAGCTACTGAACTTGATTAGAAAAAATAATAGTTTTAGTTGAAACCTAATGAGTGGGGTAATAGGCCATTAGACTATCTTAGGTGATATCCGATAGACGCCCAAGATGATGAATAATACATGAATGGTTAAATTCTGATGTGTCTGTAATTGGTGATGATTATTCAGGATATGCATGGAGGTATTTAACGTATCTGGAGGATATCTGGGAATGGAGATAAGCATAAAGTTTGTGAGTAACTCGGATTCCTGACTTGGTGTATATTTTCTCTATACTATACTACTTTATATGCTGAACTGTTTTATACACTGTACTGTTTTAATGCACACTCTTTACACTGCATTACATATGGCATGATCCTATCCTGCTTCTTGATATCTCCTGTTCTGATTTTGTTGGAGTCTGTTGTTCTAACTTCTCTACCTATTGGAGTCTGATTCGTGTTTATCTTGTTATGTTGAGTCTTGGGCCCACTACGGGATTGAGTATATCAGTAGATGGATAGCTGGCTCTGTGGGACGCCCAGAACTCAGCATCCGCTCAATCCTATCTGATCTGTTCCGCTCTGATACCGACCCCAGCCGGAGGTGTGCGATATGAGGCCCTCCATGTGCCGCCAGGACGCGGGCCCTCCATGTGTGGGGGAGGGGGTGGATGGGAAGTAATGCCATCCCACATCGCCTGAGGAAGGTTCAGGCACTTTGAGCTGTATCCGTTCTACTTGAGCTGCATTGTTTTATCTGAGTTACATTTGAGCATGCATATATATATATATATATATGAACTGGTTTTGAAACCCATGGCAGGAACCTATGTTACTCACTGAGCTTGTTTAAGCTCATTCCATTTATTAAACATTTTTCAGGATATATCTCTATTGGATTAGAAAGCGCAAGGACATGTCACCAGTGGATTGAGAGGCATTCCCAAGTGAGGATCTGATGGCAATAATATATGGAGACTTGGGTTCTCATAGATTGATTCTGGCTATTCAGGTGAGTATGATGAAATAGTTGACCTTATGTAATAGATGTGTAGGGACATGGCTCATGTTAATGGTACTCTGGAGGAATTTGATATGCTCTGTGTAATATGTCTGGTTATGGATGTGATTTGTGGATTAAAGTTATTACCTGTCTGATTATAGATTTGCCTTGTGGTACATACCTCTAATTGTGGTATATTGATGAGTTGCGTTCCCGAGATAAAAAGATTTTAATTTCCGCTAATCTGACCCTACAGTTGGATTGCAATTCATCGTAAGGTTCAGAAGTTTGCCTTTGGTTGGTTGCATTATTGGTCGGAGACTAGCAAGGCGGCTAACTGGCATCACATCTTTCGCATTCGCGTAGGGTGGGGTGCGGGATGTGACATAGACAAAATCTTGTAGGTGGAAAATTATGATTTATTCAATGTATTGGTACTTTATATATTTTGTAATCTATGAGAATTTGTCAAAATGATGAACATGTAACTTGAATATATGTTTGATTCATTACTTTGTGGCTTATGTTCATGTGTATAGACCTTGTGTTTTGGAAGATATGGTTGTTTAATACATTGATGCTTTGTGTAATTATATGTTCTTTGAGAATTAATAATATAGTGAATATGTAACATGAGCATATGTTTAAATTGATTAAATAAAGCATATGTTCATGTGAAAGAAGTTGTGTGATTTGAAAGTTAGAATTTACTTTATGGACGATGCATGATTTAAGGTGTATGCCATGTATTTGATAAAATGCCTCATTGAAATTACTTAGAAAAATCAAGGCGTATTGGCATATGGTGATTCTTTGAAAACATAGTGTGGGTTGAGCACTTCTGTCACGACCCGAAACCCACCCTGTGCGGATTAAGAGAATCGCGACCGCCGCCCTTCGGCCTGAAGGCCTTAGGGCAAGGCTCACATAAGCAACAGTATCAGATGGCGGTGCGGCCTGTGGTTGCGGAAGCGTGAAAAAAAAATTTCTTTTCTTTTTAAAATTTGTCGCACATCCATCCGGTACTGCCGCTCTTCATAGCGGTACACATAATAATAATAATCAGAACATACTAAAACTTAAGGTTTTATACATACATGACATATCCAGTTGCCTCTCAGCTTAAGTACATAATTTTCCAAAATCTAGTACATCCCAAAATCTGTCCCATTACAAGTTCTAGTATCCTCAAAAGTTTATGATTATACAGAGCCACTAATCATCATCCCAAGATGGAGCAAGGCTCCCACTCGTCATCGTTACCTGAAAAAAATTTAGGGAATGGGGTGAGCTTCGAAAAGCCCAATGAGTAATTCCTGCATCTGTCATGGGTTTTCAAATGGCAGTGGTTTCGCACATGAGAGTTTATAAAATGCACACTACCAATTGTTCGTATATTTTAAACACAGAGTACACAGAGTACATGTATTTTTTTATAACAGATAGCCTTGAAACATTTAAAGTATTCAAGGCTAAATAAGCATTTCGTCAAACAGAGTATATGCATTTCAAGCATATAAGGAGGCATAATAAAAATGAGGATAAAACTTGCTTCCATTTCTAAAATCATTTGTCATCTTTTCACTTTTTAACTGGAGGATCCGTTTCGAACCAGACCCTAGTCTTACTTCTGAGAGATCTCGTTGCCTGGGGGATTAGATCCTGCTACCGGACATTTTTCTGAATTGAGAACCCAAAGGGTGCTCAATAACTGGTGATGCTTATGCATCATTATTATCTTGCAAAACGTTAGCTTCTTCAAGAAATACTTTTTATAAGCATTTAAACATGACTTCTTCAAGAAATGCTTTTATGAGCATTTAAAACATGATGTTCTTGATAGAATCTTCACATAGTTGGAATAACATTTCAGAACAGATGACATGTTAAATACTTTCAAAGAGAATTGTAACAAAAATCATTCACTGAACATGTCACAAGAGAATTATAAGAGCGGAATATTTCAATACCGGAGTCAATAAAATATGGAATTTAAACATTCAATGCTTCAGATATTTTGAAGTTTAAAACATCATTTAAATCGTGGAGTTAAAATCTCCACTTCAAATGCAGGGTTACTCACCTTGATTCCATGGGTTTGCACTGTTAGTTGGTTGTTCCCTTCCCTTTGTAGTTCCTAGAAACAATTCACAATAATCTATTAACTTCAATGTACTTCAAATATCCCCTATTGATGTTTCTAATTATGCTTAAATCGTATTACGTCCTAACGTCTTATCGTGAGTCTTATTTTATTGACTCATCATATTTTCTCGTACTTTATTTCGTAATACGGACCTCATCGTTGAGTCCAGAACGTCAAAGAAAGTCAATTTAGACCTTCTTGGCTTTTAATTGGGCTTTGGTCATGTCAGGGGCAATTTGGTAATTTGTACTTTAACGTGTCCTAATTTTTTGGAGTCTCGTCTCATAAAACGGACCACACCATTGAGTCTGGAACGTCCAAAATAGTCAAAATGCACTATTTATTTGTTTTATTTGGACTCCGTTTGACTGATTTATTGTTCAAGGGTAAAATAATAATTTTACCCAATTAATAAAATAATTAAATAAATTATTTTATTAATTATTTATTTTTCCAGGAGCCTATTTGAATTTTTCTTTTAAAAATCTGGGCCTTAGTACAATTTTCCTAAACAGTGGGGGTTGAATTGCAATTATTTAAAACTATTAAAATAAACCAAAGGGTTCAGTTGGTTTGTGACTGAACCGGTTCACTATTCCATTGAACCAACCGGTTCAATGCGTAATGCTGACGCCATGATGACGTCAGCCTTAATTTTTAAAATTTAAAATCTTTTAAATCAAAATGACATAGTTTCACTTAACCGGTTTTATAGTTGGGTCGGGGCCCGACCCGAACCCAGATCCGACCCAACCCAATCGACCCAACACTATTCATCATCTTCCCAACTCACCTCACTGTAGCCCTAATTTACAGAAACTCTAAAACTTCAATTTCGTGAACTTTGAGATCATCTTTCTCTCTGTTCATGGACGGTATGGGTCACTAGGTGATCTAGAAACACTTTAGCATAGGTTTTAGGCTTCGGATTGAGCTAGAAAGCTCGTTCCAACATCCATGGCCGTTCTGAATACCTCCCAAGGAAATGCTTGTTTTTCAACCAAAATCAGTGATGTTTGGCTTATTTTGATCCTTAGATAATGGGGCTTCGATATACATTCTAAAAGCAAGCTTTGGTGTCCATTTTTAAGGGTCGACTTTTTTGAACCGTGACTGCAACTCGGTTTTTGGGGGTCCATTTCTAGGCTTCTAGGTCGCGGCCTAGGTTTTTTGAGATCCCCTTGAGGTCTATTTTAAGTTCCTACATGCAGAGTTTCATTCTGTTAGGGTCGATTCAGACCTGCAAAATTTGAGGTCCGTTCATGGCGGATGTGTACGGTTTTAGGGTTTTAAACTGCCTTGGTCTCAGATTCTCATGCCTAATTCAATGAAAAGATGTTTTAAGCTGCATGCATGCGATCTAACTGGCTCTACAATGTTAAAACAGTATCAAAACTTAAAACCAAGAATGGGGCAGTTTGAGGTTATACCTCCAAACAGCAGCTTCTCCCTCCTTGTTCGTGGCTTAAGCAGAGACCTCAGTGGTTTGGCTTGTTCCAACCGTGTACTTCCAGTCCTCAGTTCCCTTCCCTTGCTCCTTCAATGGCCAAACTCACACACAAGGTCTCACTTTCTCTCTCTAGATTCTCTCCACTTTCTCTCTTTTCTCTCTTTAACTTCTCTCAGTTGGTTTCGGTTGTATCACTTCTCTACAAGAGCACTGACCCAACTATATCCCTCACACTCCACGTGTTTTTCTTGCCGCCCTACCACTCCAATGTTACACAAACACACGTAAACCTGCTACATCTTTTCTAGCTTGGAACTATGGTCGCCCCCCGTTTCAACTTTCCTTCGCTGATGGTTTTTATTGCTTCCAACGGCTTCCTTCTGGAGGTCTTTTATATATATTTTATATAGCTACATATATATATATAAATCATAAATCTGGATATATATATATATATATATTATTTTATTATTTTTATTTTTATTTTTATTTTTATTTTTATTTTTATTATTATTATTATTTTTTAATATAGAAGATTAAGTTCTAATTCATAAAATCTTATATTCTGGCATATCGGTAAATTTAGTTTAAAGTCGAGGCTCGGTTCACTGTTAATCATTTTACTGATCTTGGGTTCCCGGTCATATCTTTTTTTTTTTTTTTTTTCAAGAGTTGACCTTGATTCTTAAGGTCTCAAAATTATTTTAAAATCGTCGCTTATTTCTCGATTAAATTTCTTAATTATTTCTTTATGTTTAGTTCAGATTAATGATTAGTAACTAATCATTTCTTAATCAGGGTCAAGGTGTTACAACTTCGGTGTTATGCATTATGAGGGTGTAGGTCCTGTGGTGAGAAACTCAAAATCTGGCCAATTTCAATACCCGCGGGCTAACGGGAGGACCGTGAAGTAAGACATACGACAGTACTCGCGGGCTGATGGGGAAGGACCATGAAACGAGACATGGGTGTGACATAGAGTTGCATGTGTGTGTCATGCATATTGACATTGCATAGCATTGAAGGATTGGAGAGCTATAACTTTTAAATGTACACTTGCACATGCTACGCCTTAATTTTGTTCATTACATTAGCATTATGTCATACCAGCAGTTGAGCTGTACCCTCGTGGGATATCATATTACAGATGGGGCTTTTGATACTTGAGACTTGATGAAGTCTTGAAGGATGGAGGAGAAATGGACTTTGAAGAAGATTTGGCATGATGGCATAAGCCCTAAGACATATGTAATTAATTTGTAAAAACCTTGTATAGTATGGAAACCATGGACAAGGCCCTATATTTGTAATAAGCATGAAGCGTGTAACATTTTAAGTTCAAGTATATGTGTATATATAATGGATAGGATGTTTAAAATGATATAGGGTATACCTTGTTTAATGTGCATCACATGTATATGTTGAAAACAATGGATGTATATTTAATTTCAATGAACTTGTGGCCATCAAGTGAGGATGGGATGTACACATGCTTATATATATGAATTGTTGCAAAATATTGGGTGGGAAAATGCTTAGAAAACAAAGGAAGTTATGTTAAAAATTTGTGAAATTAACGGAGAAATTAGGTGTGCAAAACACCATATAAATAGGTGAGAAAAATGTCAAAAGGGGGGGGTTAAAAGCCTTGAGGAAATGGGCCAAAAATGGAAAAAACAAACTTGTAAAACTTTAGAAAAAAATTCAGAAATAGGAAAAATTAGGTTGCAGTAGCTACAGTAAAATTTCAGAAAATCAGGTTCAGACAGCCCAGGCCATGCCCAGCCCCCCCCCGGCGCGCGCCCATGCGGGCCTATGCACCATGTGCCTACGGGCGCCCTACCGCGCGCCTACCATGCTCGTGCCGCGTGCCCTGCTGTTGCCTTGCCATGGCATCCAGCCTGACAGCCCCTTGATATCACCCCTTGGCCACCTTTTTGAGCCATGTTTGACTACCCTTTTGAGTTATGTTTGGGCACCCTTATGGGCCATGTGTGGCCAATCCTTAGGCCATGTTTGGCCACTCTTTTGGGCCATGTTTGGCCACTTCCTTAAACCAATTTTGGTAGACCTTTTGACATATTCTTGGTCCATGCCTAAGGGCATTTGGGGCCCATTTGGGCCATAATTCCAAGGCATTTTTAGAGATGTTTTGAGGCTGCTTTGGGAGTCATTTTTAAACATGACTTAAACTATTTTGAACATTAATTGAGAGGGACGTTGAGTGACATTAGGAGACTATTTTGGTTAAGTCAATTACCAAGCCTTCATTTCAAATTTTGGGGAGACATGGGGGAATGAATGCATAATCAACTAAATCCACCTTAATGGCCTTTTATTTACTTTTCTTATTTCATTTCACTCACTCCCTGGGTTTGTTGAAATTCGGGGCATGACAGGTCCACTCTATACTACACTTCATCTTAGAAATGTACTTTACGTGTCTTCCATAACTTCAAATCTGATCTCAGTTCAAAAACTCAATATCAAATCAACTCCAAAGACTCTTCACCAATACCCTGCTGCAATTTCCTTTCTTCCGCAAACTCTTCTATTTTCCCAGTCTGAATCCTCCTGCTCACCATTCTGTGACTCCATCTGCTATAGATCCTCCTCCAATTCATCATGGCAATCACAACATCCGATAGTTGTAGGTTCCCTAATCTCCATTGTTGGACAACAGCTCTGCTGCATGTGCCATCTCTCATCATCTGCACTTTCGTCCCTCTACTGCACCGCCACACACACATATATATACATATATCTATCTGTTGCACCGCCATACACATAAATATATTTACATACACTACTGCACTGCCATACTTCTTTCAGCAGCTTCTGCTACTTTTCTAGTTAGAGCATTCTGGAATTCTCTATATTTTTCTACAAGTTTCCTACTAGAAGCTTCCAATGCTGCCCCCTTTTTGTCCAATTTTGACTGCTTCCAGCAGCTTCCTATATATATATATATATATATATATATTATAATGTGTGTGTTTGATTTTCAACCTTTCAGCAGCTTCTACAAGCTGCCATGCTGCCATATATATAGACACATATATAGTGTACATATCCTACTATTCCGCCTACTCCACTGTTTGTAGAAGCTTCATGAATGCTGCTTCTTTTGTCAACCGTTCCAGCTTTTTCAAGAAGCTTCTCTCCCCTTTTTATTCCAGCAGCTTCTACAAGCTGCCATATAGCTACACACACACACACACACACACACACACATATATATATATATATTATATTGCTTTTTCCATGAAGCTTCTGTATAACATATATATATATATATATTATGGTCAACCTGCTATAGTGGCATGTGGCCAATTGAAATGGTCAAACTCTTTTGCATTTAGATCCTGACATCTTGAAGCTTCTTCATAATATATATATATATATATAATGTGTAATTATTTTATAATATATATATATAATATATCTTCATTATTCGTACAGTGACTGTATTAATATTTTATTTCATAATTTCTTAATTTATGACATCGATAAATTTAACTTAAAGTTGGGGCTCGGTAATAGTATTACATATTTTATCTACTTGAGTGCCCGTTTGTGTCTTATATTGTATTAATTTTATTTGCATAATTAATTTTTGTATCAGTCCCATTTATCTATGTCGGCATTCAGTTGACCGGGTTGTCAATTTTTCGAGCATATATTATTTTTATATCCGAGGGTCTTAAATTCCGTTATGACTTACCGTATTTTGAGCTATTTCAAATTATGAACGTCATATAATCTACTTCTATCAGGTCGGGGTACAGTGTAGGTCATGTTAAATTTTTGAGGTATTATAATCTAAATCAGACTTTTAAATTTAAAACAATCATCTTAAAATGACGCAGTTTCATTTAAGAAATTTCAAAATGACATCGTTCTGCGTACTGTTCATCATCATCTTTATCCCTACGCAACACTGTTGCCCTAATTACAGTTTTCTTCTTTCTCTATTTCATGGAGTTCTAGAACTCCATTTCACCTATTTTCAAGTCCTATAGACTCCTAAGACCATGAGGATCATTTTGGCATTGGTTTGATACATCACGGTGAGCTAAAAAGCTTGGTTGAGCATGCATGGTGAATTCGGTATTTTGCTTGGTAAACACTCATTTCTTCATAAAAATGGCCAAGGTTTAGCCTGCCATGACCCTTACATCATGGGGATTCAATCCCCATTTCCTAAATTATCTTTGGTGTTTGTTTTAAACAGATGGGTCTGTTGGCTGTGACCTGCAACTCAATGTTTATGGGTCATTTTCATGGATTTTTGGTCGCGGTCTAGGGTTTCTACAACCCTTGTAAGGTCTAGTTTCAGTCTTACACAATGGATTTGGGTTTTATAAAGGTTGGTTCAGGTCTGAGCTTTGAAGCACATCCATGGTGGGTTTGCAGTTTTTCTTGGTTTTCTAGGTCTACTCGACCTTGTTTCCCTTCTAACTTAGCATCTATAATATTTACAGAGTATACATATGGAGTTAAATTTCTAAAACTTAAACAAAACTTGAAAAACCATAAAGACCTTACTTTTGATTCTTCAGTTCTTTTCTCCCTTTTTCTCTTCTTTTTCTCCTTCTTATTCTCTAGTCTTTTTCCTTTGTTTCTTTTCTTTTTGTCTACTGAATGCAGTGCATACGTATATATATGCATAGATACACACTTACACACTTACACATAAATATCTCTTTTTCTCACCGTCTTTCTCTCTCTCTTTTTGTTTCTCTTCTTTTCTCTTTTCTTTCAATTGATATTTGTATATAATATGATATCTTGTATATTATTTAATATATATGTATAGCTTATGTCGGCACACACACAAGCACACATAACTGACACACACTCATTTCATCCCTAAAAATCTAACTCACCGCCTCTCTCTCTCTCTCTCTCTCTCTCTCTCTCTCTCTCTCTCTCTCTCTCTCCTTTTACTCTTTTCTTTTATTCAAGATATACATTATATATACATCTAGGTCAGCACACTAATACACCACATATATATATATATATATATATATATTATACTCACACCACATAACCAACACACATATATTACTCACACACACCCTAAACACGCACTGCAGCACCTCTTGTTCTCATATATATATATATATATATATATATATAATGCACTCTTGCTGCACACACATTCCTTTACCTATATATACATATATATATAATACACACACACACCGGTATATATATATATATACACACACACACATATATATATATATGTATATATTATACATATACACTTGCACACATATATATTTATTATATACACACTAATACATATATATATATATATACATACCCATATATGTATATATATATATATGTACTCGTCGCTCTGCTCGATATAATTAATCCAGACACTTGAGACCGTTTGTATTCAAAATCGGGCAATTTATTTATCCTCGGCAAACGAACCCTAACAATTCGGGTTTACAGCATACTGCTCGGTTATATTTTGGGTCGAGGTATTACATACACTGCCGCCTCAACCTATTTGATGGTTCATTTAGACAGGGCTGAGATAGCACATGGCATGATGGATTTTATGCGACACTTCTAACAAGTCAATAGGGATGAGGCACAATCACATCCCCAAGCCAGAAAAAGTAGAGCCATTGCAGCCATGAGAGAATTCCAACAGCCCAACCATCCCAAGTTTAGGGGAGAGCCAGACCCATTAGTTGTAGATTATTAGCATATTCATGTTAATGAACGATAGGATGTGATTGTCTCTTGATGTGAAAGTTTTTCTCTTTGAAACTTGTTGAACAGTGAGTTATGTGAGTTTAGTAAAATTATTAATGCTATAGATGAAGATGAAACAAAAATGTTTGATTAATGGAATAAAAAGAGTGAAAGCGTGGTAAGATTGTGCTAATTACCTGGGGATTTATTGTAACGAGAATGGTGTCTCCCTTCAATTTCAAACTGTCAACCTGTATGGTTGGTGGTGCAGTGCCAGCAGGTTAGTAGCCCCTGAAGCGCCAGGCTTTACCAGGGGGCCATTAGCTGATTAAACTCGTAAAGTCAAAATTTGAAATTAGTTTATTATAATCGTGGTGTTGGAATTCGAATTGTGTGAGATCTAGTTGGGATTTAATTTGTGATCTATGCGGTGTGCATTTACATTTCCTTGTGATTTATGTTACGTTCATTTAGGCCTATTGTTCATTGTATCTCTTGTGATTAGATTGATTATTCGAATTGTTAAAAATGTGATAAACATCTTGATTGTTGATGTATATATGTTTGTTGGGCACTTACTTGACATTATATATGTTACATGCCTGCACTTTGCACCACCTTAATCTTTTCTATTTTAAAATCTCTAATAGGGTTGTTGTTTTGAACCCTCCTAGATGCAGGTAATAGCAAGGAGCCAGCAACTTGACGACACATACTAGAAGAACGTCTCTTTCTTTTATTTTTAGATGGAAATGACTTTTTGATCTCATTGATGTAAATGTTAAGGCTATAAAAGTCCAAACTTATTCTTTTGTATATGTGTGATAATAGATACATTCTTTTGGACAAGGCATAGTTACCATAAGGTAAACACGGCCATTTTACTATTGTATGTTACACAATTCTTGGTAATGGTGAATGGAATTATGTGAAATAGAAATGTATGTTATGTAGACTCAAGTAGAATTATGTTAATTAAAGAATGGATTGAGACTTACAGAAATTATTTATGCAGTTTGACCTTGTTCCTCAGAGTCACCCTTGGATCTTTGAGGCACAGGACGTGACAACAAGAGTGGTGGATGAGGTGGTGGAGGCGATAGCAATGAGGAAGAAAGTAGGTGGTTATGGGAGCAGTGGTGGTGGCGGTTGGTAAGGATGCAACTGGTGGCGGATCGTGATGGGAAGGATTAGAACTAAAGATTAGATTAAGAATATCTAGAACGCGTTTTCGTTCGGGTGCAACTCTTTCAACGTTTAACTACAACTATTACTGTGACATGATTAGTTAGTGTTGTATTAGTAGTACCTAACGTTGTATACCTTTCATCTCATGTTATAATAGTTACGCCCGAACATTGTAAAAGCTGTACTGGGCCATCTCACATTAGCATCTTTTTTTTCATGATGGTAAGGTAGGTGAATGTTGATGAGGATTTTTTTGTAGCAATTGGCAAAAGAAGAGGTATTGGTTGCATATCAAAGTTTTTTACTTTTATTTTTATTTTTTTGCAACAATGGGGCAAGGGATGTGTTTTGAAAGTCCTTGGAGCTTAAGGAGCTTGGGAGTTATGGTTGCAGTGGGTGATGATGGGGCAGAACCAAATTTGGATATTAAATTAGTAACAACCAGAATGTGTTTTTTATTCAAGTACGACTCTCACAATTTTCGAGTGCAACTATTCTTACAACAATTTTTTTTTTTTTTTTTTTTTTTTACAACAATGAGGTAGGTTAAGGAAAGAGGTGATGGTTCTAGATTGAAGATATTTTCTACGTAGTAGTGGGACAAGTGAAGTGTTTTGAAAGTCCATTGAAATTAGAGAGCAGTGAAACTTTGAAGTGGTGGAGGCTATAGCAATGAGGAAGGAGAGGGGTTTTGGCAGCGACAGACAGTGAGGGTGAGCTGGTGGTGGACAGTGCTAGGATTAGGATGGGTTTAGGATTTTGAAAAGATGAAAAAGAGGATAAATGAGTCTTTTTACTATTGCAAAAAATGCAATTTCAAAATAACATCTTGAACAGTAAAAGTTGATATCTTACTAATTTTATTCATTAAGATAACATCCTTCTAAATTTAAGATTGTACTTGATTGATTTGTAAATATGTACTTAATTGAATGGCAATTTTGTAAATAATTCACAATGCCATGATAAAAAGTAAATACAGACAAGCAAGTAGGTCGATAAAACATTCAGTTTTTATCATATGCTATAGCCAATAACCCATGCTTTGCATGGATATATTAAGTTCTCTACTATTTTTATAGTCCCGCATCGGAGACAAAATGAAAGCTAGAAGAGATAAGAGCTTATAAATACACACTTGTCAATTCCATTATTTCATTCCACATCAAATGGAAAATGATAGCTCGGAGAAATAATAGTTTATAAAAGCAGCCTTCTGATATGAATTTGATCCATTACCTACGACTAAACTGTCAATCTTACAAACATTCAATGATAATTTTGTAAATAACTCATCAATTCAAGACAAAATAATAAATTCAGAATGTTACTCCCCAAGTAATACGGTGTAATTTCACTCTTTTTCATTTGACCTCCTATATTTTAAAAGAATGTTATTCCTTCACATTTAAACTGAGTAAAATCAACAGCGTGCATAATTTTCCCTGTACACACGCACGATATCGCAACATCCGTCCGTATATGTAAGACTACTCCTCCCTCGTAGATCAACGATGGCTATTTTTGGTTTGGTTCGTGAATTGGGTAAGAAAAAATAGAAGGAAATGGTGAGAGAATAGGAACCGTAAAAAGTTTTTCCTACATATTCTTTCCCCATCTATTTTCCTTAGTAAGCTAAACAAAGACAACAATAGCCTTCTCACTGTCTTTTCCTCCCCTTCTTCAAACCTACCAACCAATTAGAGCCTTACTGCAGAGGCTGCTAGTCCTGAAACCTAACACCTAACTCATACTTACAGGACATTGTTGATATGAAGAAGAAGAAAATCAACTCCACAAAATTCAACTAAACCTTTGTCCCAACTTTTTGGAGTGAATCATGTTCTGCCATCATGCTTTTATACAAAATTCGACCAGAAATTAAAAATAAAAATAAAAAATAAAAACAGAGCAAAATAGGAGTGAGGGGCTCAACATTACAGGGCATACCACATGATCTACTGAATGACACTCCAAGTTCTACAAAAGCATTATGAAATGTTCAATCATAAATGATACAATTAATAATCAAGCCAAGAAAAATGTGAAAATAATAACAATCCATCAAGAACTACCTCATCGGTTTTCAGCAGCCCTGTCAGCAAAGCGCTTGAGGTATCTTCACATCTTATACTATGGAAATAGAAGCCGAACATGCCAAAGCATTTAAACTTACAGAACAATACTCAGCAGTCTCAGAAAGTACCAGATCGTATTAAACAACATACAAGGAAATTACATTTTGTTACCTCGTATAATTCTCCTGACCGTACCTTTTGTGTTCCCTATCTCCAAAGCCAGCTCGGCCCACCTTGTATCCATCCTCTGTGATACCGTTGTGGCCACCGTGGTGGTAACTGGACATGTAATCATGTGACTGTTTCCCCTCTGACTGTCTGTCCAATGGGCTCCCTCTTCTCTTGCGACTGTTCAACACAGCCGATGCATCATTTACCATTTCCCCTTCTTCTACATTCTCCAGTTCTGCTCCTCTTGATGATTGTCCTTTCATGCCAGGATGGTTTTCCTCATGGTCCTTGTCATAGAGTGGATTCTCAGTTTTTGACCAGCTCTGCCTTCTGTCCTGCCTGATTTTCTCATCCTCAGCTGCCAATTCAATCCCATCTTCTAGCTCCCTCTCAATAAGATCATCCTCATCCATCAATTCCCTTTTCTGGTTCATATCCCCACGAGACTTCTTCCTTTTCTCAAGTGCTGCCTTAACCTTATCCTTATCAATCATTCTAATGACATCTTGAGGTGACTGGCCAGGGGGACCTTCCCTAAACTCTATATTTCTAGACTTGTGCGATACACGATTATCCCTCCATTCTCCTGCTTCTGTGGTTTCTTTTCTTCCACTATTCCTTCCCTGCTCTTCTCCACCAGCTCGCTCAGATCCAGACTTGGATTTATTTGGACCTTCTTTGTTCTCTTTGTAGGGTAGTTGCTCAGGATGCTCGTTATCTTTTATTTCCCCATCCACTTTGTGATCAGTGATCACACTACCCACATCTGTGCTCCCATTATCATTACTTTCATTCTGGGTGCTTCTCAACAGCATGCTATGATAATCGGCACGTGCATGATCAAGTGCTGGCCAAGATGATAATTGCTTTGAAGTTCCAGTTTTCACTGTAGCCCCCGCTCCTCCGCCACCACCTGTCCCAACTGCTTGAGCATTACTAATACTTGGAAACTGTTCCTCATTCACAGCTGTACTTTTTGCAGAGGCCCGATGATTTGGCCCTCCAGTGGTGCTTCCTTCAACTTCACTTCCCTGAGATGGGGGCACTCTGTTTTGTTCATACAATTCCAACATTTGATTGCTAACCTCTGCAAGAAAAAATATCCATAGCAACCTAAGAGATAAACCAAACATACCCAACACCAGAAGACACAAAAGGACAACCCACCAATGAAACAACAATACCATAGCACTTGGGTAACCAGACTGCTCACCATCTGGCTAGTTCTGAAAAGTCAGGGTTGACCCAGGTGATTGTAACCATCTATTTTGTTTATCTTTTTGTTCCAGACTGCCCACCTTTTTCACTTGTGTACTACCAAAGTACTGTTATAAAAAAAAGGTAGCTAGGGTACCATAGTAATGGTATAAAAATAAATTTAAAAAAAAAAAAACACAGCTACAATCATCTGACAGGTCAATTTCAGCAGCAGAATTTCATGGACTGAGTGTCGGTTCAACCATATGCAGCAATAGTGCCACATGGCTGTTTGGGTGACTGTCCCTTTAGGTCTTACACTGATTTTACTACAGAAACAAGGGTAGAACACCAACCCTCCAATTGGCGTGGGGTGACATCAAATTCTTGCCACCAGACCTTCTCACCATCCGATGGAAGCTTCACTTTGAGAAACTTAGCAGCAAGGAAGATGGCACCTGCTGCAATGTGGTGGGGCATAAATTGCAGGCAGAGCGATGTCCTCAGCCTGCAAGCCACTTTCCAGCGTGAAGAAGAGAGAGAAGGGCCACTGAATAGGAATTAGCATGAAAATGGAATAAGAAAATAGCATCTTAATCATACCCATCATTGACAAAGTTCCATGCAACTTGAGCAAGGGCATTCTGTGCAACCTTAAATATCTTTATTGCTTCAACGAGGGGTTTATATGGGTGGTGAACATTGAAATCAAAACCTAAAGTTGCAAGTACAACCCTCTCCCCAAGTAAAATTAGCTCCTTTTGTTGCTCATATACTTCCTGCAAATTGCATACAGATTAATAAGTAACTAACTCAATATATTTGAAAGAAATTATAGACAAGAATCTAAGAAGTACGGAAACAAACACGGGATACGGATACGACACGGACACGAAGACACATCATTTCTCAAAAAAGTAGGACAAGGACACATCAAAAACATGTTGAATAAATATACATTTTTTGTATGAGCATATAGTAAAAATCTAACGTTATTTCAATTAAAATTGGTATAAAAATACACAAATCACAAAAATATTATTAAGATATTAAAGTAACAAAGCCATTAAACTAAAATTCAAGAACAGATTTACTAACTATTACATAGGATATATGTGTGTGTGTGTGTGTATCTATATATAACCAAAAAAGAATGAAAGAGAAGAGGTAAAAAGAAGAAAGACACTGTGTCCAAAACGTGTCCGAAATTTATAAAAAATAAAAAATTTTGGACACTCTTTTTCGCGTGTCCGACACTTGTCCGGAAAATGTCCGAGAGTGTCGGTGTCCGACACGAACACGTGATCCAAAATAGTGAGTCCATGCTTCATAGAAAAGAACCATGGAAGCGCAGAAATATAATTACTGATGGGACAGCTGTTGATGTTAAAATTGTGAAAGCTGAGCAAGAATTCAGGATTACAGGGTGGAGAAAAGGTAATTCTGGAAAAGGAATAGACTAATCATGATAGCAACAACCAATTCTATCTTAGGAGAAACTGCCTTCTGATAATTTAACGATAGAAGATAATTTCAGTAAAGTAACTGGTTGAGGATTATGAATACCAATTACCGATCCCAAAAAAAAAAAACGAATTTGGACTGCTATCCCTTGATTGCAGTCCTCATGCTACTTCTAGCAAGACAAACTCATATTAAACCCTTTCATCGTATGGGCAGAATTAGTGTGCTGGAAATCCATAGGGTCGATATAGCAAGAAGAAACCCATTGGATCAATGAAGCCAGAAGAGATGGAGATGGAACATTCATGTATGACAATGAGGAAGAGGAGGAGGAGAACATCAAAGCAAGGAGAAAAGAATATATATATATTAAACTGGTGAAAGCACCAGCAGTAGAAAAAACACCTTCTGTTTGATCCTCTGAGCTGCAGCGGGATCCTTTTTATGAATTATCTCATAAGAAACAAGAATAACATCCTTTAATGGGCGGGGAGTTTCTTCAACCTTTCCAGCTAGGAACATACACACTGTCGCAACAGTCTGCAAAGCATGAGATTGAAGTTAAGAAAATTAACAGATCAGTGTTTATATATTTGTTATTTCATGTGTTTATATACTTCTCGTTTAATTCAAAAACATACATCCATTATAAAACCATAATAAATAAGCAGACAATTAAAAAACAGATCTATGGCTACATGTTATCATCATTTCAAAGGGTCTACCTGAATAGCCAGACTCTGAGAATGTCTTGTGACAAAATGACAATAGACACCAATCCAAAGGTTAAATTGGTGTATAAAAATAATCCAAGAAGATTCCAACCCATTTCTAACAAGATGCTTAATGGCGAATAGGAACAGGTAATGGATTGAGAAAAGGTCACCACATTTCAGTGCCAAAGAAGAACAAGGAGAAGAGGGGGGAGTAAACTAAACTTGCATAAGCCTACTTGTCTAATGTCAACTAATTAACTTTAGAATTGTGCTCCCAGCATTCTTTGGACAAGTTCAAGAAATAAATTAGGTCCAAACTTGCTGGAGCAAAGTCTCAAATGGGAGCCATACCAATGTACAAGGATCCTGGGTCCCAAGGATAAGGATCTAGCCCTCTGGTTTAACCATTGTTAGATACTGTGCGTTGATAGCATGAACCTTATAATTTAACACTTGAGCCATTGAGGCCCTCAGAATCCACCCCATCTCATCACCAAGAATTCCTAATATTACAGAACATGCCTTCAAGAAACTTCTTTGATGAATACCATGCCAGATGTCAATACAATTAATGGGTCCAGGTACATCAAATATATAATCAGACGCATTCAAACAAGTAGTTTGAACTGTGCAGAAAAGCCATCTTTGTATCTGGACTCCTCTGACTCTTTCATTGACTTCCAATGCAACTACAACCATAAACACTAAAACTGAGTACATGTTTGCGTGTGTGGCTGGAAGTTGACAATCGGCCACACAACTCAGGCCAGCCTCCCCCCCCCCCCCCCTCAAAAAAAAAAAAAAACACCCATAAGCACCCCATCCTCCATAAAGATGAGATTCAATCCCATGTGTCTTGTACAACCACCTAAGAGATGTTACTAACCATGTAGCAGGCAACTTCAAAATTTCGTTTATATAATTTTGATTATATTATAAGAATCTCTAATTGAGTCTGAGATCAAACACAACTTTCAATAGTTTTCCTACAAATATAATTACAGAATGCATGCATAATCCACAAAGCACGACTGCAAATATGTGGATATAGATAGTTCTTTTTCTTTTCTTTTATAATTTTATGTTTTAACGTTCTGAAATATCGAATCAACGAGACAACACTACTGTATAAATACGTGTTAGCCACCACTCCTGCTAGAACTACCAATAGAATAATATTCAATCAAGAATAAGATACAGGAAACAAAAGATCAGATACAAAGCAAAAGCAATATTGATATCGAACAAGTAACTGCTTACCCTTCTGTCATTCTTAGCATGGGATTGTCGAAGGAAGAACCGATGGCAAAATATTATTGCTGTAGCTATAGTTACCTGGGGTCTGCATTCACAACAATTTATAGTCAAATTCATGTTCTAGAAAAGGAAGGAAAAACAAAAACCCTTTGCAATGTTTTAAGCAACAATCTTTTTTTAAGAATTTAAGAAAACATTAAACCTCAAAGAGCACTTGTGTCTGTTGACATGCTTCCAATAAAATAAAGCAACCTGAAAGTGGAAAAGGGAAGACAACAAGCTTTTTCCCCTTCTCCAATTCCTATGATTTTATTCAAGACTGACATTAACAAAGTTCATTATCAATAGTGATTATTGATTGCCTTTAAACCTAACACCAGTGCAACATGTGTCCACTTGGTATGCAAGAAACATGTGTTCCTGTGGCACAACGTTTCTGTTGTAAACATTGATTATAAATATTGACCGAATCTGTAACTTAATTTAGGCATTAAACTTGCTTAATCTGTAACTTAATTTAGGTATTAGATTAATTGATTGATTGACTGACTAATTGTATTGATTGTAGGAACTCATTTAGAATAGTTTCTTTATTTACTTGTAAGCTGTGACTATAAATCTTAACCTCCTAGAGAGAAGAATACATTCTTTTCATTCTCTAAAATATCTTCGACATGGTATCAAAGCAGGTTTTCTAAACCATAACTTCTCTATCTCGGTCCTCCCCTTCTCAGTGCCTCTCAGCTCCTTCGGCACCTCTCGACACCTCTCGGCCTCCTCGACCCAGCCTCTCATCACCCTCAGCTCTCTCAACTCAGCCAGTCTCGGCCAGCTTCTCTCACTACCCAAATCTTTGCTCTAACAACTTCTTTGTCCTATCATGGCAGATAAATTGGACACCAAAGACAACACGGATTCTTTTTTTATTAGATCATTGACCAATACAAAATTAAAGGATTCCAATTACCTTCAATGGTCTCACACTGTGTCGGTTTCAATGAAAGCTCATGGTAAGGCTTCTTATTTTACAACTACCAAACCTACTGATGCCACCAAGGTTCCCACTTGGGAACAAGAAGATGCTCATATTATGACTTGCCTTTGGAACAGCTTCGAACCAACTATTTTCAATAATGTCGCTTGTTTGGAATCTTCCAAAGCCATTTGGGATACTTTGCAAGAGTTGTATTCTTCTGATCAAAATTAAATCTATCAGGACATTTTCTCCTTCCAACAGGGAGATTGCTCGGTGGAAGAATATTTTTTCATCCTGAAAGGTATGCGGGATGAGTTAAATGTTTATCAACCATTGACCACTGACTTGAAAACTTAACAACAATACAGGGAGGAATTTCGTGTTGCTAAGTTTCTCTCTAGTCTCAAACCGAAACTTGCTCCTATCAGTTCTCAGATTCTATCTGGTAAGGATGTTCCGACTACTAGTAAGACTTTTGCTCGTGTTTAGAGAGCTTCCATTTATTCTTCTACTCTAGAGAATGACGCTCGCTCTACTCTTACTGCATCTCCTGGAAATCATGGTGGGTATGTTTCTCCTAGTAGAAATCATGGTTGTGGTAGTCGTGGTAATCGTGGTGATCGTAATGGTCATGGCTCCAAGCGATGCACTCATTGTGGCCAAAATGATCATTTGGTCAACTACTGTTGGAAACTCCATGCAAGCCCACATGGGCTAACCATGCTACACGTGAGGGGAGGCATTCTAAGTTGGTTTGTGAAGGTCAGATCCTTATTTCCAAGACAAAGTATGATTCTATTCTTCAGTGTACCAATGCATCTTCTAATTCTACAGTCAATTTGGTCTCGTCATGTAACACGTCTTCATTCTTCTTCTAGTACTCCTTGGATTCTTGATTCTAGAGCGTCTGATCATATGACAGGTAACTTGTCTCTTCTTTCTAATATTTTTCGTCCTTCCCCCTCCTTTGTCACTATTGTTAATGGGACTAAAGCTTGTGTTCAATGAATTGGTAGTGTTTACACTTCTAGTCTCACTTTTTCATCTGTTTTATACATGCCCCAATTTGCTATCTATTTGTAAACTTACTCAATCCTTCAATTGTGCAATGACATTCTATCCCTCTTATTATGAATTTCAAGGTCTAAAGACAAAAGAAGATGATTGGTGGGGGATATGAGAAGAACAGACTCTACTACCTTCAGTCATCCTATTAGTCGACTGCTTTTGCTCTACATTTTGTTGGTTCTCCTTATCACTAGCACAGTTGCCTTGGACATCCGTCTTCCGCAAATGTTCGTCACTTAGTTCCTATTTTATCTGATTTTTCAAGTTTTAATTGTGAGACGTGAACTTAGTTCCTACGAGACCATCTCGAACCATTGGTTTATGTGGTTCTCGATATTTTGTTACTTTTATTAATGATCATTTTCATTTGACATGGGAGTATGTGCTTAAAAATCGATCTCAATTATTTAATGCTTTTCAATCTTTTTATGCTGAAATTTCTAATCAATTCAATGCCAAATTATTAGTTTTTCGAACTGATAATGCTCAAGAGTATAGAGATAGTCATTTTAAACAATTTCTCAAGTCCAAAGGCATTATACACCAAACATCCTGTGTCACCATCCCCCAACAAAATGGGATTGCCGAAAGAAAGAACAGTCTCATCCTTGCTATAGCCCGTGCCCTTATGATCCAAATGCATGTTCCCAAGTGTTTTTGGGAGATGCTATCCTTACAGCTACGTATTTTTTAATAGAATGCCTTCTCGCATTCTACAGGGAAAATCACCTTTTTAATATCATGTTTCCTGATAAAACATCTTTCTCCCTTTCCCCCCAAAATTTTTGGATGTGTTTCGTTTGTGCATAACTTGCAGCCTGGTCGTGACAAACTTGACCCTCGTGCTCATAAATGCATATTTTTAATAACCTCTCATAAATGCATATTTATTGGTTACTCACACACAGAAAGGTTACAGGTGCAACAGTCCTATCTTATGTAAGCACTTTATCAGTGCTAATGTCACTTTATTTGAGACTGTTTCCTATTATTCTCTAAAAGGAAGTCAGTTATAGGCACCATTCTTTCTTGACCTTGTTTTACCTATTAGTGTTCCTACTCGCCCTCCTATTTCTCAGGTGTATGTTTGTCGTCACCAAGCTACAACTCTAATCACTCTTCCTGCTGGACCTTCTCTCTCACATCCTTCACCTACCTTGCTGTCTGTCGATCTATCTCTCTCTTCTGACTCTGATCTTGATCTGTCCATTGCAATCCATAAAGGTACACATACTTGCACTGCTCATCCTATCTCTAATTTTGTCTCTTATGATCATTTATCCTCTTCCTTTCAAGCTTTCTCTCTGTCCCTATCATCTCTCATTATTCCTAAATCCTACAGGGAAGCTCTTTCCCATCCCAGTTGGAGGACCGCAATGGAAGAGGAAATGCATGCTTTGGAATTATATCGTACTTGGGCTCTTGTCCTAAACCTGCTAGTGCTCAAATTGTTGGTTGTCATTGGGTCCTCACAATCAAGCAAAATCTTGATGGTACAGTTGAACGTCTAAAGGCTCACCTTGTGGCCGAAGGTTTTACCCAAACTTATGGCATTAATTATACCAAGACTCTCTCATGTTGCCAACTTGAATTCTGTTCGAGTTATCATATCTCTTGTTGCGAATCTCGATTGGCCTCTTCATTAGCTCGATATCAAAAATGCCTTCCAACATGATGATCTTGCTAAGACTATGTATATGGCTCAACCACCTAGTTTTGAGTCCAAGGGAGAGTATGTTTGTTATCTTCATAAGTTTATTTATGGACTCAAACAGTCTTCTCGAGCTTGGTTTGATAAATTTAATAAGGCAGTAGCTACTCTTGGTATCACTCGGACCCAAGCTAATCACTTAGTATTCTTTAAGATGCAAAGGGGTATCGTGATCCTAGTTGTCTACGTACATGATATTGTGATCACTAGCAGTGATAAGGCAAGTATCCAAACATTGATTCGCCATCTTGGTTCCATCTTTCTCACCAAAAATCTAGGAAAGCTCCGTTATTTCTTTGGTATTGAGGTTGCAAGATCAAAAGCAGAGATCAGTTTGTCTCAAAGGAAGTACCCTCTTGATATTTTGAAAGATACAAATTATCTTGGCTCCAAACCTGTAGCTACGCCCATGGAGACCAATCTAAAGTTAATGCCAGTTGAGGGTGATTTGGGTAAGCTTATTTACCTAACCATTACTCGACCTGACATCTCCTATGCAGTTAGTGTTGTTAGTCAGATTATGACTAGTCCTCGGGCAAATTGTTGGGATGACTTCTTCCTTTTCTTCTGACTTTTCTTCTTTTAGTAGTTCTCATCTTGAGACAGATCAGTCTATCGGAAATCATCACAATCACATACATCAAAAAAGCGATGACCATTTAGTTAACTTTCATATACCATTTGGCCTTCAATAGTGAAAGAATGGATGGGAACAGCTACAAGGTTATTAATTTCTGTAGGAAATATCAGAGGGGTTGAATCTTCCTTTTTGAAAGAGATCTCAACAATGCCATCTTTTCTTTTGAAGAGATGAGGATCAAAAGATTGCACAGGCTTTGTGGTCTTGTGGGATCTTTCATAATTTGTGATCTAGGATTCAATAAGGAGCTTGAACTGTTTCGGAAGATGAATACAAGTAGTAAGATTGGGAGTGTCAATGTTGAGAAGGAGGGCTTCATCAGTGTTAGTTATAAGAGTCAAGCCAAAAGAATGATTTTAAACTTTGTATGCCATTTGATAGTGTAATGTAATTGCATAGGTGTTGGTCACTTGGGAAGCACCGATGATATGAAGTTGGACCTTTAGAGCCAAACAAAATTTGAGGATCACTGAGTGGCATATTGAAATTTGGAAAAAAAGTCAATACAATAGTGCCAACATTCAAGGTTATCTGAATTGTGGCAATGCATGCATGTTGATATTCAAGAAATCTGGAATCCAGGAGCGCGATTCTTGAGACTACAAGCAACCGTTTTCTACCATGAAAGGTAAGGGCTAAGCGGATTGCTCCAAAATGCAAATGAGTATATCCCTGCGTTCGCCATAGTCGTGGGAGTTCTTCAAGGATAGTGAGTGTGTAACCATTTGTTTTGGGATTTGGTATTGATCAAATCAACAAGCTTGAACATCTTTAACAGAAGTGGGGTGAGGTGAAGAAAGAATTTGATGGATAGTTTTAGTGAAGGATGAAGAAAAAGGTTTAGTGAAAGCTTTACATGGATTTAAAAAAGGAAGGGTATTAACTAGGACTTTACTCTCATCATCCAAATATTCTATCTCATAGAGATAGTTTAGTTTGCGGAAGTACTTTTTCGAGGAATAAAATAAGTGCTTACAGAAGATGAAAGAACTTGATCGAATATTGATGTCATAAAATAAGATTAGGTTTTCTTGTTGTCCTATCTAAGTTTCTAGAATTACTTCCATACTTTGCTCACCCAAAGAATACCAACATAGTAGAATCTATTTGGCTAAATTTTAAACCAAGACAATTATCTGAACAAGTCCCAAGATACTTTTCTTAGGCAAACTAGATTAAACTATAAAGAGTATTCTCATGATTCTAACTGTTGGATTTCTGATGTGGAGGATCCACAAAAAGTGGCAACCACAGGAGAGCATAGTCTCCTTAAACAGCCAAGGGTAGGAAATAACTATAAATCAAAACATTAAGCTAGGAAAACAAGAAATAAGAACTTAAGCTATCATAGCTCTGATACCAAGATTACAACCACAAAGAAGGTGTAACCACTTAGGAGGAAGGAAAAAAGTACGAAGATAGAACACCAAGATTATTATACAACAGAGATTATAAGATTACAACAGAATTACAACCAGAAAGGAGGTAGAGTAAAATTAGGAAAATGTGAATCCTCCTAGCCCTCAAAACAAATAACTAGAAGACATAACTCTATTTACAATACTAAACATGACACTTAAAGACACAGTACTAGTTTCAAGTCTTACACTTCACATGCCATTAAAGACACAATCTATTTACAAGACTTGCACATCACATGACACAAGACTATATAGGACAAGGTTCTCACATCTTTGCAAATCTATCATATGCATACTTACATTAATGCAAGATCTTTTACAATTTAGATATGAATGATGCTTCTGGGGTTATAAAGAACTGGCAGGATAGGATTTTGGGAATAAAACTAGGATTTAGTGGCAAACTTTGAATGGATTCCGTGTATTTTTTGTTCAAAACAGTAAACAATGAATCCATATATATTAATTGAAAATATTAGTATTCTACTATAGCCGGATAAAATGAAATACTTACGCAACCAGTGAAAAAGCTCCAATAACTTGAACAAAAACTCAGTAACAAGAAGAAAGCACTCACTACAATACCACTTTTCCCTCATCAAACAGCTGCTATTACCCTTTCAATTGGACCAAACACAATTCTTTGTCAGGAACGGGACTCCCAGTCTCATTTAGGCTTTCAAAGCTATCATAGTTATATAACCAATTGATAAAAGAAATCATACTACAGACAAACAGGAGGGTGGCAAACTGGTTTTATTCGAGATATTCGATACACCAAAAGGATTATAATCTGTTTGAGGGTATATATTACTGTTTCAAATAATAATTATAAATTTGATGGTAAGAATTTTGAAGCTATTTCACAAATAGTTTAGTTTCACTATTAATTACTATAGCAGTACAGTAGCGAATTACCAAAACAGTATCATTCACACAACCATGGTTTACTGTTTCAACCCCAATAGATCCCCAATTCAAGCCACACCAAAGGCACGCCTCCTCTTACCCTATATCCGGTTCTTGTGTGTGGGGTTGGATATTAGGAGTTTCTCTAGATAACCATGCACCCAAAGGACCTGTGGTTAGCACGCCTCCATCACCAATATATATAGCAACAAACCAGTTAAATTTTCTGGTCTTTTCACATTTTTCCTCTCCCATTTTTTTTTGGTTTTTTTTTTTTTTTTTTTTGGGGGGGGGGGGGGGGGGGGGCGGGTTATTTAATCTCTTTAAATAGTGGGTTCTCAAATTAAGAATTTGCAGCTTTTCACATTAACGGTAATGAAAGGGAAAGGGAAGAACCCAAAAAATTGATTGATAAAGAAAGTAAAGGTATTGTAACACAAATTATCACCCAAAAAAAAAGAGTAAATTACACTGACCTCCTAGAAGGTTTCTGACAACTGCATATGTCACCCTTCTAGTTTCTGAAATTAGCCCCTTAAGTTTCTTATGTTAGTAACAAACCGCCCCTCACCATCAAGAGTCGTTACTGACTCTGACGGAATATGCTGATCTCATTGTTTTAACTTTTTTAAATACCTAATGCACCCTCCTCAATGTTTATGAGAGTACAGTTTCCCTGAAACTCCTCTGCGACTCTTTTTCTCCCATTCGTATTAATCAAAAAATTGCTTCAAAGATTCAAATTCTACTACAAATACTACTGATTGCATCTCAATCACAAATGCCTCCTGCAAATCTCATTTAAAACCGCCCACATGTTATATATATATATATAAATATATGTATATATATATATATATATATATATACTTTACACTGCGTGAATATATAATCAAATGAAACAAACTAATTTAATCTAACCTGTGCGCGTGAATGTATAATCTAACCAATCAAACTAATATATAATCAAACAATTGAGACAAATTGCATAAACAACAGTAGCCCAACAAATTTCCCCTCTTCTCTTCGCTGCCATCTCCTTCGACCACTTCCACATCATCACTCTCTTCTTCCACCATCACAATCACTTCGTAGCCCAACAAATTTCCCCTAATAGATTTCAAGACCCACCAGTTTCCCAATAGATTTCAAGCCCTGCTATTACCTTCCCAACAAATTTGAAGGGCCACCCATGTCCACCGCCGACGCAACCACCTCAACCCAAAATTACGACAAAGGGCTGTGTTTGCTGCAGCAACAATTCTTGGGAATTTCTGTAATCGCAGTGAAAAATTTGAGTATATGCTGAAAGTGTTGAAGAATGAAAGCTCAAATGGGAAACAAATTGCAATAAATCCAATCCCAAAGTTTTAGTAGTCGATGCAATGAAGCAAAGCCAAATTGGCAATGGTTGTCAATCAAAGTGGAGATGACGATCGGTGGAAGGGGCATCAAAATTGGCCAACTACATGTTGAAAAATTCCCCCAATTCTTGACTGAAATTTGCTTCTCTCTCACCAATGTCAATGGATGCGACCAAAAAATACCATTCGCACCCCCAAACCATCATAAAGTCGTGGTTCACACCTTCACTAAAATGTTCCTAGTAGTGTATACAATGAAACTGTTGAGTCTGTACAAAGTGTTCGCTGTGAGGCAAAATATGTTGCCAATGGAGATCAAGGAGTCGTACCGGAGCCATGGTTGTTGATGAAGATGATGACAGTCAATGGGCTTCACGGTCTTGGTCTCTATGTCATCTTCCACATGCTCAGCCGTGTGATTTATATCGATGTGTATAAATTGATAATCACGACTATGTGAATTATATAACTATGTATATTTATTTTTTATTATCGTGGTTTGTGCATATGTGTGTGTGTGTGTGCAGACGATGTTGTTGATTGTTGGTTCAAAGAGATTTTAACTCAAATATTATTATTTAATTATAAGGGTAACTATGTATTTTTAATTATTCTGTTACTTCCATCCATCCGACAAGTCTAACGAGGGCACAATGTAATTTCAGAAACTAGAGGGGTGCCAATTGCAATTGTCAAAAACCTTATGGGAGGTCAGTATAATTTACCCAAAAAAAAAAAAGTCACGGTAGCAAGTAATTGTAGAGATTTTCTAAAAAGCAACTCTCCATGGGACCTAGAGATCAGAAGTATGTTCTTCTAGAAAATAATTGGGACACCATGCGATGACAGAGATCTCATTGCCCGTAGCCATATCACTTAGGAAACACATTTCTTTGGAGATGGATGGGACTTGTTGTTGGGAAAACGTGTGGTGGGGAGATCAGAGATCAATCCTTCAAGGAAATTTATAATTTTCTTCCCTATTTATCCTGCAATCCAATAATTCCATTTCTGAGGATCTATGAGCTATAAATTTAACTTATCAAACTCATCAAAAAAATTATCGAAGTTAATTGACTTATGACCATCTCTGTTGGGGTTTTCTTCTTTACAAGCTGGGGAGATTAGCATTCAAAGCTACAAGGACGGAGCCTAGAATTTCCATGGTTAGATTCTCGGTCTTAGTAGATGATTCTTCTAAGGGGTCTCTCCCAAGCTCTAGGGGTCTACGGCAAGGGGTATCCACTCTCCCCCAAGCTCTGTGGACGAGGAGCTTGTTGGGTGGCTCCGTAGTGGGTGACAAAAGGGAGCTCACATGACTACTTCTCATTTTGCCATTTGCATATGATATCATCAAATTTTGCAGGGTGAATAACGAAAGAGAGTCATGATATCTCTTATGTGTGCTAATTTCTTTTAAGGAAATTTCTGAGTTGTGGTTTAATTTGAACAAGAGCAAGCTAATTCCCATCAAGGAATTTGGCTAACACGGGATTTAGTATCAACACGGGATGTAGAATGGTTCCCTTCACAAATCCTACTCAGGTTTCCCATTGGAATCTTCTTATAAAGCAAAAGAAATTTGGGATGATGTCCTTGAAAGATTGAAAAAGTAATATGCAGATTGAAAAAGGCAATCTCTCTTTGAGGGGGAACTTACTCTAATTTTGAGAACACCATTGAACCTTCTGACATGCTTTCTCTTTCACCATCTGAGATATGCTGATAAGAAGTTTGATGTAGGACGGAATCAATGGGATTTGGGTTCTCATTTGCCTGACTTGATGGCAATTAATAGAGACGAAATCAAAATCCCATTGACAGTTCGTCGTGGGACAGAGGCTTTATGGGCGATGATTGATGAACAGGGGCAACTGTTTGCACAAATCAATGATCAGGGTGGTACTATACAACAGACATTCATGCAACTCAATTTTAATGCCCCTAAAGACCCTCCAGTCAACAGGAATCGCACCAGTGGATTTGTCCGAGGCCAGCCTGAAGACAAAGCTATTCGCAATTACAAAAGACTTCCAGATTTTGATGGTAATTTTTATGTTGAAGACTTTCATGATTAGGTTTATGATTTGAATGATTGTCTTAATAATTTGAGACTTTAAGAAGAAAAAGAATATTTTCGGATAGAAAATAAACTCACATTTGCAAAAAGATGGTGACTTGATTTACAAAGTCAGAGACAGAGAAGCAAAGAAAAAGATGCATTCGTTCATGGCCAAAAATGATGAAACTGCTTATGAATAGATTTTTGCCAATAAATTATTTGCAAATTTTAGAAGATAAATACAGGCCATCATGGGAAAGTACCAAAAAAGAAGCACAAGCAAAATCTGAAATTGTGACGGCGACTTCAAGTAATAAGGTTGCAAATACTGAACCACTAAAAGAAGTCTACATCCTTACAAAAGACTCTCTTGTTATAGAAAGCGAAGATCAAAGTCTTCCATGCCTTGAAGAAGATCACAAAGAGTCAATAGAAAATAAAATTGAATTTATTTCAAGGAGAAGAATTGAATGAAAATTTTATTATGGAGGAAGAACTTGTTACAAAGAAGCACGAAAATCTCATTGAAATTGTCAACACTAAAGATGAAGAAATTAATCTTGAAGTTGTGCAAGATGATTATAATGCTTCCAAAAAGATTGAAATTTTAGTAGAACAAAAAGATAACTTTTGTTTTATTATTGGAGCATTGTTGTCATCAAAAAAAGTTTCTAAAGTTACAGACTTCATGAAAGATCCGGTAATGAAAATTTTTGAGTCTTCAATTGTTCTTGAAAAGATTCAACAGGGCTATGGACGAGTTCGTTATCGCATTCATCCAGTTAACTCGAGGACGAGTTGTCTTCAACTAAGGGAGGCTGATGTAGGACAGATTTAGTACCCTAAAAATAAAGATATTAGTTTTAAAATTGTATTAGGATTGTTTAGTTTCCAATTTTAATTTATTCCTAATTTATTTAGTTTCCTTGTTTTATTAAGATTAATATAGAAAATACAGAAATTAATAGTTTCCTATTCGAATGACTAGTCTTTATTGTAGTAGGATTAGTATAAAAATAGGAGTATTCTAGCACTATAAATATGATGTAATATGTCGTTATGGTTATGTTTCTTATCAATATTAATTCAATTACGAATTTTAGAAAATTATTTCCTCTTATTAGGTAAAGAGACCCCATGTTACTTTATTGCTAAAGAATTCGACGTGTTCAATTCTCCTTTCCACGTTTCCATTCCACATCATTTCTTTCAACGGTTCAATATCTGCAACCTTATCACCAGTTATTTCAACAATTTCAGATTTTACTTGGGTTTTTTTCTTGATACTTTCCCGTGATGGCCTGTATGAATTTCCTACATTTCGTCTATTAATTTCCATCTGGCTCAATAGAAAATGATGGAGTCGAGAACCCAAATCCCATTGACGTTCATCGTGGGATGGAGGCTGTATGGGCTGCAATTGGTGACGATGGGCAATAGTTAGCACAGATCAATGATCAGCTCAGTGCTATACAATAGATGCTAATGCGGCTCAATTTTAATGCCCCTAGAGACCCTCCAGTCAACAGGAATCGCACCAGAGGATTTACCCTAGGCCATCTTGAAGACAGAACTATACCAAGTCAGCCTCCCCAAAAGGAGCCTGCCTATGGAGACAAATTAGATTCAGATGATGAGAAGGACTACGAGGTTCGTAGGCTTCCCAGATGGGAATCGAGATTTTGAAAATTATCGGATGAAGGCTGACATCGCTACCATTAATGGAAATCTTAACATTGAAGATTTCCTTGACTTGATTTTTGAGACTGACCGATTTCTAAACATGATGGAGGTTCCCGCTGACAAGATGGTCAAGTTTGTTGCGTTTAAACTGAAGGGTGGACCAGTAGTTTTGTGAGACCAATTGCAGTGAAATCGACAGCGACAAGGCAAGCAACCAGTTCAAGTTTGGAGGAAGATGAAGCAGTACATGATGGGAAGATTTCTCCCTTCAGATTATGAGTAGTACCTGTTTCAGGTATACCAAAATTGTATCCAAGGTAGCCGAACAGTTTTTGATTATACAACAAACTTTAACCGATTGTGTGTTCGCAATAATCTGGACTGAAACAGAAGGGCAAGGTGGCACGATATTTGAGCGGACTTAAGCCCTCAATCTGTGACAAAATTGGATTGCAGGTTTTGTGGACAGTTGATGAGGTTTATAACATGGCGCTAAAGGCAGAATTGTTGGAAAATGAGAAAAGGGCTGGAAGTTCTAGTGCAATACCCTTTCACAGGAATTTTTCCAAATCCTCGCATGCAGCGAGTGATAAAGAAAAAGGCACTCAAACAGTAGCAGTTCAGTCTCTTGTTCAACTTGTTCAAATCAAACCACAAGGCCCAAGTTATGCCGAAGGCAGTAGCAGCAGAGGCCCTCCGAAGAAGCCAGTACCCACTACGAATAAAAATCCCTATGCCAAGCCTACACCTGGCAAGTGCTATCGTTGTAGTAAACCTAGGCACCACTCTAATAACTATCCAAATCAACAGCCTGTTAACTATGTTGAGAACGAGGATGTTGTTGAGGAAGTAGACAAAAAAGAACCTGCTGGAGAAGATGATTTTTAAGAAGGAACAGAATTCGCAAAAGAAGATGGAGAACGAGTCAACTATGTGGTGCAACGGTTGTTGTATGCACCAAAGCAGATAGACACGAACCAATGCTACAACATCTTTCGATCGTGTTGTAGTGTTAATCGAAAGGTCTACAATTTAATTGGTGATAGTGGAAGTTACGAGAACTTTGTGGCCAAGAAGTTGGTGGATCACATGAAGCTGCCTACAGAAAAGCATCATTTTCCTTACACAATTGGCTGGATTAAAAATGGACCAACAGTGATGGTAACAAAAATCTGTCGTGTTCCTATTTCCATTGGTGAACATTATCATGATAAAGCAATTTGTGATGTAATTGACATGGATTTTAGTCATGCGTTGTTGGGTAGGCCACGGCAGTATGATGTTGATATTACTTATAAGGACAAGGATAGTGTTTATATGTTTACATGGGGAGCACACAAAATTGTCATGACCCCTTCAAAAATTAATTTTGAAATTAACAGCTCTAAAGATGAGGGGAAGTGATGCGGAACGGAAACGTGGAAAGGAGAATCGAACACGTCGAATTCCTTAGTAACAAAGAAACATGGAGACTCCTCACCCAACAAGAGAAAATAATTTTTCAAAATTCATAATTCAATTAATATTGATAAAAAAACACCATGATAATGACCTATTACATCATACTTATAGTAATAAAATACTCCTAGTTTTAGACTAATCCTATTCCAATAAAGACAATTAATTTGAACAGAAAACTACTAATTCCTATATTTTCTATACTTGTCCTAATAAAACTAAGAAACTAGATAAATTAAGAATAAATTAAAATAAGAAACTGAACAATCCTAATACAACTCTAAAATAACTTTTTATATTTTTAGGGTACCATATCTGTCCTACATCAGTCTCTCCCACTTGAAAATAACTCGTCCTCGAGTTAACTGGATGTACGCGACCACAAGTACAATTGAAGATCCAAATTTTTTTTCTACATCTTTCATGAAGTCTGCAACTCTAGACTATTCTTTTGATGACAATAATGCTCCAATAATAAAACAAAAACTATCTTCTTGTCCTACTACAATTTCAATTTTCTTGGAAGCATTATAATCATCTTTCACAAGTTTAAGCTTAGTTTCAGCATCTTTAGTGTTGACAATTTCAATGGAATGTAGAAACTTCTTCCTGCACAATAAATTTTTTATTCAATTCCGCTTCATTATCCTCTGCACCAACAGTTTCAACAATATCAATAGATATAAATTCAGTTTTATTTTTTATTAACTCCTTGTGATGGTCTTCAAGGCATGGAATAATTGGATCTTCACTTTCTATGACAAAAAAGTCTTCTGTAGGGATGTGGACTTCTTTCAACGGTAAAATATTTGCAACCTTATTAGTTGAAGTCACCTTCACAATTTTAAAGTTTTCTTGTACTTTTTTCTTGGTGCTTTCCCATGTTGGCCTGTATTTATCTTCTAAAATCTACAAATAATTTCTTGGCAAAAATCTATTCATAAGCAGTTTCATCATTCTTGGCCATAAACAAATGCACCTTTTTCTTTACAACTGTCTATGACTTTGTAAATCAAGCCACCATTTTTTCGTGAATCCATTAAATTTATTTTCTACCCAAAATATTCCTTTTTCTTCTAAAAGTCTCAAATCATTAAGACAATCATCTAAATCATAAACCCAATCATGAAAGTCTTCAGAATAAAAATTACCATCAAAATCAGGAAGTCTTTCATAATTGCGAATAGCTCTGTCTTCAGGTTGAGCTCGGGCAAATCTTCCGGAGCAGTTCTTGTCGACTCGAGGGTCTCTAGGGGCATTAAAATTTAGTCACATGAGCGTCTGTTATATAGCACTAACCTGATCATTAATCTATGCTAACTGTTGTCCCTGATCATTAATCACAACCCATAAAGCCTCCATCCCACAACGAACGTCAATGAGATTTTTGATTCCGTCTTTACTAATTGTCATCAAGCTAAGCAAATCCTTACTCTAATACCAAATGATGCGAAACGGAAACGTGGAAAAGAGAATCGAACACGTTGAATTCCTTAATAACAAAGTAACATGGGGAATCCTCATCCAACAAGAGAAAATAATTATCCAAAATTCATAATTGAATTAATATTGGTCAAAAACATCATGATAATGACCTATTATATCATATTTATAGTGCTAAAATATTCCTATTTTGACTACGAAACAAAAACTCCTATTTTTAGACTAATCCTACTACAATAAAAACTATTAATTTGAATAGAAAACTACTAATTCCTATATTTTCTATATTAATCCTAATAAAACTAGGAAACTAGATAAATTAAGAATAAATTAAAATAGGAAACTAAATAATCTTAATACAACTCTAAAACAACTTTTCATAGTTTTAGGGTCCCGTATCTATCCTACATCAGGCAGTCTATGTTAGTTTTATCCAGGTTTGAAGCAAAGTTCGAGGCTGAAGCTAAGGAGGCGCAGGAGGTTTACACTTTTATGATTAAAGCTTTGGTGATAAAGGATTCAAAGGCAGATTCAACAATGGTTATGCCTAGAAAAATTGCAATCATTGTTAGAAGAATTCAACGAATTAGTTTCTGAGGATCTGCCCAATTGCTTACCTTCTATGAGAGATATTCAACACCTCATTGATCTAGTACCTGGTGCGAGCCTTCCAAATTTGGCCCATTACAGAATGAGTTCAAAAGAGAATGAGATTCTAAAAGAGAAGGTAGGGGACTTGCTGGAAAAGAGGTTCATTCAAGAGAGTATGAGTCCTTGTGCAGTCCCATCCCTATTGGTGCCAAAGAAGGATGGTAGTTGGCGCATGTACATAGATTGCAGGGCGATTTACAAGATCACCATCAAATACAAATTTCCTATTCCACACTTTAATGGCATACTTGATATGCTTGAGGATTCAAAGTTATTTTCTAAGATTGATCTTCGCATTGGCTACCATCAGATTTGGATTAGGCCTGGTGATGAATTGAAAACTACGTTCAAGACTAAAGATGGCTTGTATGAGTGGTTGGTGATGCCTTTCGGCTTAACCAATGCACCCAACACTTTTATGCGAGTCATGAACCAAACTTTGAGGCCTTTTGTTGGAAAGTTTGCTGTTGTTTATTTTGATGATATTCTTATTTGCAGCAAGACTGAAAAGGAGCATCTTGATCATCTGCAACAGGTCCTGACAGTGCTGTTGGAAAGTAAGTTGTACATTAACATTAAAAAGTGCATTTTTTTTACTAACGGTTTATTATTTTGGGCTATGTGGTTAGCGCAGATAGCATTCATGTGGATGAAAAAAAAAGTGCAGGCAATTCGTGAGTGGCCAACGCCCAAAGCAGTTGGCGATGTGCGGAAGTTTCATGGTCTAGCAACATTCTACTGCAGATTCATCTACAATTTCAGTGCAATCACAGCTCCAATTATTGAATGCCTGAAAAAAGAGAAGTTTAATTAGGGTGAATAGGCAAAAAAAAGCTTCGACTTGTTAAAGAGAAGTTGTGCACTACTCCAGTTTTGGTCTTGCCTAGCTTTGAGAAGGTTTTTGGAGTAAAGTGTGATGCTAGTGCAGTTGGCATTGGGGTAGTATTGTCTCAAGAGAAGCGACCAATGGCATTCTTTAGTGAGAAGCTGAGTGAAACCCGTCAAAAGTGGAGTACCTATGATCAGGAATTCTATGTGGTTGTTAGAGCTTTGAAGCATTGGGAGCATTATCTTGTGCAGCGAGATTTTGTGCTCTACATAGATCACCAAGCTTTAAAGTACTTCAACAACCAAAAACACTTTAATAAAACGCATATGAGATGGTCCACATTCCTTCAGGAGTTCTCATTTGTCATTAAACACAAATCTGGCAGCTTAAATAGAGTTGCAGATGCATTAACCAAAAGGGTTAATTTTCTTGTTACATTGGCACAAGAGGTTGTGGGATTTGAGTTCCTAAAGAAATTGTATGAAGAAGATGCAGATTTCAAGAAAATTTGGGCCAAGTGCAAAAAGTCTCAAACTGTTGCAGATTTCTGTGTATGAAGGAAACTTATTCAAAGGTAACTCTTTGTGCATCCCTCAAACATCCCTACAAGAGAAGCTGATTCGTGATCTACATGGCAGTGGATTGAGTGGACACATGGGCAAAGATAAGACAATAGCAAGTGTGGAGGAGCGGTATTTTTAGCCGCCAGTCAAGGGGAACGTTGGTAAATTATGTTCGAAAATGCTAGATTTGTCAAGTCTCTAAAGGTTAGTCACAAAACACTAGTCTTTATACTCCTTTACCTGTTCTGCCATATTTTTTGCAGCAACACTCACACCATGGCCCTTAGGCAATCGAACCAAATCTACAGTATGCTTGGGCCGAATGATGTAAACAACTACAAAAGGTGTTCTTCCTGTGGCACTATGAACAGCACTGTTATATGCAAACTCAACTTGTGGCAAGGCATGATCCCGCTGCTTAGACCTATCTCCACAAATAGTGCGAACTAGGTTACCCAATGTTATGTTTGTCACCTCTGTTTGGCCATCTATTTGGGATAGATTTGTAGTACTGCGCTTCAAAGAAGTGTCAAACATCCTCCACAAAGTAATCCAAAAGTGACTTAAGGAACTTTGTGTCACGATCTAAAGTAATGGACTGTGGAACTCCATGGAGTCTCACAACTCTTGAAAGAACAGTCGTGCAATGTGTGAAGCATCTGATGTCTTTCGACATGGAATGAAGTGCGCCATCTTAGAAAACCTGTCAACAATTATAAAAACAGAATCTACCCCTCGTTGTGTTCAAGCTAGTCCTAACACAAAATTTATATACAGGTCTACCAAAACAGAATTAGGAACAGATTTGGTACCCTAAAAATAAGGAAAGTTGTTTTAGAGTTATATTAGAATTATTTAATTTTCAATTTTAATTTATACCTAATTTATTTAGTTTCCTTGTTTTATTAGAATTAGAATAAGAAATATAGGAATTAGTAGTTTCCTATTCGAATTACTAGTCTTCCTTGTAATAGGATTAGTACAAAAATAAGAGTTTTTGTTTCCTACTCAAAATAGGAGGATTTTAGCACTATAAATCTGATATAATAAGTCTTTATCATATTTTTTTTATCAATAAATATTAATTACGAATTTTAGAGAATTATTATTTCTTGTTGGATGAGGAGTGCCCAAGTGACTTGTTCTATAAGAAATTCGATGTGTTCGATTCTCCTTCCACGTTTTTGTTCCGCATCATTTGATATCAGAGCGAGGATTTGTCTAACTCAATAGAAAACGACGAAGTCGAAAACCCAAATTCCATTAACATTCGTCGTGGGATGGAGGTTGTATGGGCGACAATTGACAACCAAGGGCAACAGTTAGCACAGATCAATGATCAGCTTGATGCTATACAACAGACGCTTGTGCGACTTAATTTTAATATCCCTAGAGACCCTCTAGTCGACAGAAACTGCGTCGGAGGATTTGCTTGAAGTTAGCCTGAAGACAGAGTTATTCACAATTATGAAAGACTTCCAAATTTTGATGGTAATTTTTATTTTGAAGACTTTCATAATTGAGTTTATGATTTAGATAATTGTCTTAATGATTTGAAACTTTCAAAAGAAAAAAAATATTTTTGAGCAGAATATAAACTTATTCGATTTGCAAAAAGATGATGGCTTGATTTATAGAGGCATAGACAATTGCAAAGAAAAAAATGCATTTATTCATGGCCAAGAATGATGAGTCTGCTTATGGATAGATTTTTGCTACAAAATTATTTACAGATTTTAGAAGATAAATACAGGTCAACATGAAAAAGTACCAAAAAAAAAGTACAAGCAAAATCTGAAATTGTTTAAGTAACTTTGACTGATAAGGTTGCACAGATTGAACCATTGAAAGAAGTCGACATTTTATAGAAGACCCTCCTATCATAGGAGATGCAGATCAAGTTATTTCATCTATTGAAGATGGACCATAAGGAGTCAATAGAAAATAAAGTTGAATTTATTTCTATTGATATTGCTGAAATAGTTGGTGTAGATGATAAAGAAGAAGAATTGAATGAAAATTTTATTCTACGAGATGAAGAAGTTATTACAGAGAAGCAAGAAAATCACATTGAAGTTGTCAACACTAAAGATGATGAAGCTAAACCTGAATTCATGAAAGATGATTCTAATGCTTATTGTAAGATTGAAATTGTGGTGGATCAAGAAGATAATTTTTGTTTTATTACTAGAGCAATATTATCATTAGAAAAAAAGCCTAAAATTACCGACTTCATAGAAGATGTGGTAGAAGAAATCCTTGAAAACTCAATTGTTCTTACAAAAATTCAACATGGTTATGGAAGAGTTCGTGGTCGCACTCATCCAATTAACTTGAAAAACAAGTAGTTTCTTATTCGAATTACTAGTCTTTATTGTAGTAGGATTAGCACAAAAATAAGACTTTTTGTTCCCTAGTCAAAATAGGAGTATTTTAGCACTATAAATATGATGTAATAGGTCTTTATCATGAATTTTTTAATCAATAAATATTAATTATGAGTTTTGGAGAAGTTGGGTGAGGAGTCCCAATGTTATTTGTTCTATAAGGAATTCGACATATTCGATTCTTCTTCCACGTTTCCGTTCTGCATCAAGGTTGGAAAAATAACAAAGCGATTTATTTTTTTATTTGGGGAGGGCAATCAGCAAGAAGACCCCAAGATTCACTTGGTCAAGTTGAAAACAATGGCTACAAGTAAAAGGGGGAGGCAAGTGATCAAAAAGTTAAAGGGCGTTCAATAAAGATTTACTTGGTAATTGGTAAGTGGCTATGAAGATTTGAGTTGGATAAGCAATCTTTATGGTGTAGGGTGTTGAAAAAAGCTATTGAAATTTGGGGGTGCTTGGGTGGCAATGGAGGTGGGGCCAAGACTAGGAGTAGGCTTATGGAAGAGCATCATGAGGGCTATAGTGGAAATTTTTACGTATCACTATTTGGTGAAAAGTGGGCCTGATATAAGAATCTAGCATGATATTTAATGTCGGGAGGTGGTGCTGAAAGGTAGATTCTCAAACCTCAACCAACAAATGGAGAGGCCAAAGTAGCCGACTTCATATCTTTCATGGATGATGGTGGTATGAAATCCAAGATTTAAAAGATTTTTTCAAGACTAGGTTTCGGACTCCCTCACAACCTTGCTAGATTTGATTCGAGGATCTACTATTAGTGAAGAGGGGGAGGAATGGATCTAATGGAATGTGGCAAATAGGAGGCTCTTTATGTTCAATTGTTCATTGAGGTCCTATTCTTGAGACTAAGCCGTGGTGCACCTGGAGTGTTTGGCACATGAAATTGCCCTATAACATGGCCTTCTTTGGTTGGGGTTGTAATATAAGATTCTACTCTTACTATTGAGAACCAAAATAGAAGAGGATTACGGATGGCAAATAGGTGATGTATGTGGACAAAAGAAAAGAATTATTAATCAACTTTTGCTTCATTGTAGGATGGCATGAGAGTTGTGGAGTTCTCTCTTTTTCTGATAGACAATTGTTGAGCTTTCTTTTCAACTTGTTTGGATGTCATTTTTGTGTCTATGATGGATATAATGACGAACTAGATGGGGGATGTCCTCAAATGATGGTTTAAAAGGTGTGAAACGCAGCCCGTGTCTTATGTGGTAAATATTTTGGCTGGGGGGATAGACATCTGAAAAGGAAGGACATTCCCATTGATCGACCGAAACAAACTATTATGTAGTTTATTTATTTATTTTTCGGGAGGGGGAAATTGTAGTGATGTAGTCTCATTTGATATATCATTGATTCTGTTCTACAATTTTAGGAAAATATGAGCCTTTGTTCCTCAATTTTTTTATAAAGTGGTATACCTCACGAGTACACAGGGTTGCACCCCCGATTTGGCACTATTACTATTTATATTTTCACTTATCAAAAAAACATATCAAATTTAAATTTAAAAAAAAAAACTTCATGAAAACAACTCACTTTCTTCATCAATTTAACTCAACTAAATAAAGCATTGTCCCAACTATTTTGGATTTTGACTAATGACAATTTTTCCAGTTTGTTTTGTCTCAAACCATAATTTCAATTAACCAAACACTCCCATATTTTTCCTCAATATATCAATTAATGAGTTTGGGTGGACCCTTGAGAGTAGTGACAGGTTTTCAAAATCCAACAAACAAATCAACAAAAATGGCACTTCTAATTCTTTTCGTCTAACATAATCAATTTGAAAAGCTATGGTTGATTGGTCAATTATGCACACAGAGGTCAATGTCAATGAAATGCTCCAAGCAGAGGCCTGCAAGGCTATATGCCCCAACATTGTGTTTTATGCCATGATTGTAGTGTGACAAAAAATCAATTGTTTATCATCTGGCCTTATTTGATGTGGCCTTATTTGTGCAGAAAATTATTTAAAAGAAAACTTTACCTCATAAAAATTTAATCAAGTCGTACACTTCAATAATCTGCTAGGTAGTCCAATACATGCCATAGAAATTTGTATACACAACCAAAGAAAACAATATAAGGGAATGGCAAGAGAATGGTGATTAAATGGGTAACATAAAGGAAAGATCTCACTGAATCTCAATGTGGACTTCTGCAAGCGAAGGAGAGAGCACAACAAACATCCAAAGAAGACTTCAAGCTCCCTAACAGTACAAGGAGAGAAAGAAAAGGTGTAGGAGATTAAGGAGAATAAGACACAGAAGAGTTAAAGGAGGATGGTGACTGGGGAATGAGAGAAGAAGAAGAAAGAGGAAGAGGAAAGTTTTAGAAAGTTAAGACGCAGGGGGAGGGGGAGAGGGAGAGTGAGAGAGAGAGAGAGAGAGAGAGAGAGCAGCGGCCATAGGGTTCTAAAATATCCAACCTCTTCCTTGAAAGAAAAAAAAAAAAAAGATACGATATATAAATAGGAAACCATATTGATATGAAGATCATAGCCATCGGTTTCTTGCTTGTGTCATCATATAATATAATCCTGCCATTCAAATCACGTAAATGGATGTAATGTGCTGTGCATATAACCAATTAACTGGAATTTAAAAGGATGTGAACATTCCTCACTTGGTAGATTACATACAAAATATAAGATATATGAAGAAGATTAGAAAAATAAATTTTAAATCAAACACTAACTAATTTCTAATAACTAAGTTACATCAACTCGCCCCAATTGAAAAGAACTTGACATCGTTGAGAAAACCTCAAAAAACCTCTGGAACAAATCATTTTGACATCGTGTCAACTTAACTCATCAATCCAGGAACAATCAGTCAAAAGCTAATCCCAATAAACTAGGTACCTTCTTTGCCTTGACACAACTTTCTAAAACACGTGTTGGTTAGGGCAAAGTGATGCAACTTAGTTATTAGGAGTTATTCAGCCTTTCAATTTTATTTTATTAGTTTTGTTTGGTCATATTAGTCTTATTTATATAGCCCATGATATGATGGATGTCCACCCCTTCTAAATTCTACAAGTGGTTACAACTTAAGTGACTAAATGTCATGGAACTTGGGATCATTTTAGGTGATGACATATAAGCTAAGAACTAGTGGTTAGAATCCTAAGATTTTTAGAGTTCCCATATATATTTTGTCTAACATCTTTGAGGAGAGGTAGATTATTTTGGAAGAAACTTATGGTGGCTGCCTTCTCTCTTCTCTCTCTCTTCTTGTTCTTCTCTAGCTTTCTATTATCTTCTTCTTTCCTCCTACTTATTATTCTTGTTCTTGTCCATCCTGTGCTTTTATCACTTATTCTTACTCTTCTTCATCTACTTCACCTTCTCTCTCTCTAGCTGGATGTTTGGGAGCTTGGTAGACTTCTCCGGGCAGATTGTTGCACTTTCTTAGCTCAAGAAAGTTGGCATTACAAATGCTGGTGAAATCTTTCCGTTATATGTTATCCATTTGTCACGTTTTCCTCTTTCCAATCAACCCTTCACCTTCACCCAAGCTACCCCTGGTGTCTTGTGCTTATAGTATTTTCTTAGTTATTTATGTCTGCTTTCATCCATACTATGAACAGTTTGACATCTTGTTGAATTTGTGATTTGATTCAATCTCCAATTAATGAAATTGCTTTTTAAACAATTTTTGTATAGAATACTTGGGCTATGACTTGATTACTCTTGGTTCCCTCATTGTTTGGTAAAATGAGTACTATAAGAAAAACCTCACCTTATCAGAGTGCAGACTTCCAGGAGACAACGGAGAGTGCAACAATTGTTTAAAGAAAATTCCAAGCTCCCTAGTAAGCAAAAATAGAAGATGTGTAGGAGATGAAGAACCACACAAAAAAAGAGGGAAGGAAATGGAAAGAGCTGATAGGCAGCAGCAGAAGAACGACAAGGAGTAGAAGAATGAGAGAAGGGGAAGAAATAGAGAGACTTGAAATGTAGAAATCTAGAGAAGGAAGTCACTATAGGATTCTTTCAAAATATGAGACATCTTTTTAAATAAATAAACAACAATAACAAACCAACAAAATATGTATAGGAAAACCTAGATATCTTACGATTCTATCCATTGGTCTCTTGCCCACACATCACATCTAATATAATCCTTAAGACCAAATCATTTAAGTCACTTAAGTTGTCATGTGCCGTACATGTGGCTATTTAAGTAGAACTTAAAAAGATGCAGACATCCCTTATATCATAAGTTATATGTACCAAGTACCAACATAACATAACTAAACATGACTTAATAAATTTAAAACAAAAGATTGACTTTTTTTTTTGTTGTTGGGGGGGGGGGAGCCTGGGGCGGAATAAGACACACACCCACCAACTTTCTCCATTAGGTCTCAAACCCTCAACCTCCTCTTTTGGAGGTGGAGGAAATATTGCCTCAAGCCAACACTTGGTGTTATAACGTTTTGTATCATTATAAATATTTAATATTCTTTATGTTTAATATTTGTTGTTCCCTCCTTTCAAATCAAGGCAATGAACTAAAAATGGACCCAACGAGGGGGGAATTAGTTGTCTCACTTGACAAACACAACTACTATGATTTAGGGAGGAATTTAATACACTACTTTTGGGGATTGTCATGAGTCATTAAGAACTCCTAAGTTCTAACACTCGTGCGATGAGTGTAATTATGATAAAATCCACTAGACTTTAACTTACCAAAGGATTCAAGATGAAATCAAATGAATGAATATTAGACATAATGGGCCACCATACCAAATCAGTTTAGGGAATGACTTAAATGACCTTAGGAACCTTAGGGAATGGGGTTCACCCTCGGGTCTTTGGGGCTCAAGCCGTGACAATCCCAATCTGGAAGATGAGTTTCATTAAGAGGAATCATTTTTAAAGGAATAAACTAGACTCCATGCATCGAAAGCTAACAGTGATGTTGATGGTCAATTCTGCATGAATCATTGTGACAAAAAGACTCCTAAAGCCATATTAGATGAAATATGGTTGAGGAAAAGCATCCTCCATACCACTTGTATAGATGGAGGGAAGCTACGTTCAAATTTTATTGATAGTGGGAGCACTAAAAACTCTCCCAAGAGATGGTTAACAAGCTTGGCTTAAAAACCGAAAAAATTCGTCAAAGCACACAAGGTAGCCCTGTTTAAGGAAGGAGGGAAAATCCCTAGTACTAATTATCTAGTGTAATTTTCCATTGGGGAGAATTATGAGGAAAACATCTTGTGTGATGTAGTTCTATCAGAGTTGTGTCATATATTGTTGGGGCATCCATATCAAATGAAAGATGGTTGAGGAAAAAAGCCTTCTCCATAACACTTGTATAGATGGGAGGAAGCTTCATTCAAATATTATTGATAGTTGGAATCCTAAAAACTCTCCCATAAGATGGTTGACAAGCTTGGCTTGAAAATCGAAAAATTGGTCAAAGCACACGAGGTTGCTTAGTTTATGGAGGGGAAGTCCCTGGTACTAGTTATCTGGTGAAATTCTCCATGGGAGAGAATTATAGAGATGGGTCTGTTGTCATATAGTTCCATTAGAGGTGTCATGTATTGTTGAGGCTTCCAGGGTAATACTATAGGAAGACACAACATGTGGGAGAGAAAAACCCCTAAACCTTTAAGAAGGATAACTTTGTGTCCTCTAAAGGATGCAAAATACCTATGTACAAGGTGGACCAACCACCACCCAAAACAAAGTCCAAAAACTGTTTGTTGTACCCTAATGAGAGCAAATTAGAGACAAAACTAATAAGATCCAATTTGAGACCGAATAAAGAACTCATAGTGAACAAAGAGGTCAGGGATGTGTTTGGAACTTCAACATTTTATTGATGAATACAAGGACATAATTCCTAAAGAACTTCTTGATGTTCATCAATAAGGGATAAATTACATAGATAGATCTTATTCCAAGCACGAGTCTACCTCATTCATGATATTATTGCATGACCCCATTAGAGCATGAGAAGATACATATTAGGTGCCAGAATTGCCTAGGAAAGGACGTATTAGGGAGAGCAAGATCTCTGTACAGTTTTTGCACTCCTCACTTTGGAAAAGGATGGCACCCAGAGGATGTGCATAGTTACACAATCAACAAAGTAATTGTTATAGGGTTCCATACGTAGGCTTCATGGCATGCTTGATATGTTGGGTGGCACGAATATCTTCTCCAAGATTGATCTTAGGAGTGAATTTCATCATATTACGATATGAATCAATGATTAAGGGGTGAATGAAAGACAAAGTTCAAGACTAGAGAGGGCCTTTATAAATGGGTTATCACAGTACATTCATATGTATGATGAACCAAGTTCTTAGGCCTACCATTGAGAAATTTGCAGTCATGTACTTCGATGATATCTTGATCTGCAGTACCCTACTGATCATTTAATACAATTTCAAGCAATTACTACAAACCTTAAGAGAATATCAACTATAAGGCAACCTTTAAGAAATGCACATTTTTTATTGACAATTTAACTTTCCTTAGCTATATTGAGTCAGTGGATGGCATTAAGGTTGTCATAATACATTTTTATTAAGGTTTTCTACTATTACCTTTCTTTCAAATTTTCAAGCATAGTAAAATGATACATATAGACTATATAAAAGTAATTTAATGCATTACCACATATTGTCCTGTGACATCACATCAATTATTGGCCAATATTATTAGGATTGTATGTGCATATAGCAATACATGAAGATGAAGGTAATATTCGATATTCAAGACATCTCAACCAAGAAAACACTTCTCTCTTGAAATTGGTGTCCATCATAACTACAAAACAGTGCATGTTGGTATTGATACACATCAAGCATTATAACAAGTCAACCATTGCTATAATTCATGTGCTGGAAGTTCAGTCAACCATACGACAACATCATCACCCATAATGTAGCAAGACACACTGGTAAGTGGTAACACCTTTAGATTCTAACTCCTTTACTATTTTCATATGTTAAAGAGAATAAACCCCATTGTTCAAAAAAAACAAATAAAATGTTTTGACACTATAAAATTATTGTCCTAAACTTAAATACCTACATAATCTTCATTGAAAATTCTTCAAAAAGAACCCTAACAGTAACAGATTAATTCAATCCCAACCCTATCTCTCCCTCACATTTGATGCATTAAACATGATTTAAGCCAAGAATTTTTCTTCGTTTTTCTTTCATTTCACATGCTCAATGAGAACCTTCGAAATGTATTAGTGTTCTAATTTCTAAAGGAGTATGGCATATACAAGTGTAACACTACACCTCAAAAGACGGAACATTAATATCTGGTCTGAAAAACAGTTAATAATTCTACAAGACTTTAGCAATTCAATGCCATCTTCAAATGTTCAAGATCTTATGTTACTATTTATTGAAAATTATAAATTCTCAATTCAACATGTGCAAATATCAGTTAATCCCATCCCATCAAGTCAGGAACCAAACACTGAAACTAGCCTAGCCCCAGTTTTTGGGAGATCAAGGGATGCGCGGAGCTCAATCCTTTTTGTTAAGGTTTGGGAACCTTCAAAATGTATTAGTGTTCTAAAGGAGTATGGCATATACAAGTGTAACACTACACCTCAAAAGACGGAACATTAATATCCGGTCTGAAAAACAGTTAATAATTCTACAAGACTTTAGCAATTCAATGCCATCTTCGAATGTTCAAGATGCTACGTTACTATTTATTGAAAATTGTAAATTCTCAATTCAACATGTGCAAATATCAGTTAATGCCTTACAACAACATAACCAAAAAGATTAATTCTTTTATTTTTTATAACTTTCAGTAAAAAGCATCAAAAAGATACAGGTAAAAAATTACAGAAGAATGTACCATTATCTAATTAGTTACACACATAAATACCAATTTGATTCATCAAACTTAAGTTATACAGCAAGAACTTATTTAATCTAACCTGAACTCATAAATTATCACAAGTGTAACATATGATAAAAACACAATGCGAGTGTACTTACACTTTAATGCCTTACAACAACATAACCAAAAAGATTAATTCTTTTATTTTTTATAACTTTCAGTAAAAAGCATCAAAAAGATACAGGTAAAAAATTACAGAAGAATGTACCATTATCTAATTAGTTACAGACATAAATACCAATTTGATTGGTCAAACTTAAGTTATGCAGTAAGAACTTATTTAATCTAACCTGAACTCATAAATTATCACAAGTGTAACATATGATAAAAACACAATGCGAGTGTACTTACACTTTAAGCCTCATGCCTAAATCCTGCAAAAATGTGCAGTAGGATTTCCGCAGATATGTCTCCTTCTTCAAATCAATGCCGTCTCTTCTTGAAGGGGAATGTTCTTCTATTTCCTTTCTTGAAAAATACCACCTTCCACCACCTGAGTCCTGAGGCCTGTCCTGGGAAGAAGTGGAGGGCCAACTCTCCACAATTCCATGGGTTGATGGATCCCCATGTATATACCCCGCCATACGTTTATGTATGTATCACTTCTGAGAGTATTCTAAGCTATATCAATACATACAAGATACTAACCATATTGCAAGAACTGCTTTTTGTCACTAACAAGTTCACAACTTGGTCACCAACGCAAAGTAGTAGTTGTAGTAAATTAGGGCCTGCTCATATATATCAAAAGTGTCGATATATCAGTGAATTAGGGCCTCCAAATACATACACACATATACATAGATTCACCACAGATTTGAAACGAAAACTCATAAAACTTCAATTGAATTGCAACTAATCAATTAGCTGATTACCTGAGACATATATAACGTCGCATTCACAGTCACCGCCGCAGTATAACTGTCGATGACACAAATCGACTGTTTTGATAGAATACGGATTGAGGATAGTTAACGATAGAAAAGTAATTGCTGCCTGCAATTGGATGATATCATGAAAACTAATTAATACAGCCTGCAATTGATCGAACTCGAAATGCGATGCCTCTCTCTTTCTCTCTCTCCCTCCCTCCCTCCTGTTTGACGGCAGATATGACTAAGGGTTTCAATTGAAACCACCGTATGTAATTGTATTGTTTGGAAAAATACACTACCTTCCACGATGGAGAAGTTTCAGGCAGTCCAATCGGATTTAGCCACGTGTACAGATTAAAAAAAAAACACAAATGAGAAGTCTCAAGCAGACCGATCCGATTACGTTACGTGTGCAAATAACAAAAAAAAATATTTAAATAATATTTAAATCTAAATTAAATAGGCTAATTTGGGCGTACTAACCCAAATTACATCCCCACCCAATCCGAATTTTTTTAGGGCTTATTAAATTTAGACAACAAAGTTTAAATTCAATCTAAATTAATATTAAATTTAAGTTGAGACTTTAGTTATCTATTATTAAATTAATAAAATTTTCTTACTAAAAAAAGTTATTAATTATATTTTTATAATTTTAAAAACTTGTTGACCTTTAACATATTTTTAAAATAAAATTATGTTGCATAAATTATTTTAATGATTCTTTGTTTCTTTTAAAATGAAAAATTGAGAGAAATTATTAAACTTTTAGTGTATAATCAAAATAGAAAAAAAGACAATAATTTATTAAAAAAATCATGAATAAAATCTAAAAATTAGAATTAATAATCAGGCTCGGGTTCAACATGATACTAATAAGTTCTAATTTGGGTCGGGTTTGGATTAGGTTACTGGGGTTCAAGGTCGGGTTCGAGTCAGGCTCAGGTTGACTATTTTAGAGCTTTAGTTTTGCTTGAACATGACTCAACCTGAGACTGACTTACCAGAATAGGGATGGCAATTTGCCTTACCATGCTCTTATTGGAGCAAGTATGGGGTGTTCATAAATAGAGTCAAGACATGGTTGGGGTGAGGCTTTGAAAACCCTGTTGGAGTTGGATGATGGTCACCTTACCTCGAACCTGCCCTGTTGGTATATTAATTTTTTTTTAAAACCTTTATATATACTAGTTTTACTAATAAATCACAATATATAAAATTAATTTTAAGGTTTCTCATATCACACTCATATTCTTTTTTTCTTATAATGGTTGTTTTAACAATAAATTTTTAATTTACTTACCAAAAAAAATTAACGTACTTTGAAACAAATATATCAAGATTCGAGGCAGGGTCACGAATTATAATTGGGGTCAGGGTGAACCTTTAAATGAGGGCGTGGCGAGGCTGGGGGTGAAAATACAAACAAGGTCGGGGTTAGGGAAAGGACACCCCCCCTATTGTCATTCCTACACCGGAGTTGCACCCCAAAAGTAAGTAAAAGCACATACTCTTACCTAAGTACGGGTCTTGATCACAATCTATTACAAATATAATGCAAATATATTTTTTATTTTATTTTTATATGTTGGTTAAAACTAAATAATTGTATGATATTTGTGTGATTACATATGTGATTTATTATATGATAATACCCTTTAGTCTTTCCACTGTTGATGTTGCTCAATTTGGCATTAAAATAAGAGCATAATAGTATACAATTTTATTTAAATCTTTTTAAGTTCCAAACTCAATAAAGATATTTATTTCATTTTAATTTTAATTTTTTTTAAGAAAAATTAGAATTTGATTTCTTCTTCTTTTTTCTTTTTTTTTTCCTTTTTCCAAATATCATATCTGAAAGAATTTGGTTTTAGCATAAATGTTTTAATTACACATTTTATAATAGTTGAACAGACTACTGTCACATCTTAGAATCTATCCTATTACACCTTTTACAATATATTGATGACTTGTCTAACAAAATGCCTCATTATTTATCCAAGTAGATTGCAATTGGTCAAAAATAATCATGCATCGAAATTTATGAATTTATTATTTTATTTTTTTGAATGTCGTCACACTTGATAAAGCATAAGTAAATATTACATCAAAGTTACAATCATATGAGCCCATCGTTACATTACACATGAACGTCTAAATTATTACATCAATAATAAACATCATTCACATTATTATCTTGCTCTAAGCTGTTATATTAAACTAGTATCTTTCACCTCAAGATGATACCTCCATGATTGGGATACTGTCACGTCCCGAATTCCAGCGAACCCGTGGCACGACGGTCGAGACAGTAAATAAAATAAAATAAAGGTCAACTTAAACAAATTTAACTAAGCATGCATCCATTACCATCAATACATCAAAATAACATGAATTACATCTCATGAATCCATTGTTCACACGTCATTTGGGCTTAAGCCCTTACACATCAAAATATGCCTCCAAGGGCCAAAAATACTCCAAATGCAGTCTCCTATCAAGATGTCACCAAATCTCAGGTAGTAGGGGCATCCTCATCTGTAATATGGTGTCCCACAAATGGGTCAGCTCAACTGCTGGTATGATAGAGTGCTAATACAAGAAACAAAATTAAGGACGTGGCATGTGCAAGTGTACATTTATCTCTACATGTCATGCAATGTCATCCATGCAATACATGATCAATATGCATGACGCACCCATGCAAACTCTATGCCACAACCATGTCTCACTTTACGGTCCTTCCCCGAAGGCCTGAGTCACCTTGTTCTCACTATACGGTCCGTCCCCGCTAGCATGAGTACCATGGCCAATTTTGGGTTTTTCACCACAGGATCTGCACCCTCATAATGCATAGCACCACGTGCTCAACTCACACTATGATTTCAAGGAATCACACTATGCCAATATGCCCTGATTCCACCATGCAATGACATGTTCATAACAAAACAATCTACCAATACATGAAGCGTGCTTTAAGTCATACATATTCTACTTAAAGCATTAATCACATCACACGATTCAGTCCACAAGTCCACATATCATGAACAATCCATTTGATCACATGCTCGGTTTTCACATTCATCATCTTGACAATTCCATAAATTACACACAATGATAGCATATGAATTACACATATAGTCATGGCTCACATCTATCATTCAATCAAATATCCAGGAAGATAATAAGAATCACATAGGCATAGAACCAATCAAACAATATGGCAATTACCCCTAAACTCAATTATATTTCTTACTTAGCAAAATACCATACCTGATGGGTTGATCTCAACCCTAAGATGTAGTGCTCGCTGGGTGGTGGAACTAACAATGATGATGCAGGAGATCAAACCTCCTTCCCTTGCCTTTTGATGTCTCTAAAATCAACAATATAATTTAGTCTATCTCTATTTGAATTATGCTATTCATCAAACTTTATGTCTTTATTTCATTAGTTGCTATTTTGCTAAATTAAATCCTACCATTGGGTCCAGAACATCGAAGGAAATAAGTTTAGGCTTTCACGGAAATTAATTTGGACATCCGGGTTAAAAAGGGCAAAACAATCATTTTGCACTTTCACGGGTTTCCATTTCCCAAGACCTCGTTTCGTAAATCGGACTCCACGGTTGAGTCCGGAATGTTTGAAATAATAGGATTTCACTATTCGTTTACTCGAATCGAGGTTCGTTTGATTGGGTTTTGACTCAAGGGCATTTTGGTAATTTTTAAGGGTTTCACGGTTCTTTTATTTTTCGGGACCTCATCTCAGGTCACGAACCTCACTGTTGGTTTTAGGAGGTCCAAGATATTCAGAAAACATATATGGCTTGTCTCATTTGGGCATCGGGCCATTTTAGGACATTTAATTTAATTAAATAAATAAATTTAATTAATTTATTACAGTTCATAATATATATATATATATATATATATATATTAAGGGGAATGGTTACCACGGTTGGTAACCGTCCCATTGGTAGTGCGCCCCGCCCTCACGCGCCTGGTCTCCGGTTCGACTCCCAAGGACGCCACTGTGCGTCCCTTTTGTTCTTCTTTCTTTTTCTTTTTAACTGATTGGGCCCAAGACCAACAGGCCCACTTTCCCTTTTTATTTAAAACCAACCCAACACCCTTCAACCCAAGACAGGCCCAAACCCAATCCGTAGGACAGGCCCAAGCGGCTGCGCCCAGTCGACCCTCTGCGCCCCCGAACTTCTGGCTACTACCGGTTGTCTTCCCCGGTCGAATTTCGGTCATCTCACCAGAAAACCCCGACTTTTCTCCCTCCATTTCTCTCATGTTTTACGTCTAAATTTTATCATTTTTATACCAAAATAATTCTGGAACCTTAAGCAATAATTTAGAGTGTATTTCAGTCTTAAACTCACTGGTTTCACTAACACCCATCCCTATTTCCGGCCATGCATGCCAGTTTTCCGGCGAGGCTCATTTTCAGTGATTTCATCACTGTTTTGGACTATTTATTTTTCTAAAAGTTCCCTGCATCTCGCCCCAACAATCCTCCATCGTTTTAATAAGGTTTTAACGCCTAAAACACTAGGATCCGAGCTTCAAGGTGGCCGTCCATGGAGGTTTTTTCACGGTTAGGCGTTATGGGTTTGGTTTAGGCTTGGTTTTCATAGCTCAGTTAAGCCTCATACATTCTAGATTCCATACATGTATTTAAGAAATTTAAACAATACATATATACACATATATTCTAGAGAGAGAAATACAAATGGGTTAGTGATGTTTCACCTCCAACTGGTGCTTCCTCTCTCTCTTGCTTGCTTCTAGCTTCTTTCCAATGATTCCAAGGTGAGTGAGGGCTGTCTGTAACCCCTCTTCTTTCTCTTCCTTTCTTCACTTTCTCTCTCTGCACTACTCTCTCTCTCTACCCGAACTCACTTCTGTTTCTCTTTTCTCTCTAACCAAAATGAACCCTTATGTATATACACTCCCCCTCTCACCGTCCAGGCCAGCTACAGCCCCTCCCTACCCTTCTCAAATCCAACGGACACTTCCAATGCGAGACACACATACATCATTTCATGCAGTCTACTACAACCTCCTATTTCTCTCTCTCCCCCCTCCTCTCTCTATTTCCTTTCACTTCTAGATCAGCCTTGCATTTAATGCAAGGTTGACATTTTTGCTTTTCATATATATATATATATATATATATATGCATATATTATTTCACACTCACACACACCCGGTTGCCCAACCTGATACACATCTATATATATATATATATATAACTATCTTTATACATACACACTTAAACCATAACACACACATGCATACATATAACACATCACACACATGTATACATGCACACCAACATAATATTAATAATAATAATAATAATAATAATAATAAAAAAATAAAAAAATTGGTATATATAAAAAAAAATTTCATGTTATTACAGATACTAATTCTGTTTTAGATAAAGTATTTATTTCTCATAACTTACTAGCATCTAAATCTAAAAAACTTTTAGTCATTCTTGAAAATATAAAAGATAAAACCCTACGAGTTTCATGAAAAGTTCGTGAGTAACTCAAGTCCCTTGTTATAGATTTTGGAAAACCCCTTACATCATCTTTCATGGATAGTAGTTAAAATGAGCTATAGTGAAAGCTATTGGCATTCGTAAAACATATACATATAACTAAGAGCTACAAGATATACAATAAAATCAAGCAAGTGTTCATGCAAACAAGTTTTGCAAGATAAATCATGATAACGTAAAGTTTGATACTAAAGAATATAATACATGCTAAACATTCGTTAGCTTTATCACATAGTGACCAAAAGTAATTTAGAGTTCTGGGCTTACATAGGTCTGAATGGCTTAACACCCCAACCGGACATGACTATGTGTCATAAATTAATACCATTTGTAAGGCACATAAAACTTCATACTAAAACACATGCTTACAAAACTTCATTTAAGTTATTTATGCCATTTAAAACATTAAGAGAATTTCTAGTTAAAAGCATGCAATTCAAACATTTAATTCAGTAGTTTGAAAAATGTCATAAAGTTGTAAAGAACTGCATTTAATAGAAATTATCTCTATTTCAAGGTTCAGGGTTACTCACATGTGGTTCAGAGTCCACAGTTACTTCCTTACTTGACTTGTCTTGACATTCATCTTATCTCTATTTCCTTACTGATGATCCTAAGTCATGGATCATAATACATTGACACTAGATCAATATATATCGCAGCTTAAATATTTCTTACTTAATGTTCTTAATCTCTTTTAAACTTAGTCTTACTATTTAGGATTCCCTTACGGTCTTTAATTAGAGTTTCTAACTCTTCTTAGTTCGTCTCATCGCTTACTTTAGACCTTCGGAGCATTTTGGTAATCTTACCTTTTTATGTCTTATACTATTCGACGCTTTATTTGCCTGAATGGACTTCATTTTTAAGTCCATTGGGTCCTTAAAACATTAGTATAGGTCCATATTTACTTCTTATACTCTTCTGGTAGCTTCATTAAGTCTTTAAGACATGTTCGTCATTTTTAAGTTTCTTTTGAAGTTCTATTTTTCTTAAACGGACACCATTGTTGGGTCTGAAACATCGATGATACTAAAATTAGCCTTTTTCGGATCTTAATTAGTCTTCTTGTGGCTTACTTTAGGTTTAGAGGTATTTTTATAATTTTATACTTTCATGTAGGACCATCTTCGGGTACCTAGATGTTCAATTTGACCTTACCATTAGGTCCAAGGTGTCCAACAATGTTGGGTCTACCCTTTTCTAAACTTTTCCAAGTCAGTCTAGTGACCCATATATCATTAAGGCAGTTTGGGAATTACAAATTTTTGTGTATTTGTGTTTTCAATATTTGAAGAAACAGACCCTACCGTTGAGTCTGGAATGTAAAAAATCGTCAAAGTTAGAACCCTCGTAATCATTGGGTAGCTTAATTAACTATTTAGGACTCATTTGAAATTAATTCAATTTCTCTGTTCATATATTTTGGGGTCCAATTTCCCAAATCGAACTTCATCGTTAGTCCAAAATGTCAAAAAATATTGGGTTAGACTCTTCTTGAGGTTTTAAAATAATAATCAAAATCTTATTTTGGGTCTTATTGTAATTCCTCTTAAATTCTGGGTTAGAATTTAATTTCAGAGAATTCTGGTTCAAACTGACCAGTTTAGTCGCAACATAAATGAACTATGGCAAATTCTTTTGAACCAACCAGTCTGGACTGGTCCAACGCGTCATCACCTTGTCGGCATAGAGTCATCAAAATGGTGCTGTGTCACTTATACATTTTATTATACCTAGCTTCAAAATGAAGTTGTGTCAGTTAAGTTTGGATTCGTTTATTCACAAGTCGACCCATACCCGTTACCCACCTGACCCATAATCTGAGCACTGTTTATTGCCGTCTCCACTAAGACGCTACTAATCACCTAAAACCCTAAAAGTTTCAGGTTCATTTTCAATCATTTCCAAACCTCAAATCAAGTTATTTTTTATTCCATTTGATTTTTGGGTACTTACCCAACATTTTCTCGTTGGTTCCAAGGCTTGAGAGCCATTGTGGAGTTAAAACTCAGGATCGATAATGGCGACTGTAATCGCCTCATTCATGCTTATTTCTCTATCGATTTACACATGGTTTGATTGGTTGTGATTCTCTAGTCATGAGGTTTCATCCCCCGTTTGGAAAATCAAGTTTAAAACTCGATTTAAAGAAGTTCATTTTTTATGCCTCAACTGTTCATGATCGTATCTCTAGGCGTGGGCTATTTAACCTAATATTTCTTATTTTGAAGTCCATATAACTTGTAGATTCATTCCCAAGTGTTCAAATTCAAATCCATTTGGGTCAAAACCTAACCCATCTTTCAAGGTTTGTTAATGGTGGTCTGAGTTTGTTTTATGGTTTCATTGTGATTTGTTACATTTTTCTACATCAAAACTTCATAATTCAACTAAATATTTGAAAGAAATCAAGAATAACTAGAGTTGTTACCTATCATGAGGGTTCTCCAACTTTCTCTCTTTAGAACATAGTTTCTTTTTGAAGTTCCTTTTTTTCTCTTTCTCTACAACTGTCTCTCCCCCTCTCTCTCCAGAGCTCATATGTATGTTCAATTACAACCTTTTGTTCTCCTTCTCCCCATCCTCTCTCTGCTTTCTCTTCTTTAACCACTGACCCATTCCTCATTCTTTCCCACACCACAATAGGTGGCTATCCTTTAGCCCTATTCTCTTATGACTCAACTAAAGAAACCACTGCCATACCTTATGTAGAGTTGCCACCTCATGCTTTAACCAAGCATGAGGTGGCATTCCACCTTATTCCACATCACACACACTCTTATGCACACTAGCTCACACAGTTTTTCACCTTCACACGTGCACATATACACACAGCTACGTGTGTAGGTAAATATATATATATATATATAATTTGGTTATTCACATATATTCATCTATACCTTAGATATGAGTTGTGTGTATATGTATATGCATGTAAAATATACACGTGTCTCCCACATTTCACCTATTGTGCCCATAATGCGATGGCTACATTTCATGTGTATGCTTTTGGTCGCCCATTAATATATAATTACTGCAATTTAATTAGGCTGCAGTGTTACACTAGACCAAGGTTTTATTCAAATAGTGCGAGTGTCAACTCTCCACGCAATTGGTGTGAGTTCGATTCCCCATCCCCACATCACTATATCGAAAAAATAGTTGAATGGACAAAAAGTTAAATTTTGATTAAATACTATTATTTAATAAGAGATAGATTCGTAATTTTGAAAGTTCAACTAACAATTTTGTCTTAGTATTAGATTAGAAAAAATACTAATTTGATAACTAAATTTCTGATTGATTATTATAGACTTTGAACTTAATGTTAATGTTTTTTAATAGACCAAATATTCTATGAATGGTCATTATCGAATATGATTGTGACTTTATCGGACCCTAGCCACGGAGTATATTGGTGGTGAGCCACACAGAATGGCTTTTCGAACTAGTTCTCTGAATATCGATCTGAGTCAGCGAGATTTTAATTTGGTAACCATAGAAGAAGAACTTATGAACTTGAACCCTTGTGTATATTGAATTTGAACTATGATTGAACACTGAACTAAGATTGAACATTGAACTATCGAACTAATAATTATTGAATTATGATATTGAATATTGACCTATGATTATGAGTTGAACTAAGAAATATTGAATATTGAATTATGATTCTGATTTGAATTAAGAATTATTGAACTATGATATTAAATATTGAACTATAACTATGACTTGAACTAAAAATTATTGAATTATGATATTGGATATTGAAATATGATTATGATTTGAACTACGAATTATTGAACTATGATTATGATTTAAATGAAGCATTATTAAACTATGATTATGATTTGAATTAAGAATTATTGAACTATGATATTGAATACTGAACTATGACTATGATTTGAACTAAGAATTATTGAACTATGATATTGAATATTGAACTATGACTAGGATTTGAACAAAAAATTATTAAACTATGATTATGACTTGAATTAAAAATTATTGAACTATCATTTTGATTTGATATAAGAATTATTGGACTAAGATATTGATTATTAAACTAAGGACTTGAATTAAGGATTATTAGACGATGATATGGCTTAATAAAACATGACTTTGACTTGAGAATTTTGATTTAAGTTATTTTATTAGATTGTTTGACTTACTTTGAAAATGTATTTAATATTATTCACTGAACTCTCGTATCTTGATTCACTTATTCACTCGGATACGACATATTCTATTCTTAATAAATATACACATTTCAATAGAGAACTACATAGTAGTTTTCAAAACCTTGGTATGTTATGCAATTCTCACTGAGCTATCGAGCTCATTACAGATGATTATAATGTTTTCAAGTAAATATTAGACATGCTCGTTCTTAAGCAATGCTAGGTTAGGTGCTTAAAGGATGAGACAAGTATATTTTTGACAGATAGGTTACTTTCTCATCTAAGCAGTTAATTTAAGGAAGTAAGACAAGTTCTATTTGAAGATGGGAGAAACACTTTTGTTGAAAGTTTATATGTGATAATTGTGAACTAGTTGAGTATGTAAAATTAGAAAACTCGCTAGCATCTTTTATTATAAATGATAGAATGTTCTAAAGTTTGTATCTTTGAACAATTCTTATCTCTACATTAGTGGAATGACTTATATGTTGGATTAATCACATTGAGTGATTTTGATGTTGTGGCAACGCTGTTGTAGATAAGACTTGTAATTAACAATTGAGAAATTTTTAATTCTAGAACAAACCTATTGAACCCCTCATTTCTAGGTTTAATTCACACTTAGGGACCTTAAGTAATATCTTAATGGTATCAAACTATAACAGTTACTTGTTTACTATTTTGGACTCCATCGCGGTCTTTAATTAGGGTTCCTAATATTTCGTAGTTCATGGTGTGATTTACTTTAACCGTTATGGGCATTTTGTGTTAGGATGTGTGCCCTCATGTCCAATACATTTTATTATTATTTAATAGATTTGATTTATTGTTGAGTTTCATATTACCATATGTTTAGATGTTGCTTTATATCATGAGATGATTAGTCCTTGTTAGGATGTGTGCCCTCATATCCAAGACATTTTATTATTATTTAATAGATTTGATTTATTATTGAGTTTCATATTATCATATGTTTGGATGTTACTTTATATAATAAGATGATTAGTCCTTGAATTGTCATTATGTCACGATCCAAAACCTACCCTATGCGAATTAGAGGTCCGTGACCGGGTCTATGGCCCGTGGGCCGTTCCCTGTCAAAAGGATCTGAAATACTAAATAAGATTTTTAACAAAACATTTTATAGTCATCGGTTAAAACTGGTTGCATAGTCAGGTCATCATTTAATACATGCCAAAAGAACATAAGTGTTTGTAAGTACAGATCCTCTAAAAATACAAACTAACAAGACCCTAGTGACATGGGAGATATTAAGACCTTCCAGTTGTAACACCCCGACCCTGTATAATTAATAATTAATTTACTAATTATTAATTAGTTTCGATTTAAAGAATGATTAAGGGAATTAATCATAATCTCTCGGCGGTCATGATAGACCAACAAAGTAATTAAATATGTCTGAGAAGAGGGTGTGATGCCCGAACCTAATTATCAATTAATTAGGTGAAATAATGTCGTTTTAGCATTGACGGAACTCGAATTAGCTAACTACAGAAATCTGAAATAAATAATAAACGACACGGAGCCTGTGACACTGAAGATAACTGAAATACGAAACTCTCGGAACAAACCGCATCGAAAAAGGAGCTACGGAATGAAAGTTAGGTAGGAAACATTGAAATTGAATTACCGCGTCTGTCAAACGAGGCCTTAGCCTAAAATGGTGGAAAATGGCCAAAAGAGTGGCCAAGGAGAATTGAACCCTTGACCTATGGAGGCAAAGAAATTTCATTCAAAAAGTTACCAACTAGGCTAAGGGCATCTTTGTATACAAATGTACAAAGATATATATATATATATATATATATATATAAGTACAAATCTGATTTGGCCACCTCCCAAGTGACCAATCACCAAACATGCAACACAACAGCATGCGTCACCCCTATGCTCCATAGACCATCATGCCTCTCTCACCCCATGATTTCATCTTCTCCCAACCAAAATTCTTACAAATCAATTATAGGCTTGGGAGATGTATTGAACAAGAAATTTGATGTTTACAAGTCTCCATTTGGAGGGAAATCAGACCTGCAATAATCCTGTAAACTGACATAGAGAAAGAGAGGGTTAGAGAGAGAGAGAACCTTAGCGTGAGAAGACATACACAAAGAGTGTGTCTTCATGGAGATGCACCAAAGGAAGAGAGGAGAACTGAGGGGCTCAACTGGACTGAGGCATACCTGAGAGTGACTATCAACTGAACCTAAGAGGTGCAGGATCTGATTTTTGAAGGTAAAACACCCAAAAATTGCAAAAAATTTCTGTTTAAATTTTTGATACTATTCTGATAGTTTTAATTCATATAGATTGTGTAAATGAGTTACTGTGAGGCTTAGGGTTGTTATAGACTAACTGAGAGGGTCGGATAAGCTCAGAAACCCCAAAACTGTAGCAAAACCTCCATGGGTAGACCTTGAGTTGCAGGTCTGAATCGACCTCAACCAGACGACCCTCTGTATGTCAATACATGAACTAGACCCTTCTAGGATCTCGAATATCACCATCCGCGACCTAGAAACCTAGGTTTGAACCCTCAAAATTGAAGGTATTGCTTTCGGCCAAGAAACCCAAACTCTGAAATAAACTTTTAAATCCAATTTTATTGATGGAGAAATGAAACCCCTGTTGCATGGATCACAAAGAACCAAACCTCGTGCGATTTAGTTGAGAAATGAGGCTGTATGACCGAACTGAAACCCCTCACGATAATCGCGCTAAACAGAGCTCAATCCTTAGATTCGAGGCTCTAAACTCATGCCAAAAGTTTGGTTAAGCTTCTAGGAATGTTTTAGAAGCAAAAATAGAGAGAAGCGGTACCTGAAATGTCACGAAAATGGAAAAGAAATTCCCTGCAACTAGGGCAAACAGGGGAAAGACAATGAGGAAGATGGAGTTGACTCGCCAACTCGTTCGAGTTAGGCCGAGTCGACTCAGACACGTGTCGACTTGCGAGCGTGCCACCCCATTAAAGAAACTGCACCTTTTTGATGTTAGGGATGTTTTAATTTAAAAACTGAATTCGGCCTGTTTGGATACGGATATAAAAAATTAAAATCAGGAAATTGGTTAACCTGAATACGGATAAGGGCCAAATTGGGGTTAATTGGAATATGCTATTCCGGTTTTCCAAGGGTCAGTGAACCGGTTGGTTTGATAGAATTTTGGACCGGTTCAACTCTTGAACCCTAGAACCCTTTGGTCTGAACCCTTAAATTATAAAATTCTGTTTTGACTCCCAAATGTTTTCTGATATTATGGTCTAACCCCAACTGTTTTGGAATATTGTACAGTGGCCCAGATTTTTGAGAAACTGTTCATTTAAGCCCCTAAAAAATTAATTAAATAATAAAATAATTATTTTAATTATTTTATTAAATAGGTAAAATTATAATTTTACCCCTGGACATTAAATATGTCAAACGGAGTCCAAATAAATTAAATAAATAGTGTATTTTCACTATTTCAAGCATTCCGGAACTCAATGGTAGAGTCCGATTTGGGAAATTAAGTCCCGAAAAATACAGACCTGTAAGTGACAAATGACTGTACTGCCCTTAATGGTACCCAGACCCGAATAAGAATAAAAGACAGTCTATTTTGACTATGTCGGGCAATCTGGACTCAACGGTGAGGTCCGTTTAATGAACCGAAGTCCCGAAAAATACAGACACATAAATTATAAATGATCGAATTGCCCTTGATGATACCCAGGGCCAATTAAACATAACAGATAGTCCAATTTAACAATGTCGGACACTCTGGACCCAATGGTGAGGTCCATTTCATGAACTGAAGTGCCGAAAAATATGACGCATGAAATTACCAAATTACCCCTGATACCGTACGAAGCCCAAATGACATCCGATTGAGACGAAACTGATACCGATAGAAACCTGAACACTTGTGAAACTGTATACTTGACTAAATGATGAATCAGGGTCAGAATATTACAAAATGTGAAATTATCAAAATGCCTCTGATGCTATACGAGACCTAAATGAAGTCCGATTAGGACGAAACTGATACCGATAGGAGCCCAGATACTGGTGAAAATGTATATATGATTAGATGACGAATCAGAGTCAAAATCTCACGAAACATAAAATGACAAAAATACCCCTAAGCACAGTAAGTGCAAAGTAGAGGTCGAGAAAAAGGTCAATTTGATCTGATAAATTATCATAAGCGTAATTATGAAAATCGAAGGGCTAAATAATACTCCAAAATAGTTAGAGCGTAAAATGAGAAATGACCGATGTGTCCCGATGATCTAAAGTAGATACCAAATGAAGTCCAAAAGACTTAAAACCTTATATATACGATATATGGGATATTCTGAGGACCATGATAGGGTCCGAAATAAGAATGGAAAAATTATCATTTTGCCCCTGGAGTTAATAAAGAACCTAACTGATAACAATTGCAGTCCAAAGGACCTAGAACTTTATATTTAAGATATAAAGACTATTCTAAAGACCACGACAGGGTCTGGGACAAGAATGGCAAAATTACCATTTTGCCCCTAGGATAAAATACGTATCTAACTGATACCGATTTAAGTCTAAGAGACTTCGAACTTCACACATAAGATATGTAGACTATTCTGAGGACCATGACAAAGTCCGGGACAAGAATGAAAAAATTACCATTTTGCCCCTAAGGTCAAATAAGTGCTTAACTGATAACGATTGAAGTCTAAATGACTTAAATTATAATCCTAATAACTGCTAAGCCTAATTAAAGAATGAAATAGCCTCGGGTGAGACCCAGTGAAAGGGCGATAGGCTAATAGGCTATCTTAGGTAATCCGATAGACACCTAAGATGACGAATAAGACCTGAATGGATGAATTCTGATTTGTCTATGATTGATGATTACTGTTCAGGATATACATGGAGATGCCTGACTTACTTGGAGGTTATCAGATTATCTATGCAAGGAGATAAGCGTAAAGTTTGTGAGTAACCTAGACTCCTGACTTGGTGTATAAGTTACTGTATAGATACCGTATTTTGATGCACTGTACTGCTTTGTACGTTATACTGTTTAAAAGCATATACTTAATGTATACCCTTTTGTACCACACCAAACATGATATGAATTCATCCTTAAATCAATGGATATAGGGTTTCTGCTTAGTACCGTTGTATTCTGCCCGCTAATGTTATGCCTCCGTTCCTTGATCGTATGCTTGTGCCTTTGACTGGCGTTTTGTTTCATCTGATTTCGTTATGTTCTGTCTGTTGATAAAGTGTCGGCCTTGATTGATATATGGTCCAGTTCCGTTATGATCTGTCCGCTAATGATATGCCTTGCTTTGACTGATGTTTTGTTCCATCCGATTCCGTTATGTTCCGTCCGTTAATGATATGTCTGTCTTGATTGATATATGGTCCAGTTCTGTTATGATCTGTCCGTTGATGATATGTCTTGCTTTGACTGATGTTTTGTTCCATTCGATTCCGTTATGTTCCGTCCGTTGATGATATATCTGTTTGATTGATATATGGTTCAGTACCGTAATGTCCTACCCGTTAACAATATGCCTCTGTCTTTGATCATAAGCCTGTGTTTTGACTGATGTTTTGTTCCGTCCGATTCCGTTATGTTCCGTCCGTTAATGATCTGTCTGTCTTGATTAATATATGGTCCAGTTCTGTTATGATCTGTTCGTTGATGATATGTCTTGCTTTGACTGATGTTTTGTTTCGTTCGATTCCGTTATGATCTGTTCGGATTCTTGAGTTGGTGTATAAGTTATACTGTCTAGTTACTGTATTTTAATGCATTGCACAGTTTTGTATGTTATACCGTGCGAGTAACTTGGAACTTCTGACCTGGTGTATATATTACTGTCTAGATATTGTATTTTGATGCACTGTACAGTTTTGAATGTTATACTGTCTGAATGCATGTTTTTAAATGCAAACTTTTGTACTGCATTACATTTGGCATGATTTGTCCCGTCCTACTCTATTGTTTTGTTCGGTCTTTCTTGTTCCGTTATATGGTCTGTCTGGTTTTGTTTGCTATGTTGTGTCTAACTCTTGGTACCTTTCCTGTTATGAGTGGTCTGGCATAAGTAGGCTTGATTATGTGCCTAATTGACATCTTGTTGTTATGCTCTGTTATGTTCTGCTCAGTACCGATCTGTTCTATCATTTGATTTAATTGCCTATACTCTTGTTGATACATTGGCATCATGTATTGTTCCGTCCGTCCTGAATTATTGTTCCGTTTAGTTCAGTCCCATTTTACTCTACTTAAACTGCATTCAAAGTAGATTTACAAAACTGCTATTCTAAAGTAATTGAATTATCCTTGTGATTTATAAACAAGAACGGGTTTGAAACCCATGACAGGGAACATGTGTTACTCATTAGGCTTTTCGAAGCTCACCCCATTCCCTAACATTTTTCAGGAATTATCTCTAGTGGATGAGAAGGCCCTATGATATGACGTGATAGGCCGAGTGACGTTTCAAGTAGAGGATCTGATGGCACAGATCTGTGGTGACTGGATTATTGTGGATTGAATCTGTTTATTCAGGTGAGTGATATGATACGGCTGACTTGATTTATATGCACTGGATATATAGACATGGCTCATGGGAATGAATGGTACTCTGGAGATATTAGATCTGCTTTGTTGTTATATGCCTGCTTATAGATATGCTCTGAACTTAGAATTATTAGCTGTTTTAGATTTGGACTTGCTTTGTGGTACATACCCTTATGGTGGATACATGAGTTGCATTCTCTTGATGAAAAAAAAAGGTTTTAAATTCCGCTGCATCTGACCCTACAGTCGGAATGCAATTCACCGGAAAGTTCAGAATTTGACTTCGGTTGGTCGCGTGGCGACTGACTGGCATCACGTCCTCGACATCCGTGTAGGGTGGGGTTCGGGGACGTGACACCAGTATTTAACTTAGTACAAAAACTCGTCAAAAGGAGCTACTAGTGGCTGGCAGGAGTCTAAACCTTCGGAGCGCTTGAGGGTCCTCTTACTTCCTGTTTTCCTAAAAAAAAAATTAGGGGAGGGGTGAGCTAACAAAGCCCAGTAAGTAATTTCCTAGCTTTAACATGGGTCAGGGTTAGTCCAAAAGGATAAAGGAATAAAGAGATAACAAATAGCCAAGAAAAGATATCATGTATAAGTATAGCCAGTCATTGAGATGTAACAACAATGACCCGAGCGTCCAAATAGAGGCATATCCCACAATGTGATACAAGAAGGCAATGACCAAGTCAATCAAATTGGATCTAGCCTATCATGATGAATCGCTGCCATAAACAAAACATTAGCCAATCAAAAGTAAATCATGTTTGCAACAATATGATCATTCAGAAGGCATAGAATATGATCATTCAATGAATACAAAAATAAAATCATCATCGAGTTCTAATAACCTAAAAATGCGTGAATCAGCCGGGGCCCAGCATTCCCCACTAAAACGCATACTTAGATCCGCCTCGGTTCCTCGGGCTCTCTGAAAAGCGTTAGAGCTCTTTTCCCCAAGGTCCTAAAGGACATATAAGACCCCAAAAGGTCTTTCCCCCACGCAATCTGTGAATAGATGGGCCGTTGTGACTGAGCACAACCCCAGGCACATATAAAATTTCATGATCTTTCACACGGGATATGTAATCGTACAAGACAATTGATATCACAATCAACGAGTCATGAAGTATGTGGAATAACATGATTTTTTATTAACAGGATATATCACAAGATCAGGACATGGTATTCATGATAGTATAATGATGCTCAAGTATCAGTGATCAAATTCACAATGATGAAAGTAAGCAAGTCAAATCCAAAGAACAGGCATAACCGATAACCACAAGTCGATTGGCTTCAAATCAAGTACATTAGGTAATAATAAAGTACAAATTTGGCATCATGTGAAAAATAACGTGACTGGCTGGGAATAACCCATATTAAAGCATCGAAATTACTTACCATTGATTTCTTAGTATTGCATTCTCAAACAGGCACCACTATTGTTACCCCATAGCTTCTTTTCAATTTTGTTGCTTAGGTGGCCCTATAATCATGGTTCAAAAAATTGCATAATGAATTAGTACCCATTTTAATCTCAAACATTGTTATGCAATGTTTTAAGCTCTTTTGAACTTCATTCGTTATTAGTTAATTGAGTCTTTAATCTTTGGGGTATAATGGTAATTTTGTCATTCTTGCCCCGAACCCTATCGTGGTCCTCAGGATATTCCCGTTAGCTTATATGTGAAGTTCTAAGTCTTTTGAACTTCATTTGGTATTTGTTTTTGATCATCGGAACACATCGATCATTTCTCGTTTTATACTTTGATTGTTCCGGAGTCTTATTCAGCCCTTTAATTTACATTATTATACTTATGACAATTAATCATGGTAGATTGGCCCTTATTCGGCCTTTAATTTGTAGTTTTTATTCTCAGGGGTATTTTGGTTATTTCTTATTTGATGATACTCTGACCCTGAATTATTATTTAGTCACATATGTGAGTTCATAATTATTTAGGCTTCCAACGGTATTAATTTCGTCCAATTTGGACTTTATTTGAGCTTCGTGCTGTACTAGGGGCATTTTGTAATTTTACTCTTTCATGCGTCGCATTTCTCGGTACTTAGTTTGCTAATACAAGCTCCACCGTTGAGTCCAGAGTGTTCGACATAATTAAAATGGACAATCTTTTATGCCTAACTAGCCTTGGGTATTGTTAGGGGCAATACAATCATTTATAATATACGTGTCTATATTTTTTGGGACTTAATTTCACAAATCGAACTCCATCGTTGAGTCCGAAATGCCTAAAATAGTAGAAATACACTATTTATTTATTTTATTTGGGCTTCGTTTGACTTATTTGGTGTCCAAGGGCAAAATGGTCATTTTGCCCAATTAATAAAATAATTAATTAGATTATTTTATTACTTAATCATTTCCAAGGGATTTATTTAAATTAATTTTTCAAAGGTTGGGCCAGAATAGGATTTATTAAAGGTTTGGGCTAAACCGTAATTAAACAAAGTTTTGGTTTATTTGTTTTTAAATTTAAACACTAAACCAAGGGGTTCCTTAGTCAAAACCCTAGACCGTTCCAAAGGTCCCTTGAACCAGCCGGTTCTCATGACTACAGAGAACCGAGAAAACATAACCCTGCTATCCCTCTTATCCACGTTTAGGTTAACCCTTAGGTCTGATTTTGATTTCAATTCTAATTTCCTATTCCTGCAACCAAGCGGGACCAATGTGTTTTAATTTAATTTAAAATGACACAGTTTAGGAACCTGTTTATGGAATTCGGTTAGGATCCTGACCCGACCCCGTCTAGGTCCGACCCAAAAGCCTTAAAAGGGACCCTATTTTTCCGGTCATTTTCTCCGGCTAGAATTACGGCCCATCGCCGGAGCTGCATGCGGTTTCTCAATTTTCTTATGATTTGTACATCGAATTTTCTCTGTTTTTGCACCAACCTACTCCTTAAACACAAAGCAATCTTTTGGTAACATTTTGGAGTGCATTCAGTCCCCCATTTCAGCTGTCCAAACCAGTTTTCGGTCGGATTATTCTCGCCCTAACATGGTCATTTCTTGACCATTTTGTTTGATTCCAATTGGTTTGAACTCCTAATCATACCCCCTATCGTGTCCCAAGCCCAGAAATGCATTTAAATTTTCGTGTTTCAACTTGCCATGGTAAGGTCCTCACATGGCAGTTGTGTTTTGCCTAAGGTTTTGGGCTGTTTAGGGCTTAATTTTTGTTGTTTATTTAAGTCTAAAACTCATGCATGCATGCAGTATAGGGCTTTAAAAAGGACTGAAATAATACATCAATTTCAAAATAAGAAAAATGTAAAACTTTGGTGTGTTATACATCCTCAACAGTGGCTACCTCTCTCTCTATTTCACTGTTTTGCTTCTGGTCCTAGCTCTGCCCTTCTTGGTCTTGTTTCTCCCTTTGGATTTTGATGCATGTAGATAGGGGAATCTCCCTCTCCCTCTCTTTACAAACCTCCCTCTCTCTTTCTCTCTCTACATGAACACACATGCACTGCCATACACACTCTCACACAGTTGCACACACACACACACACACATACTAATTCTGATTTTTGAATTTCCATACCACACACACAAACTCATATATACATATATATATATATCATATATTTTATTTTATATGTTTGATTTGATTTGCATGAAACCTAATTGGCGGGTGTGGTGGTCCAATGAGGGGCTGCCACCTTATTTTTTATATTCAAAAATTTATTATTATATGATATACATATATATATATATATATATATCTTTGGTAAAATAAAGCACAAAAGTGCTTGTGAGCCAAGTGGTAAATGTTTGGGACTTTAAAACCTTGCCTCACTTGGTTAAGGGGTCAAATCCCATTGCTTGCATTTTAAGCATTTTTTCCCACTTTTTGGCTTATGCCTCGTTTGGCACACTCAATTTATTGTTTTGGCTTTTTCCTTTATACTTTCTTTTCTATTACTCTTTTTACGAAACGGTTTCTTCTGGTCAATCCCTATTTAGTTTAGCTTCGATATCCCAAGCTTTGCGTCGGTCATTATTTCTCGGTGTTTTCTGTAGTTAGCTAATTTGAGTCCTAATAGTGTTAAAACAGGGCTTAAACAGCTATATTAATGCAATTACGTTCCAAGATGACTTCATTACATAAATTAATCGGTAATTAGGTTCGGGTATTGCATCCCTCCCCTTTGACGTGTTTAGTTATTTATTGGCCTATCGAAACTACCGAGGAATTCTCGATTGATTCTCTCATTTATTCTTTATCTCCTTTCTAATTAATAATTAGCGGACTAATTATTAATTAATTAGGTCGAGGCGTTACACATTAGGAGTGATTCATGTGTATAAATGAGATTTATATACAAGAGATATGAACTGCTTATAGAGGCAATTCTAGAATTGTTCGTGGCTATTGATAAGACTGGACATCTTATTTGCAAAGTTGTAATACAGTTAACCTTTATGTGATAAGGTGGTTTATCTCAATAATTAGAGTAGTGGACTCTAGGTTATTGTATTGGTATATTGGGAATACACTGAACTGGATCATTATAAGAAACACATTATTTAGAACTGTCACCTTTAATAAGTCTCTTATTCACTATTCGCAGTAAACTCTTAATCTTGAAAGGATAGTGAACTCAAGTTCTGAATAGTGATGACTTTGAGTTACTAATGAGTGAGGTCTTTTAGATCAACACCTCGGTATCTTGAGAAGTCATTATTTAGATTGTGGGAACAACATATTCTCAAGATCTAATCTACACTCTATATATTAGAGAGATAGATATCACCTTTGTACTAATTTAATGGGTTAATCACTAAAATCCGGATTCAGACTTTTTAGTAAATTGTTTATTGAAATGATGACTGATTGCAAGTGATTAATAATTATTAAATTAGGTTCTTACAATAATTAAAGAATTAATTTAAGAATATAATCCTGATTTTTAATATCCATGCAGAGGGGCCAACTGTAAAAGTATAGTGTATATGGGTTTATTTTATTCTACTAAGTTGGAGTGCAATTTCAATTATATAGTGGAGTTAATTGAAATTAATTATTCAATTAATTTAATTATGAGATAATTAAGATTTAATTGATTAATTGGAAGCTAACTTAGTGAACCCACTAGATCCCTTCTCTTGCCTTAATTAAGCCCTATATATATGATATGTAGGAAGCTGTTTATCATAAGTTTTTTGGTTCTAGACAAAAAAAAGAGGCAGTCCACTCTCCTGCGATACGGTTTGCCTAAGGAAAAATAGAAGAAGAGCTAGAGGAGTCAGAGAAGGAAGATTGTATCAATCTCTTCAAAAAGCCTTCTTCAACAATCAAGATTATCAAGAACAAGGTAATTCTAGCTCTCTTTTTAATCCTTGTATGATTCGTGTAAAGAAATAGATCCAAATAGATTTTTGAAATCGCTTCTGTTGTGGTTACAAACCTAACAATTGGTATCAGAGCAACTTTACATGAATCCTTCAATTTTGAAGATTATATTTATTTTGTTCTAAACCTATTCATGGATCCCAATTAAACAAAGGGTTGTTTTGGATATATTAGAATGAAATTTTATGGTACAATTGATTTGATACAAAGATTTGATCTTTGTTTAAGAATCTTGATAATTAAATTTAATTCTTGATTGGTATGAGACACCTATAGTGATAGAGTGATCAAGAAACTCCCAAGAGAACTGGTTGGATAATTGAATATAATATATATAAATTTTGTAATGTCACGAATTCTCAAGGGCACTGCGTTAAGGATACAAAAAGGAGAGAAGTGACGAGATGTCGTACTTGTTACCTCATTTGCATTCAGGATGGGCCATGGATCAGGCCATCCTTGTCGAGGAAGAGCGTCTTGTCGTCATCCGATTCGGCCATGAATGGGACAAGGCTTTGAAAGTGGGAAAGAAACTGACAAAATATATTATATATTTTTATGGCTTCTCATATAGTTCAGAGAAAGGGGTTGTGACGGGCCGAAGGCCTTATCCAAATCAAGTCAAAAAGGAAAGAAAAAAAAAACTGCAGCCACCGTTTTTTTTTTACTCGTACTTTCTCTCTCTTTGATCCGGTCGGATTGAAGAATGCAAATCAACAACCTCTGAAGCAATTTCCAGTGGTTGTTAGTTTAATATATTATATATAATATTATATATAGTATATTATGATCAATATATTATATATACAGTTTATAAAAAAAAAATTATATTAATTTTTTCAATCATGTACTTTAATTGGGTATTAGATACCTAAATTTATAAAATTGCTTGGGTATTTGATATCCATGGTTGGCACATGACAAATATTATATATATATATATATATATAAAGATATAATATTTGATATTATATATTTTACTAAAAATTATTATTTTTAACTATTTGGGTATATGATACCTGTCACGACCCGAAACCCACCCTATGTAGATTGGGGATTGCGGGGCCGACCCTGTGACCAGTCCCTATTTTTTCTTTCTTAACTGTATCAGTGATAATAATGTGTAATATAAAAAACTTAAACAGTTATACAATGGAAGTCTTAAATAGTCATAATAAGGTTCTACATATATCAATGGGAACCAACATTACATCACCCTTAGGTGGTGAATACATGAGAGAACTACATCGTCTCTATTACACTTCTCAAAATGCCCTCTGTCGCCTCCAAGCTCCTACTATCTATTTACAGCGTCCTTTCCTGAAACAAATAAGTAAGTCTGAATAAGAGAACTATATCATCTCTATTACACTTCTCAAAATGCCCTCTGTCGCTTACAAGCTCCTATTATCTACTTGCAGCATCCTTTCTTGAAACAAATAAGTAAGTCTGAATGAGCTAACTTAGTTCAATAAAAAAATTATTTTCATTCTGCCATGGGTCAAAGTCAATATAGAAATAACATAATCCAAGATAACAATGATATGATAGTATGATAGTCAGTCATGAAATAAGATGCTACAATAGCCAATAGAATGTAATATCTCAATAGCCAATAGAATGGAATGCCACAATAGCCAATGGAATAAAATGTCACCATAGCTAATAAAATGAAGTATCATAATAGCTGATATACCATAAACAGACACACCAATCAGTTTGAGACACGTGTGCCTACCAGATTAACAAATCTCGATCCTACAGAGCTCATATATGTCGGTCATACAGAACAGCTATAAGCTTTCGGGGTATTCTCATATATATCTATCATACAGAGCAGCCATAAGCCTTCGGAGCATTCTTATTTATATATCATTCAGAACCGATGAACTCGGTCATACAGTACAGATGAAGCATTCAGGATATTCTCATGTACATCGTCCAGACCTCCTGTTCTGGACAGTGTTTATTCGACACTGCATATATGGTTTCCTTAACAGCCGTTAAGCGGGGAATAAGGAAACAGCCTTCAACACGGAAACTACTATCTATGGTTATCTCCATCTACGATTCAATGCTCCACAAGGTAACTGCAAATCTCTGATGATCAAATCTCGATATTCGTGGCGGCAAAACCTAATCAGAATTAGGAGAACCACGGCTTATATATGAAACCCTAGAGGTACGCTTTGGATTCTTATGCTCATTCTTTGACTTTCAATACAGTCTTTCAATTCCCTTACTTACTTAAGCATCGGAGCGGCTACCGCCGGAGCCAATCCGGTGGTCCTCTGATCACCTTTCTGAGTGTTCTACAGGTCACGGAGCCCTCACGTGTTGCGAGTCAAAAAGTGCAGCATCAGTTTGGCGCCGTCTGTGGGAAACGACTAATCTCTACGTGCTTTATTCGTAAACTCATCTTTTTCCCCACCGGAAAACCATGGCACCAAATCTCTGACCCCGACAGAATACTCAGAATTCGCAAAACGCTCAGCGTCAGCCGCCTGCTCCGCGCACAAGGGGACCAGCGGCCAACCCTATGCGACAAGAGATCGAAGCAATAAAACGACACAATGAACTGGTACAGGAACAGTTGCTAGCCATTACTAGAACGCTGGCAACGCTCACGCAGAACCAAGCGGCGGCTTCTCCTAGCCCGCCGGTCAACTTCGTTGCAGGAACGCAACCCCCAGTTGCCACGGGGAATGAAGAATTTCGTGGGCAGGCCCCCGCTAACCAGCCTGGGCACCCCTCAGGCGTTGCTCACGCTGGCCGAGATCCGCAGCCATCAACAGTCCCTGGCTGGGGAACATCCGCTTTTGTCCCCGACGTGCATTACCGGAGCACTACTCGAGCCCCAACTCCTAGGGTTTCGGGAGCACCCCCGGCACCACAGGAACCTTATCATGCAGCACCAGTCCCACCGGTTCGGATTCCTCCTCCATCCGAAGGGCGCACTCCACCCTACTACCCTGAAGCCGAGGCTGTCAGGCAGGGTTCACAAGATGTCAGACTCAGAGACCCGCGAAGGGTAGAGGAGATTGCCGAGTCTATGGACCGGACAATCGGCTTAAGAGGACCTCAGAACCCTCCAGAGCAAGACGAACTGGCCAGGCTGCTCGGAAGACTAGCCACACCGTTCACCCACGCCATCATGTCCGAAGAGAGGCTTAGAAAGTTCGTGGTGCCCAAATTCACTCTCTATGACGGATCTGGAGATCCAGGGGATCACCTATCTCATTATCAGCATACGATGGCCCTTCACGGAGCTTCAGATGCTTTCATGTGCCGAACGTTCATCACCAGCTTGAAGGGAACAGCTCTGAAGTGGTTTCACAACCTCCCTCCGAACTCAATTCCCAGCTTTTACGAGCTCGGTAGACAGTTCTTGGATAGATTTATGACCAGCAGGAGGCTCAGAAGGGGGCCAGAATTCCTGCTGAATGTTAAGCAGACCAGGGAGGAATCCCTCTGGGCCTACATTGCCCGCTTCAACACCGAGCTTACTGAGATCACGGATTGCAGCCCGAAATTCCTTGTTGCGGCCCTTACTACCGGGCTTGCCCAAGGCGGCTTCAGAGATTCCTTGACAAAGAGCCCCCCGGCCGATATGGCAGCATTGATGGATTGGGCCAAAAAATACATCAACCTGGAAGAAGCCAACCGCTCAGCCCAGAAGGGCAAGGATCAGACCCAGAGGGATAATCCGAAGCGGGAGGACCATAAGAAGGAGGATCACAGAAAAGACTCCAACAAAAAGAGGGTCAGAAGCCCAGAGAAGAAAACAGCTCCCAGAGCCGTGTACAACTCCGCACCAAGGGAGTTCACCAACTTCACGCCTTTGAACACTACTCCGAACCAGGTACTCCAGCAGATCCGAGATCGGGAGAACCTGAGGTGGCCAGAGCCGATCAAAGGAGATCCCAGCCTGCGGGACCAAAGTAAGTATTGCAATTTCCATAAAGATCATGGGCATACTACTAACACCTGCAGGACCCTCCGATACGAGATAGAACAGCTCATAAAGAAGGGACGTCTTCGGGAGTTCGTCAAACAAGACGGAAGGCAGAACCCCCAAGAAGACAAGCCTCAGCAGCGGCCAGATCAGAGGCCCGAACATAGGCAAGAGCAGCGGGAAGGACGAAACGAGCCTCAGAGGCAGAACAACCATGTTATCTACGTCCTCCATACTGACTCCCCTGTTACAGGAATGTCCAACAGGGCAAGAAAAAGATATGCTCGGGAGGCCAGAACCGCCCCAAACATCTCGCAGGTCTCCAACGTCGAAAAGAGGCTCAAGCCAGGGCCAGAGATCCAGTTTACCGAGCAAGATCTAGCAGGGGTACATTGCCCTCACAGTGATGCCCTTGTTATCACCCTCAGAATCGCCAACTTCGAAACTAGAAGAGTCCTAGTCGACACTGGCAGCTCAGTCAACATTCTATTCCATGAACCGCTTAAGCGGATGGGCATAGACCAGGACAGCATCAAGCCCACCACTGCCATAATGGCAGCTTTTGATGGCAACCTCAGCACCCCCCTAGGGAGAGTCGACCTTCCTACCACTATTGGGGAAGGTGAAGGGCAAAAAACCACCATCTCTGAATACATGGTGTTGAACATGAAGTCTCCATACAACGTCATCATCGGGAGACCCTGGTTACACCAGATAGGGGCGGTCACTTCGACCCTTCATCAGTGCCTGAAGTACGTCCACAATCAGAGCGTGCACTCGGTCCGAGGATGTCAGCCAACCTCACGAGAATGTCACGCTATTGCCCTCAAGGAGACAGCTCCAAAATAGCAATTACAGTACACTCGGGACTGTGCAGATCCGGTTTTCACTCACACTCCCGAGGTGGAAGATTGCCCATCCGGCGTTGAAGAGCCCCTGAGCCCAAGGGGACGTGATAGCCGAGCCAAGCCTGTTGGCGAGCCCATCAAGGTACTGGTCAGTTCAGAAGCAGAGGGGCGTTATTTGTACATCGGCCCAGACCTCACGCCGGCCGAGCAGGAAAAGATAGTCAGGTTTCTGAAGAACAACCTCTCTATCTTTGCTTGGGAAACCAGGGACATGGAGGGGATAGATCCTAATCTAATAACTCATAAACTGATGGTAGATCCAGATCACCCCCCAGTCAGGCAGAAGAGAAGACCGACCGCTCCCGAACGGCATCGGGTTATAGACGAAGAAGTCCAGAGGCTGCTAGACGCCAGGATGAAACGGGAAGTTTTCTATCCCGAGTGGCTAGCCAACACTGTGCTCGTCAAGAAGAAAAACGGCAAGTGGAGAGTCTGTGTCGACTATACAGACCTCAACAAAGCATGCCCCAAGGACAGCTTTCCACTGCCGAGAATAGATCAACTGGTTGACGCCACTGCAGGGCATGAGCTTATGAGTTTCATGGACGCCTACTCTGGATACAACCAGATCCAGATGTACCCTCCAGATCAGGAAAAGACTGCCTTCATAACCGAAAGAGGACTCTACTGCTACAGAGTGATGCCTTTCGGTTTGAAGAATGCTGGAGCCACTTACCAACGATTGGTGAACAAGATGTTCAGCCCACTGCTTGGCAGCACCATGGAGGTATATATCGACGACATGCTGGTAAAGAGCCTCCAGAAAGGCAGCCATCTCCAACACTTAGCCCAGACCTTCGATATCCTCAGACAACACAAGATGAAGCTCAACCCCTCGAAATGTACCTTCGGAGTTACGAAGGGAAAATTCTTGGGGTACATCGTCTCTCAAAGAGGTATCGAAGCAGATCCCACTCAGATCCAAGCCCTGATTGGACTGAAGTCACCAAAGACCAGAAAGGAGATTCAGGCACTGAACGGCAGAGTCGCCGCATTGAGCAGATTTATATCCAAGTCCATCGATCGTTGCCTACCTTTCTTTAGAGCCCTAAAGGGCAGCAAGGCTTTGCAATGGACAGAAGAATGCGAGCATTCCTTCCAAGAACTAAAGGAATACCTGGCCTCTCCAGAGCTCCTGTCAAAACCTATACAAGGGGAAAAGCTGCTCCTGTATCTAGCAGTCTCTGAGAACGCGGTCAGTTCCGCACTAATCAGACAGGACAAAGGAGTACAGAGGCCTATATTCTACGTCAGTAGGGCACTACTTGACACGGAGAAAAGATACCCAGAAGTAGAGAAGCTGGCCTATGCCTTGGTCATATCAGCCCGGAAGCTTCGACCTTACTTCCAGGCCCATCCAATTGAGATTCCAACTGCCTATCCTTTAAAGTCAATACTGAGGAAACCCGAGGTATCGGGAAGATTGGTCAAGTGGTCTGTGGAGCTAGGGGAGTTTGACATAGCATATGTACCCCGAAACTCCATTAAAGGGCAGGCCTTAGCTGACTTTGTAGCCGAGTTCACCCCGGCACTGCAGAACGAATCACAAATCGCCGAAACTACAGGAACCTGGCTGCTGTATATTGATGGTTCGTCAACCGATCAAGGATCAGGGGTAGGACTGGTACTACAGTCCCCTGATGGACTTACATCGGAAAAAGCAGTCAGCCTGGGATTTAGGGCTTCTAATAATGAAGCTGAATACGAGGCCCTAATCTTAGGGATGAAGCTTGCCCTGGAATGCGAGGCTCAGAACCTCGATGTCTTCTCTGACTCCCAACTGGTAGTAAGCCAAGTTTTGGGAGAGTTTGCCATTAAGGATGACAGGATGCTTCGGTACTCCGAACTGGTAAACCGTTTAAAGCGTTCTTTCCAAACTTTCACTATTCAGAAGATTGAGAGAAGTCAGAACTGCAGAGCAGATGCTCTGGCTAACATGGCCTCCCGCCTCAAGTTTGAAGCAGATTCCACCATTAAAATCTCTTTTCAACCAGGATCCAGCATTGAGGAAGCATCAGTTGCTCAAATTGATGAACAGACCCAGAGCTGGATGACCCCAATCCTCCAATATCTAAGATCCGGGCTCCTCCCAGAGGATAAAAACAAAGCCAGGAGAATCCGAATCAGAGCGGCCCGGTACCTGATCCTGAACGACAAACTTTACAGGAGGTCATACTCTCAACCTCTGTTAAAGTGTTTGGCTCCAGACGAGTCACAATATGTTTTGGCTGAAATTCACGAGGGAATTTGCGGGAATCACAATGGGGGCAGAACTATAGCCCACCGAGCTCTATCACAGGGCTACTACTGGCCCGGCATGCTGAAGCAGGCTAAAGAATATGTTCGGAAGTGTGACAAATGTCAGAGATTCGCCTCGTACCAACACCAGCCTCAGCACGAGCTCATCCCGATTCCTAGTCCTTGGCCCTTTGCTCAATGGGGAATGGACATTGTGGGCCTGTTACCACGAGCACCTCCAAACAGGAAGTACCTTTTGGTGGCTATCGACTACTTCTCTAAATGGGCCGAAGCCGAGCCTTTAACGCATATTACAGAAAAGGAAGTCGAAAGCTTCACCTGGAAGAACATTGTCTGCAGGTTTGGCATACCACGTGTAATTATCTCAGATAATGGGACACAATTTACTGGTAAAGGCTTCAAGGCATTCTGCGAAAATCTCAACATCAGGCAACACTTTGCCTCTCCAGGCCATCCACAAGCAAATGGGCAAGCAGAGGTCACCAACCGAACAATCCTTGATGGGTTAAAGAAAAGGTTGGAACAAGCCAAAGGGAAGTGGGCAGAAGAGCTCCCAGGAGTCCTTTGGGCCTACCGTACAACCAGAAGAACTCCCACCTCTGAAACACCCTTCTCATTAGCCTATGGGACAGAAGCAGTAATTCCGGTTGAAATCGGTATGCCAACTCTGAGGACTGAGGCCTTTGAGCAAGAATCCAATGATCAGCAGCTGATGGAGAACTTGGATTTGCTCGAAGAAAGAAGGGATCAGGCCAGCATCAGGATGGAAGCCTACCAACAAAGAATGATCAATAAATCCAGGATAGGACTCAAGACAGTCAGCTTTCAAGTTGGAGACTTCGTCTTAAGAAGAGTCTTTCAGAACACCAAGGATCCCACCATGGGAAAGTTGTCACCAAATTGGGAAGGCCCCTACAAAGTAACGAAGGTCATTCGACCTACCACTTACTGGCTTGAAGACACGACTGGGAAACCTGTTCCTAGGCCATGGAACGTAGAACACTTGCGGAAGTATTATCAATGAAGATTTTTTTTTTTCCTTTTACTTCCTTAAAACTGTTCATCTATTAATGCACAGGCCTCCAGAGCCTGGTCCATCTATTAATGCACAGGCCTCCAGAGCCTGGTCCATCTATTAATGCACAAGTCTTATGACTTGGTCCATCTATTAATGCACAGGCCTCCAGAGCCTGGTCCATCTATTAATGCACAAGTCTTATGACTTGGTCCATCTATTAATGCACAGGCCTTCAGAGCCTGGACCATCTTCAACTAGCGGGTTCTGTAATCCAGTCTATCCAAAGGCAGAAGTACCGAGCACCTGTCAACTAAAGTTTACTAGAACGGAATACCTCGGATCTGACACTTACATTATTTGACTTATCTGTCAAACAAACCAGCACCATGGTTTCAAACAAAGGTGAAGTACTTCGATTCTGGCATTTTTCTAAGTTTTTGATTTATTTTCAGAACAATCGGCAACGCATTAGAAGATGCTTAAGTTTCAAAAGAGCACATTCACAGAAAATATCAGATCTGAGAAGAAGAAATTCAACTTTATTAATAACTCAGAAAGATTTACATCAGTACCAAGACACTACTATAGAAGCTATTACAGAAGCTACTACAGAAGCTATTACAGAAGCTATTACAGAAGCTACGCTTGGCAACATAATGGCTCTTCTCCTGAGATGATAAAAGGGCACAAGATCCAAAACCTTCAAAACCGCCTCCATCGGCTCCATTTGAAAGGAAGGAACCCTGAACCCCAGTCTGCATCACGTAGTGCCCAGGCCATTTCATCATCACTATCACTGGTCCCATGACCAACGGATGATGAGGGCTATGAGCCTCAGGAGACTTTTCATTCTCCACCTTTGTAATCGGCATAACGCCCCAGCCAATTGAAGCAAGGGTTCCTGCCAAGTCACAAAGGGGAGGAGGCGGCCCCCATTCATCTCCCTCAGAGCAGTTGTCACTGCCGAGTTATAAGCGGGAGGAGGCAACCCACCTTCAATCTTCTTCTTCACACCGTCTGTTTCACCCCAGCCACTTGGAGCAAGGGACTCTGACAGGGCGTGAGGAAGAGAAGGCAACTCACCTTTGTCTTCATCACCAACGCTCCAGGCCTCAGTTGAATCAGGGAGGGGCCACCACCAGTCGGAGAAATCTCGACTAGATATCAGAGGAAACAAGAAGACTTGTGCCTCCTTCAATCCTTCCTTGGAGACTGAAAATAGGGGAGGGTTAACTTTTGGCCACAGTTTAATTATTCCTAACTCAGGCAAGGAATCATCCATCATCTCCGGACGAGTGGAAGAACTCCGGCAGCATATAAAAACCTCTCTTACAAACAATTCGGGGAGCAAAAGGGTTGAGCACAACCATATGCCCTCGTTTCCATATATATAGACACTGGAAGACCAAAGGCCACCCAGTTGAACCGTCACAACGATTAAGCGAAGTGCTAGCTTCGAAATCCCAAACGGCGGAGGTGCAATAAATGGAGTATTAAACCACCTTCTCGGGAGAAACAAAAGGCAGGACCATACACGTAATACACAGGCTTTTAATCTTTCCCATACATGTGACGTGACGGTTTCTCCATGTCATTGACACTTACAGGACCACATGTACAGCAGAGGTCCATCAACTATGACGTTTCTTGATTTCTAACAGATCTGGAGACAGAAGATCTGATCAACCAAACTACAACCGCAAAGATATCCACTTATTATTGTCCCCGAATTCAGAACAGTTAGCTTTGAAATACTTCAAAACAGCAGTCTCCAATTACTGGCCTAAGGCAAGTAAAGAAGTTCGGAACACAGCTCCCTGCAGAAGAAAATCTGATCTGGTGTACACTAAACTCCAGAGCAGGGTAACTTGCAACAATTATTACCATCAACTACACGTTAAGGCACTACAGAGCTATATAACTCAAAGATATGCACGAATGCTACAGAACAATATAACCAAAGAGGCGAGTATTAACCAAAAGACTGTTCCATTAAACAAATGTATGTCTCAAGTACATTGAAAAATAACAAAATATGGATCCTAAGCCTGATCAGCAGGAACAGGATCAACGACAGGAGAAGGTTCGGCAGGTACAGTATCGACCACCTCAGTCGGTACAACCACTTCCGTGGGATCGGCCGGGAGGACATCAGCCACTTCGTCCTGGTTGACCTCTGGAGGTTCAGACCTAGGCGGCACAATGGAGGAAACGTCTAGGTCAGGAAACTTGGCAAGAAGCCGAGAGCGGAAGTTATTAAACCCAAACGTAATCAAACGATGGGCCATTCCTTCCAGCTTCGACCTCATCTCTTCCTCATTGTCCACTAATGCCTGCTCCACGGCTGCATCGAGCTGCCTACTGTGCTGGTACCGCAAGCCGTTCATCTCCACTTGCAACCTCCTCGCCCGCTCAACGGCAAGGTTCCTTTCCGATTCCATCAATATCAAGGAGTTCTGACACTCCTTCAACTTCTCCGCAGAATCGTGAGCCTCCGACCGAGCAGTACCCAACTGGAGCCCCAGTTCGTCCAGATTGGCCCTAAGTTGGTCGAGCTCCTCCACAGATGGAGAAACCTCCACCAAAGCAGAAAGGGTATGCAAGGTCTGCATAACACAAGGAAAACGACTCAAACACCAGTAGAAACGCTTAAAGGTAAGGAAAATATGGTTCTAACGAGCTCACCTTAACCTGAAGAGCGGTCAAGTCAGCAAGCAGCTTCCCAGACGCCTGAAGCTTAATTTTAACTGAGCCTTTGGCCCAGAACTCACTCAGAATCTTCTTGGCTCCCTGACCGGCAACGTCAGGAGCCACCGATGATGATGCCTCCTTACCCGCTCGACGAGACGGGATTGGAGGAACCACCGTAATAGGGACGGGAGCCTCTTCCTCCCTCTCAGCAGGCCCGGGAGAGGACGAAATCAGCCTCCGCTTCTTCGGAACTGGAGGGACCACTGGAGAAGAAGCCTCCCCCACCGCAGGCGGTGATGGCCCGGACTCCCACTGAGCCATCACATTATCAACTATCTCCTCGACACTACCCCTGGCAGCCATTAATTTATCAGGGTTGACAATGGAAGAATGATCCCTAATGCTGGGCTTCAAAAGCTTCTTATACTGCTTCTGAATTACGGGAGAGAAATCTGGTCTCTTCCACGCACTCTTAACTGCAAAGCAAACACAGAAATTAATCAGTTCAACAAATTGACAAACAAAACAGGGTCAACGCAGCCACGGAAAAGTTAAACCTCACCCCTTGGCCCAGTGGTTCGAGGGAATGTGGAAGGTTGACCCTCGAAGTTCTTGAATTCCCATCCTCCTTTAATAAAGAAGTACCATTTCTTCCAGGTCTTGTTGGAGGAGGGCACAGAAGTAAGGGGTCTGAACCCACTATCAAAAGACATGTAATAAAGGCCTTCCGCCTTTTGAAGTTTTAGATCCATATTGCTACGGATCAAGTCAAGGGACACCTTGACATTATTCATATGCCCTAATACGATAAAGCTCAACAGATGTCTCCAACTGTTAAGGTTCAGGTCTGCGGGGCACAGATCAAACCAACAAAAGAATTGTTTTATTATATCAGGAAAGGGGAGTGTAAGACCCAGTTCAAACCAGGCCAGATAGGCACAGATTTCTCCATCTCTAACATCGCCCGGGCGATCTTGAGAATCTGGGACCCTGAAAGCGACATTTTTGGGAAGTTTGAACTTCGCCCATAACTCCTTCAGCATACTTTCAGTAATTACACTCTCACCCTCTTCTCTGCGATCAGACCGACCAGAGGTTTCGCCAGCCCTGTTCGGGGGATCATCAAAAGCATCGACAATCCTGACCCCCGGACTAGAGGGAGGAACTACCATTCTATTTTCATCAACATTCACTAATTGCATTTGAGGATCAGTCTCGGAAGGACTCCCCAAACCAGAATGTGATTCTAAGCCAGACATGGCGAACAAGAGAAAGAGATGAAACAGATAAGAAGGGACGAAGAAGGGGACTAAAAGTCGAACCTGAGATCAAGAAAGGGTTATGAACACCGGAGATCCTCCAAAACTCCAAGATATGTCAAATGGCGATCTGGTATTGTAGAAGTAAATGCAGAAGAAAGGTATGAAAGACCTTTCCCTCTCTCTATATACGCATTCGAAATATGAGCCTTCCAAGACGAGCCGACACAACGGTTGAAAGTAATGATGAGTTCTCGAGTATAGGCTGCGCAATAAATGACGCGTTAAACCGGCTTCTTGAGAAATGGGAAGGCAAAACGTATGACTCTTCACAAAACCCTCAACCCTAGTTAAAACCCCAGCTTTTGACAAGGGCTCGGGGGGGGAGTAGCTGATATACCATAAACAGACACACCAATCAGTTTGAGACACGTGTGCCTACCAGATTAACAAATCTCGATCCTACAGAGCTCATATATGTCGGTCATACAGAACAGCTATAAGCTTTCGGGGTATTCTCATATATATCTATCATACAGAGCAGCCATAAGCCTTCGGAGCATTCTTATTTATATATCATTCAGAACCGATGAACTCGGTCATACAGTACAGATGAAGCATTCAGGATATTCTCATGTACATCGTCCAGACCTCCTGTTCTGGACAGTGTTTATTCGACACTGCATATATGGTTTCCTTAACAGCCGTTAAGCGGGGAATAAGGAAACAGCCTTCAACACGGAAACTACTATCTATGGTTATCTCCATCTACGATTCAATGCTCCACAAGGTAACTGCAAATCTCTGATGATCAAATCTCGATATTCGTGGCGGCAAAACCTAATCAGAATTAGGAGAACCACGGCTTATATATGAAACCCTAGAGGTACGCTTTGGATTCTTATGCTCATTCTTTGACTTTCAATACAGTCTTTCAATTCCCTTACTTACTTAAGCATCGGAGCGGCTACCGCCGGAGCCAATCCGGTGGTCCTCTGATCACCTTTCTGAGCGTTCTACAGGTCACGGAGCCCTCACGTGTTGCGAGTCAAAAAGTGCAGCATCAATAGCTAATAGAGTAGAGTGTCATCATAGCCACTAGAATAGAATGTCAAAACAACCAATAGAATGAAGTGTCACAATAGCCAATAGAATATCATCATAGCCAATAGAATAGGATATCACAATAGCCAGTAGAATAGTACGTCACCATAGCCAATAAATAAAGTGTCACAATAGCCAATAGAATATCACAATAGCCACTAGAATGGAGTGTCACAATAGCCAATAGCCACTAGAATGAAAGCAAATCAAACTAATAAAAGGTCATAATAGTAAATCAAGAATAGTGAATATCAACGATACAGGGTACATGAGGTCATCAGTAGGAGTCCGGTTAAACAGTAGTCATACTGCCACAATCATGAGATAACCAATCATAAGTCAATGGATACACTTTCAAAACATGTGATCATTCATAAAGAACAATATGATCATTATATGAGTTCAATAAAAGATAACATATCAATAAACAATTTGATGCCTATTCTGTTTAAGGCCAGACATATTCTAAGTAAAAGTAACCTTCTTGGCATATTCTCAGTAAAGTAACCTTCCTCAGTAAAAGTATCATTCCTCAGTAAAAGTATTCTTCCTGGTTCACTACCATACCGAACCCCTCATCTGGATTCACTCCCACACTGAATCACTTCTCAGATTCACTACCACACCGAACCACTTTCTGATTCGCTTTCTTTTCGAACTGTAATATCCCAAAAATCGGATAGGACTAAAACAGTAACCGAGCTCATATGAATAGGATGACGTATCAGAAAATATGAGATAAATCCAAAAACATCAAAAATGATGTATGCTCGGGAAATTGACAACCTAGTCAGCTAAGTACCGAAATGAATTAATGGGACCGACATAAAAAGTAACTATGAAAAGTAAAATAAATGTAACATAAGACACGATCGGGAATACAAAATCGATAAAACAAATGCCCACGATACCGAACCTCGGTTTATAGACAAATGTATCGACCCGCCACTGATATGCCATAAATTTGACTTCACGAAATAAAATAGTAAGATATGTCATACGAAAATTCGTATATACTTACAGATGTATATAATATACCAATATAGACATATATATATATATATATATAAATATCCAGAAGCTCTCATAGGAAGTTGCTGGAAAAGTGTAAGGAAGCTTCCCGTATGAAGCTGCTAGAATATGCTGGACATAGAAACAATTTAACTAAGTAACAAAAATGAAACAAAACAGGTAAATATACATATGTATATATATATTCAGGAATAAAAGCTGCTGAAAGAAGAAAACTCCAGCAGCTGAAATGATTGACTAATATATATATAAGCAAAAACAAGAGATGATTCAAGAAACTTCTTGCACAAAGAGTGGGCAACCGACAAGAAAAATTCTGGATTTCTCCACAAATATCTATGTTGTTCCACCAACCAATATATATATATATATAGCTATATACTGATACAATAACAAAAAGACCAATAAAACAGCAACCAGAAAACTAAAACAAAGAGAGAAAATATGAGAGAAATAGAGAGAGAAACTGAAGAGAGAGAAAAGAAAAAGAGATAGCTATTGTAGCAGTGGCTGCCATGGATGACAGAGAAAAGGAAGCTTCAAGAGTTAAGCTCGAGACCAAGGTAAGTTACGCAACTACTCTCTCTTTGGTTTTAAAAATGACCAAAAGCCAAGAAGCAGTAGAAAAATTAAAAGAAAAACTCAAGATATTCCCTCTGTAACCCACAACCAAAATGAGAAAATTTAAGGGAAAAGTAAACATGATTTTATATATATAACCAGGTAGAAAAACCTTCCAGAAATCCAAAACAACTCGAATTATGGAAAATGATAAAAAAAATTATCATTTTATGGCCATTTATAGTGGATGATGCATGGCCAAAAGTTGAAATGGGTGTCGAGAAACTGTGTATTCTGAGGTTCCAAATGATCCCAAATGATTGCATAAAGTCTTAGGATTAATTTTGTAACACTCCGACCCAAATGAATTAGAATAATTTCATTCATGTCCTACTATCACATAATAGAACAAGCCAATGAGCATGGTACCAAAAGTAAACCGAGATCAACTTAGACCGAGAATAGTAAACCTCAAATATACCAAACCATCATGATGATTAGTATACAGTAATGGGTATGTATATTAAGGTAAATACTTAAAAATTCTTATCACAAGAAATTACGAGATGGGAAAAAACCCAAGTACGGAGAAGCCGAGCCAGAAAATGTAATATCCCGACCCGAAGTGTAACTGAGCAACCACGTGAAACCCGAACTGTTAGGGCTCTACATGACAATATTAAATGAAATGAATGATGTATAGTTTAGAAACGTACAACAATGTCAAACACACAGGTGAAGTTACTATCAATTCCAAGTATCACGGGTTCATCTGTAGGATAGATCCGATGGTATAAAAAGTTGTGCGCATAAGACCCGTACATGTATCGATATACGTGTATAACAAATTACGTAAATAAAATAAATAAATATGTATATGTGAATATACAAGTATATATAAAAAATTAATTATGGATATACATATAAGCACATATGTATATATGCAGAGACTAACATATACATGTATATATATATATATACAGAATTAATTGTGTGTGCAAATGGCATGCAAAAGAGAAGTAGGAATTGTGTTGGTGTGTAATATATATATATATATATGTGTATAAAAGTCTTAAGGGAGTTAATGTGCAACTAACCAAATGAAGAAGTGAAGTGTGTGCATATAATGTATATGATATTGATATACCACAAAGCAACAGACCAGTCTCCATGTGACACGTGTGATTACAGACTAGTTAAAGCTCAGCCTCCAGAGCTCACAGGACCGACCACAAGGCCTTCAGAGCATCCCTCAGGGTTCAGAGCTCATCACCGCCTTGAATATCCTATCGAGCTAAGGAAAAGGAAACAGTCTTCAATAAGGAAACTGCCACCTACGGATATCTATCAAGCGCAGTGTCCAACATGGTAACTGCCATTCTCCGATGATCAAATCCCTACATTTATGGCTCCAAATCCTAATCAACTTAGGAAACCCACATCCTATAAATAAAACCCTAAGGTACGCTGTTACATTCATGCTCATTCTTTGGTTTACAATTATAGTTTTCAATTCAGTTTTATTGACTTAAGCATCAGAGCGGCTACCGCCGGAGCCATCCCGGTAGCCCTCTGATCCATCTCTTTAAGTGTTTCTCAAGCAACGGAGTTCGGAGCTCCTACCGACCAAAAAGTGCAGCATCAGCTGGCGCCGTCTGTGGCAATCGACAATCATTTTTTCAATGAAGGTTTTCTTCTCTACGAACAACCTTATTCCCCATTTCACTAGGGAATCACGGCTCCCAATCTCCGACCGATAAAGAATGCTCAAAATCCTCAAAACCCTCAACCCTGGCCACCTACTGGACGAGGAAGGAGACGAACAACCGATGCCATGCAACAACAGCTTGACCTAGTTAAGTGACAGAACGAGTTAATGCAAGAACAACTTCTTGCCATGTCCAAAACCCTGGCGATGCTTACCCAGAATCACAGACCAACCCTTTGAATCCACTTGTCAACACAGTTGATCAAACCACACAACCTCCTACTGCCACCACGGACGGAGGATTCCATAAAGAGATTCCCAATAATCAACCAGTGTACCCCCAAGCTACCACCCACATTAGCAGAGACCCCTAGCCATCAACAGTCGTAGGCAAGGGGATACCAACCTTTATTCCAGACGTTCACTATCGCAACACCACAAGGATCCCAGCTCTAATGGCTTCTAGGGCTAACACAACACCCCTTGAGTTCCAGCCATAAGCAACACCAGTTCCCCCAGTTCAGGAACACTAAAATCCTCCTCCAGTCGTGGGACATGACAATCCCGTTCATGCGGGAGCCGAAACTACAAGACAAGAATCACAACAAATCCCGCCTAGGGACCCACGGAGGACTGAAGAGGTTGCAGACTCTATGGACCGAACTGTTGTTGTGAGAGGTATCCAAATCCCTCCAGAACAGGATGAACTAGCCAGGCTGCTCGGAAGATTTGCCACACCATTCACTCCTACTATCATGGCTGATGAGAGGCCAAAGAAATTTGTCGTCCCAAAGTTTACCCTTTATGATGGGACTGGGGACCCAAGAGACCATCTATCTCATTACCAGCACACTATGGTACTACATGGGGCTTCCGACGCCTTTATGTGCCATACATTCATAACTAACCTCAATGGCACTACTTTGAAGTGGTTTCACCACCTCTTACCGAGCTCAGTCACCAGCTTCTACGAGCTCGGTAGACATTTCCTCGACAGGTTCATGACCAGCAGAAGGTTAAGGAAGGGCCCAGAGTTCTTGATCAACGTAAAACAATCCAAAGGGGGGCTTCTCCTGGATTACATTGCACGTTTCAACACCGAGCTTACAGAAATTACAGATTGCAGCCCAAGCTTCCTCGTGGCTGCTATGACTTCTAGCCTTGCTCAAGGAGGCTTTAGGGATTTTCTGACGAAAAGGCCCTCCTGCTGACATGGTAGCCCTCATGGATCAGGCCAGGAAGTATATAAACCTAGAGGAAGCAAAAAACACCTCTCAAAAGGTTAAAGAGCAAGCCTAGCAGAACGACTAGAAAAAGGACTCCAGTACAACTAGGAAGAGGGTCAGAAGCCCAAATAAAAGAATGGCCTCCAGAACTTGGGGTAGCACTGGCCCAAGGGGGTTTACCACCTTCACTCCTCCGAATGCCTCCCTAGCTCACATACTTCGATAAGTCCAAACACGTGAAAACCTAAGGTGGCCAGAGCCAATGAGAGCCAATCCAGACAACAAGGACCGGAGTAGGTATTATGATTTCCACAAGGACTACGGGCATACAACTAATGCATGCAGGTCCCTTAAAATGGAAATTGAATAGCTCATACGGAGAGGACGGCTGCGGGAGTTTGTCAGGCAAGACGGGAGGCAAAACCCCTGTGATGATAGACCCCAGCAAAAGAGGCCGGAGCAAAGGCCAGAATAAAGTGATCGACGGACAGAACGAGCCTCAACAGCAGCACAATCAGGTTATCTTCGTCCTCCATGCAGACACCCCGGCATCAGGAACTTCTAAAAAGGCAAGAAAACAGTATGCTCGGGAAGCTAGAACTACTCCTAGCATACTATAGATCTCCAATGTTGAGATAAGATTGAGGCCAGTACCTGAGATCTAGTTTTCAAATCAAGATCTTGCAGGGGTGCACTATCCTCACAGTGATGCCCTCGTCATCTATCTCAAGATTGCCAACTTCGAGATTTAAAGAGTACTGGTGGACACAGGGAGTTCTGCGAATATTCTATTCTATGAGCCCCTTAAACATATGAAGCTAAATCCCAACGACATCAAACCCACCATTGCAATCATGGTAGGATTTGATGGAAACCTCAGTACCCCACTGGGAAGGATTGATCTTTCCACTACAGTAGGAAATGGAGATGGACAAAAGACCATGATGTCAGAATACATGGTTTTGAATGTTAGTCCCCTTACAATGTCATAATTGGAAGACCTTGGCTACACCAAATGGGAGCAGTCACCTCGACCCTCTACCAATGCTTGAAGTACGTCCACAATCATGTTGTCTACTCCATCAGAGGATGTCAACCATCCTCTCGAGATTGTCACGCTCTCACGCTCAAGGAGAGGGCCTCCAAATAGCAATTACTGCACGCTTGTAAATGCGTGGATCCAGACCTCTCCTAGCATCACAAGGTGAAAGACTGCCCTTCCAGAATTGATGAGCCTCTGAGCCCTACAGGAAGGGACAGTAGGGCCAAGCCCATAGGGGACCTCATCAAAGTGCTGGTTAGCTCCAAAGAACAAGGGCGTTACTTACAGATCGGTCCAAACCTGATGCCAGCCGAGCAGGAAGAGATGATAGAATTCCTAAAAGACAACCTTTTTTTGTTCACTTGGGAAACGAAAGATATGGAGGGCATAGATCCGAACCTCATTACTCACAAGTTGATGGTAGATCCTAACCACCCACTAGTGAGATAGAAAAGAAGGACGCTCCCTCCAGAGCGACATCGTATTATTAATGAGGAGGTCCAGAAACTGCTTGAGACCAAGATGATACGAGAAGTATTTTACCTAGAATGGTTAGCCAACACTGTTCTAGTTAGGAAGAAAAATGGCAAGTGGAGAGTTTGTGTTGATTAAATTGACCTCAATAAGGCTTGTCCCAAAGATAGCTTTCCTCTCCTACGGATTGACCAGCTAGTCGATGCCACTGCAGGGCATGAACTCATGAGCTTCATGGATGCCTACTCTGGATACAATCGGATCCAGATGTGCCCGTCAGACCAGGAAAAGACAGCCTTCATTACTGAACGAGGTCTTTATTGCTATAAAGTGATGTCGTTCGGACTGAAAAATGCTAGGGCAACATATCAGCGTCTGGTCAATAAGATGTTCAGTCCCCTGATCGGCAACACCATGGAAGTTTACATAGACGATATACTGGTCAAAAGCTTATAGAAAAGCAGCCATCTCCTAGCACTTGGCTCAAACCTTTGACATCCTGAAGCAACACAAAATGAATTGAATCCCTCGAAGTGCATCTTCGGTGTAACCAAGGGAAAGTTCTTGGGGTACATTGTCTCTCGAAGAAGTATTGAAGCAGACCCCACTCAGATCAGGGTGCTGATTGGGCTGGAGTCGCCAAAGACTAAGAAAGACATTCAAGATCTGAACGGCAGAATTGCAGCTCTGAGCAAATTTATCTCCAAGTCCACCAATCGCTGCCTACCGTTCTTCAAAGCCTTGAAGGGTAACAGAGCCTTACAGTGGTTAAAGGAATGTGAAAAAGCTTTCCAAGAACTGAAGGAATACCTAGCTTCCTATGAACTCTTATCAAAGCCAGTCCAGGGGGAAAAACTACTCCTCTACCTTGTTGTCTCCGAGAACGCCGTCAGTTCTGTACTGGTCAGACAGGACAGGGGTGTTCAAAAGCCCATATTCTATGTCAGCAGAGCTCTATTAGACATAGAGAAAAGATATCCTGAAATTGAAAAGCTGGCCTTTGCTCTAATAGTTTCTACACGAAAGCTCCGACCTTATTTCCAAGCGCATCCCATTGAGATTCCAACAGCCTATCCACTAAAATCAGTCCTAAGGAAGCCTGAAGTCTCGGGACGTCTAGTCAAATGGTCCATGGAATTAGGGGAATTTGATATATCCTATGTCCCACGGATCTCCATTAATGGGCAAGCCTTGGCCGATTTCGTTGCTAAGTTCACCCCGGCGCTACAAGACATGGCGCAGCTTTATGAAAGCTAGGATACATGGCGGCTTTACACCGACGGATCATCCACAGACCATGGTTCTGGCATCGGCTTGGTACTATAATCCCCTGACGGGTTTATGGCAGAAAAGGTAGTCAGACTGGAGTTCAGAGCTTCCAACAATGAGGTTGAATATGAAGCCCTTATCCTTGGGATAAAGCTAGCTCTAGAATGTGAGGCTCAGAACCTCGAAGTCTTCTCTGATTCCCAACTGCTGGAAAGCCAAGTTCTGGGAGAATTTTCCATCAAGGATGATAAGATGCTTCAGTATTCAGAACTGGTCAATTCGCTGAAGCACTCCTTCCGAACATTCAAAACCCAAAAGATTAAAAGAGCCTAGAATTCCCGAGCTGATGCTTTGGCGAATATGGCATCTCATCTCAAGACGGAAGGAGATTCTACTCTAAAGATCTCTCACCAGTCGAGGCCAAGTATAAAAGAGGTTTAGGTTGCCCAAGTTACTGAAAAAACCCAGAATTGGATGACTCCCATCCTCTAGTACTTGGAAGGAGGACTCCTCCCAAAAGACAAGAACAAAGCCAGAAGAATCCGAATCAGGGCAGCTCGGTACCTAATCTTAAATAGGAAGCTCTACCGAAGATCCTTCTCACAACCTTTGCTGCGGTGTCTAGCTCCAAAAGAGTCCAAATATGTCCTGGCTGAAATTCACGAAGGGATTTGTGGCAACCACAATGGTGGTAGAACTCTAGCCCACGGAGCTCTAACACAAGGCTATTATTGGCCTAACATGTTGAAGAAGGCAAAAGAGTATGTTTGGAAGTGTGACAAATGCCAACGATTCACTCCCTATCAATACCAGCCCCACCATGAGCTCATTCCGATTGTTAGCCCATGGCCCTTTGCTCAATGGAGAATGGACATCGTTGGGCCACTGCCAAAAGCCGCACCGAACAGGAAATATCTTATAGTCGCCATTGACTATTTTTCCAAATGGACGGAGGCTGAACCCCTCAAGCATATCACAGAGATAGAAGTCAGAAACTGCATTTGGAAGACTATTGTCTGTAGGTTCAGTATACCACGAGTCATCATCACAGACAATAGTACACAATTTGCAAGGAGAGTGTTTAAGAAATTTTGCTAAGACCTACCCATCAGTCACCATTTTTCCTCACCTAGTCATCCTCAATCCAACGGGCAAGTAGAAGTCAGCAATCGAACTATCCTTGATGCCCTTAAGAAAAGGCTAGAAGAAGCCAAGGAAAGGTGAGTCGAAGAACTTCCTGGTGTTCTTTGGGCTTACAGAACCACCGGAAGAACACCCACCTCTGAAACTCCGTTCTCACTAGCTTACGGCTCTGAAACAGTAATTCCTGTAGAGATCGGTATGCCTACCCTTAGGTTAGAAGCCTTTAACCAAGGTGCCAATGATCATCAACTAGCAGAGAACTTGGACCTACTCGAAGAAAAGCGCGATCAAGCAAGAATCAGGATGGAAGCATATCAACACAAGATGGCCAATAGTTCCAAATCAGGGTTAAAACCCCTACGCTTTGCGATTGGGGATCTTGTTCTAAGAAAGGTGTTCCCAAACACCAAAGATCTCACTATGGGAAAACTGTCACCCAACTAGGAAGGGCCCCACAGGGTCACAAAGATTGTCCGACCTACCACATATTGGTTAGAAGACATAACTGGGAATTTTGTACCCAAACCATGGAATGTAGAACACCTACGAAAATATTATTAATAAAAGTTTTTCTCTCTTATTCTTCCAAAAGGCTGCCTCATCTCAAATGCACAGAATCCCAGGTCTGGTCTATCTTATAGACCTCTGAAGCCTTGTATCCTTTACAAGTTCTTTAGGCCTGGTCCTCTTAATGCACAGACCCCCCGGTCTGGTCTATCATACTGACCCCTAAAGCCTTGTATCCCTTACAAGTTCTTTAGGCCTGGTCCTCTTAATGCACAGACCCCCAGGTCTGGTCCATCTTATTGACCCCTAAGGCCTTGTATTCATTGCAAGTCCTTTAGGTCTGGTCCATCTCAATATACAGACCCCTAAAAACCTTGCAGCCTATGCAAGTGTTTTATGTCTGGATCATTTCTACTCAAGGACAAACCTGCTCGGTTGCATCCCATACTGAAGACATAAAATTTGATCTAATTGCTCAACTACACAATTACGAATGTTTCTTTTCAATACCAATTCTGGTTCAGTTATTATGAAGCTTCTTATTTAGTTCTCATCAGTTATTATGAAAGAAGCTCTGATCCTGAAAAACCTGTTCTTTATTCTCACTCCTGACAAACCAGCTTTGGATATGAAAAATTAGCTCACGGTTCAGCAATCAAGTCATGATTCGGGCTCAATTATTATCAAATCTTTTTAGTGGATTTGTTCAAATTATCACAAGTTGCTTTGAGCTCCCTGATCATAGCCAGTTAAAGAAATAGTCTAAAAGACAGTCAGTTCATGAACATATTTGCTCACACTAATTATGTTTAATGGGCTGGAGCCCAAACATATATTACAAAGCAGCAATGATTTGGAGTAGTATTGAATTTACTTGGCATCTACAACAAGCTCTAGGGAAAGTTAATTGCATTGATTAAAATATTACAAGTACATCAGTCTTCGTAAAAAAAAAATATTCATAGATCTCAAACTGCATCTCCCTCTGCTGAAGGGAGTCCGGAAGGGGTCAAAGTCTGAAAATTTTGTAAGCAACTTGGATCTGAAGGTGTCGTACCCATGCTGAATTAGCTCTCGACCCATCTTCTCGACTTCAGTCCTCATCTCCGTTTCGGTCTCAGCCTTGGCAAATGCAACTGTGTCTTGAAGCTTCTGATTGGAGGCATATCGGAAACCATCAAACTCCTTTTGAAGTTCTTCTGACCTCCGAACATGAAGGTCTCTCTCAGACTCCATGACAGCCAAAGAATTGGACATCTCTTTCAGCTTCTTTTCAGCAGCGTAGGCCGCAGACTGAGGTGTCCCTAATTGCAGCCTAACTTCATCAGTTCAGCCTGAAGTTTGTTAACCTTTTCCGAATATGGAGAAGACTCCATCAGAGCAGCCAGACTATGCATGGTCCGCAAAATACAAAACAAACAAGTCAGAACACGCTAAGTACAACGAAAACAAGCAAAAGAGAGAAAAAGAAACCTTCATTAGTCACCTTCATCTAGAGATTCATCAACTCGATCATTAATTCGTCCAACTTCTGCCCCTTGTACCCGTGAGGGCCCTTAGCCCAGAACTCTTTGAAAGCCTTTTCTGTAGCTTTGTAGCCAGAGTCCTTAGATGATTAGGGGGCTTTGGCAACCATCTTCCCCTTCCCAGCTCGTCTCTTCAGAACTAATGGGGTAAGAGGGGCTACGGCTATTGGGATGGGTTCTTCCTCAAACTGTGTACGCTCGGGAGAACTGGAAAGCAACCTCCTCATTTTCAATTGCAGTGGTGGATCAACGGGAAAGGAGGTCTCCCCCACCTTCTTCTTTGGTGGCTCCAGACCCCAATTTTCCAAAAGAGACTTCTTGAGCTCCTCAGCGCGCTTACTAGCAGTCATCAGATTCTCCGATGTTATGATGACTGTGTGAGCTTGGTTGTTGGTTTGCAGGAGTTGGCGATACTACTTCTAGAGGTTGATAGTAAAAATGGACCTCTTTCAAACACTTTTATCTGCACGAGAGATATGCATACATCAGTTAAATAAGTAGCTCGAAAGTAAAATATGCAGGAGCATAAGCAGAATTATAATAAAAGAAAGGGATCTCACCCTTAATCTCGGTAGTACGGGGGAACGTTGAGATATGGTTCTAGAAGTTCTTGAGCTTCCATCCTCCTCCTACGAAGAAGTACCACTTCTTCCAAGTCTTATTGGAAGTGGGTACCGAGGAAAGGGGTCTGAACCCCTTATCAAAAGACATATAGAAAAGGCTTTCTGACCTCATATATTTCAAATTCATATTGCTACGGATCAAATCGTGGGTCACCTCGACACCGTTCTGGTACCCTAACACTATAAACCCTAGAAGATGCCTCCAACTGTTAAGGTTGAGGTCGGCAGGGCAAATATTAAACCATTTGAAGAGCTGAATGACCAGAGAAGGCAAGAGAAGTCTCAGCCCCATCTCGAACCAAGCGAAATAAACACAAATTTCGCCCTCCTTAACATCATATGGGCAATCTAAGGCACTCGGTACTTTACAGGTGACATTTGAGGGGAAATCATATTTTTCCCTCAATTCATTTATCATGCCTTGAGTAATGGTACTTTCCCCTTCCTCTCTTTGGGAAGGCCTGCCAAAGGTCTCCCCAACCCTATTTTTGGGTTCCATGAAGGCATCCATTATCCTAACCTCTGAACTAGAAGGGGACCTTACCGACCTATTTTCGGCACCATCGGGGGAATAACTAGCTACGGTTTGGAAGTGAGACGACCCAGTCATTTCAGAAGAGCTTCTTGTGCCGTCACCGGTGCTAGAGGATGCAAAAAAAAACAGACATTCCCAGAAATAGAAAAAGGGGAAGGACGAAAGAATTTCTAATAGAAGAAGAATGAAAGAAAAAGGAAAACTAACCGAACATGTTGCAACCGGAGAAGGGAGCTTCAGGATGATGAACACTCTTCAATGGCCACTCTGATTCAGCGATGAAAGTATTTTTTCCTTTCTCTCTCGCAAATACAATGAAAATGATGGAGAAAAGGGCGTACAAAGCCCCTCCTCATCGTTATATATGTTTTCAGAAAAAGGGGCCCACCAAGCCAAATCGTCACGACGGTTATAGGCAATGATGGCCTCGAAAGCCTAAGCATCAGCTGTGCAATAAATGACGCAGCAACAGTCACCTTGGGAAACAGACAGACAAGACGCGTGACTTTTCGGGATCTCGTAGCCCTAGTTACACGTTGAGCTCAAACTAGGGCTCGGGGGGGGGGGGAGGGAGTAACTGATATACCACAAAGCGACAGACCAGTCTCCATGTGACACGTGTGACTACAGACCAGTTAAAGCTCAGCCTCCAGAGCTCACATGACCGAGGACAAGGCCTTCAGAGCATCCTTCAGGGTTCAGAGCTCATCACCGCCTTGAATATCCCACCGAGCTAAGGAAAATGAAACAGTCTTCAATAAGGAAACTGCCATCTACGGATATCAATCAAGTGCTGTGTCCAACATGGTAACTGTCATTCTCTGATGATCAAATCTCTACATTCATGGCTCCAAATCCTAATCAACTGAGAAAACCCGCAGCTTATAAATAAAACCCTAAGGTACGCTGTTACATGCATGCTCATTCTTTAGTTTACAATTGCAGTCTTTCAATTCAGTTTTATTGACTTAAGCATTGAAGCGGCTACCGCCGGAGCCAACTTAGTGGCCCTCTGATCTTTCTCTTTGAGTGTTTCTCAAGCAACGGAGTTCGAAGCCCCTACCGACCAAAAAAGTGCAGCATCAGATATTATATATATATATGTAAAAGTCTTGAAGGACTTAATGCAACTGAAACAAAGGAAGAAAAAAAGAGGGAAACAGTTGGAATCAGAGAAAATGAAAGTCAGAAAAGAAGGAAAGCAAGAAGGGGAGTCAAGGAAGGTGGCTGCAAGTAGGAAATTTACTATTTATATATATATATATATGTGGGGTGTTAGGGAAGAAAAGGAAGATGAGGGAAGAAGAAAATAAGAAGAAAGAAGGAAAGGACAGCAGTAATCGTGGCTAAAAGGAGAGGACAGCAGTAATCGTGGCTAGAAGGAGAGGAATGTGAAATTCTAATCGAGGAGAGAAAAAATGAGGTAACTTTCTCTCTCTAAATTTTTCTATATCTGCCATTAAACCACGGATTAAAATTTTATATTTGGACTTCTATGATGATAACCAGTAGCGTAGGATCCAAAAATAGAACTTAGGAGACTCCAAACAGTGAGGATCAACCAAACTGCCATTAACGGCCATGAAGAAAATGGGTCTGAAATCGACCTAAACTAAAAGGGTTTTGGAGGCTTAGGGCTTAAACTAGATGTTTCTACGGTTATGAATCCATAAAAATTAGGAGGAAAGGGTCAAGGGGCTGAGAGAAACATGGAGTTTCAGGTGGCGAGTCAAGAAGTAAACCTTGCTAAGAGTCCTCTAAACTTGATTCCTTCAATGGATTCGAAGATCCCACATCCCTAGGGTCACAACAAGCCAAAAATCACCAAATCTGATGGAGAAATGAGCATATACTGAAGGGATATTCAGACCTTCCATGGAACCCAAATCCAACCCGTGAGCTTGATTCAACCCCTAAGGCAAACAGTTAAAGATAGAGGGAATTCCCAGAAGTTGTTCTGAATTTAAAGCAGTGAAAAACCGTGATCAAAACGCTGCAAAATAGAAGTTGAAAATTAGGGTTCTTGCGGTTACTGTGCATGGGTCTGAGGAAGATGATGAATAGGAGTGGGTCGGGTCAACGGGTTCGGGTCATGGGTCGGATCTGGGCTGCGAACCTACCGAAATAGAAATGGGACAGCCCTTATTCAAAACGGTGCAGTTTTAAAGTGGTAAAATGTCTTTAAAAAAATCAGAAAAGGAGTGTTTGGTTGCACGGTAAATAAATTAAAATTAAATTGAATTGGGGGCAAGGATAGCTTATCCAAGGTTTAGGCTTAATCTGTTGTTTGGCTATTCCAAATTGGAATAGGACTTTCTGAATTTTAGAATTGACCCAGAAGTTGTGAAAATTAGAAATTGACCTAGAAATTGTGATAATTACGATATGACCCACAAAATTAAATAATCAATTAAATATTAATTTAATATAAGAAAAATTACCAAAATGCCACTAAGTAAAAAATGAGTCAAACGGACTCCGATTGAAGTAAACAAATAGTGAATTTTAATTATTTCGAGCATTTTAGACTCAACGGTGAAGTCCAATTTATGAAAATAGGTCTCGAAAAGTAAGAACACGTAAAAGTGCAAAATGACCATTTTACCCTTTTTAGTACAGATGTCCAAATTGAAGTCTACAAAAGCTTAAACCGACTTTTTTCTACGTTCCAGACTCAATGATAGGGTCTAAATTAGAAAAAGAGATATTTATAATAATGAGGCATAGTATTTAAGACTGAGACATGTTTACTGAATGATAAGGAACTCAAAGGGAAAAGGAAAAGTTATAGGATACTGAGGTGGATCGCACGAATTAAAGGTAAGTGAATTCCTATCTCTTATACATGGTTTTCCAAGCTACGATCTTTCTATTACAGCCAAACTTGTCCTCATGTATATATCCACTATTATTGTTCCCACCATTGATATTGTCCTATCTGGTGGAGGCCTATCGACTGATATCTCATGATCTGATTCATTGTACTGATATTTATCATTGAATGCTTATGTCATGATGTTTCATATCTTATACACTTCTTATGGAATTGTGATATGCTCCTGATTCATGTTAAATGCTGGGTCTTGTGCTGATGAGTGTGCAAAAGCGCACTCTAAATACTCTATTATTAGATTAAATTGCTAAAATGTGAGTAGAAATGTTGGGATATAATTGATATTATTTAATCTAACTTCTATTTACAGTGAGGGAAGCATTAAAGGTCAAAGAAGAGCTGTAATATCCCAAAAATCCGACATGACCTAGATTGTATTCTGACCTAATAAAACTTTAGGTTCTGTGACAAAATACTGGTAGATATAAAAATGGTGCATACTCGGGAAATAGATGACTCGGTTGACCGAGTACCAAAATAAATAAATGAGAGTGATACTAATAATTAATTATGAAGAATTATGTGAAAATAAGTAAGGCATTAACAGGGATTCAAGGTTGGCAAAATAAATTCTAGGCTTTATCGGCACACTATAATTTAATATTTTTTAGAATAAAATATTAAATCGATAAAGCAAAATAATTATGAAAATTATGTGGAGATAGCTAAGGCATTCAACATCGTTAAAATAATATATGCTCGAAAAATAAATAACCGGGCTAATTGAGTGCCGAGATGGATGAGTGGACCGATACGAATAATTAATTATAAAATTATGTGAAAGTAAATAATTACGATACCGAGTTTCAGTTTTAAGACAGATTCTGTATTATTAATATTTTATGAAATAAAATATTAATACGGTAAAAGATACCCCGGCTTAATGTCAAATTTACCGGCATTATATAATTTAATATTTTATGGAATAAAGTATTCATAAAATATTAGATACAATATATGTACCAAAAATATATTTATATTTATATATGTATATAAGAAGAAAAAAATAATACAGCCGCCCCTTCCCCTTTTCTTATACTAATAGCTATATATATATATATATATCTCTTTATATATTTATATATATTTATAATGTGGGAAGTGGGTGGAAAGGAAGCAAATTCTAGAGTAATAGATTATTCTAGAATCAGCTGGAGACAACCGATAAAGGGGGAAAACCCTCTAATTTTCCAGATTCTTCCATGCGTTTATAAATCCTACTGAACAGTGCCAAGAGGGATTTGGATTTCCAGACCTTCATAATCTGATACGCACCTTCTGTTCTTCATCCATTTTCCGATTTTGCTGCACTCCTTTTCTCTGCTATATCCATAATATTGATTTAGGCCAGCTGCTACTCCCTGATAGACCTCTCTATAGTTAATTGAGGATTGGCCAATTTGGTAGATTGGAATAGTATACAATAATAGATTTATACAGCAGCACAAATCCTTGTTGGGGGCGCAAGAATCAGCCGACTGTTGGTGCTGAAGCAGGACGGAAGTGGAGCGGCTGTAGCTCCAGTTTTCTGGAATTTTCCCTCTCCAACGACTTATCCAATCTGAGACAGGTATAAATTTGATTCCTTGTAACTATTGCAGAGAAATTTATTATTATTCTGCTGTTGAATTCCTTGAGTAGCATGGGATTTAAATAAAAGAAATTGAGTGGGATTGGTGCGGCTGTTGGTGCAGCTGATTTGAAATACAATTCAGCTATTAATTGGATAGAGTTCAGCCATTATTTAAATATAGTCTAATTATTAAATTGAATATAGTTCAATTGTTAGACTAAATATAGTCCAACTGCTAGGTAAAATTTTTATGAAGAACAAATTCTGTGCAGCAGTTGGACAGCCGCACGCTCCTAATAGGGGGCTGATTCTCAACCTTAATAAAACTCCACCAAAAGAATATATCTACAAGTGGAAATAAAATGAAATAATGGTCTAGAAAATCCTTATGAGCTAATATAATTTTGTTGATATGTATTGGTTATAAAGAATCTGATTGTAGAAGAATATAATATATATATATATATATATATATATTATTATCTTGATTGTAAAGAACCTTGTGATTAGTTTCATTTGGAGCAGCCATAATCTGTGCTCAAGTGTTTTATGTGATGCTATTTTGTAGACTAGTCCAGCCCATAGAGCAGCCTCAATTATTCATAACCCACACGATCAATCCACTTCTATTTGTTTCATGTGCTGCAACTAAAAATGTCTCTGACTATTAATTTGTTCCCCCACACGCTACTGCCCGAATTGATTACTTGTAACAGCAAATGGCTGCAGCTATATCCAACTTCTTTCGTTGGGATCTATACCAGTTTATCTATTAACAATAATCATAATTCCCAGTAATTTATATGCCGCATGTGAGCTGCAAAGAGTGGATTTATTGCATTGTGCTCTAAATAATTCTGAAACATTCCTCGGGGAGCCAACTTTAGCATACAAATGTTTTGATAATTTTTCCTTCAATACCTTATGTTGGGGCTAAGCTGAGGCAGTTGGGTTGACTCAACTCATGATATGATTTTAGAGTTTTATTATATATAACATTTAATTCATACACATCACTCTTAGACCAATATAATTCTCATTAGTCTAAGCATCAAACCTACCATTTAGGTGGCTGTAGGAAATTAGTAAAATAGGCAAAATACACTATCATCAATAACTAATGTCCGTGATTATTGTTCTAGGACTTTCGGATCTAGGATCAGCTAGAAGGGATTTTGAACTAATTTCAACGAACGGTGAGTAACTCAGGACTCCTGACTTGGTGTATATTTTCTGTATACTAAACTGCTTTATATGCTGAACTGTTTTATACACTGTATTGTTTTAATGCACTTGCTTTCATGCATATTCCTTGTGTTGTATTACATCTGGCATGATTCTATCTTGCTTCTTGATATCTCATGTTCTGATTTTGTTGGAGTCTATTGTTCTAACTTGTCTATGCTATTGGAGTCTGATTCGTGTTTATCTTGTCATGTTGAGTCTTGGGCCCCTCAGGATTGAGTATATCACTAGATGGATAGCTGGTTCTGTGGGACGCCCAGAACTCAGCATCCGCTCAATCCTGTCTGTTCTGCTTGGTACCGACCCGGTAGTGTGCTGTGGGGACATGGGCCTCCATGTGTGGGGTGGGTGACTGACGGATTATCTTGTGCGGCATCCCACATTACTAGGGAAGGTTTAGGCACCTTGAGCTGTATCCATTCTATTTGAGCTGTATCCGTTCTATTGAGCTATCTGTTCCGCTCTGATACTGACCCGGTAGTGTGCTGTGGGGACATGGGCCTCCATGTGTGGGGTGGGTGACTGACGGATTATCTTGTGCGGCATCCCACATTACTGGGGAAGGTTCAGGCACATTCGTTGATATACCGTTGTTTGATTGGTATTCAGTATTGATCTATTCTATTTGGTTCTATGTTGATCTGATTTGTTCTCTTGCGTTACGTTGTTCTACTTGAGCTGCATTTGAGCATGCATATATATATATATGAACTGGTTTTGAAACCCATGGCAGGAACCTATGTTACTCACTGAGCTTGTTTAAGCTCATTCCATTTATTTAACATTTTTCAGGATACATCTCCATTGGACTAGAAAGCACAAGGATATGTCACTAGTGAATTGAGAGACATTCCCAAGTGAGGATCTGATGGCAATAATATGTGGAGACTTGGGTTCTAATAGATTGATTCTGACTATTCAGGTGAGTGTGATAATATAAATAACTTTATTCATATGTAATAGATGTGTAGGGACATGGCTCATGGTAATGGTACTCTGGAGGAATTTGATATGCTCTGTGTTATATATCAGTTATAGATGTGTTCTGTGGTTAGAGTTATTAGCTGTTTGATTATAGATTTGCTCTGTGGTACATACTTATGAGGTATATAGTTGAGTTGTATTCCCGAGATAAAATGGTTTTAAATTCCGCTGTTCTGACCCTATTTTAGGAATGTAATTCATCGTATGATTCAGAAGTTTGCCTTTGGTTGGTCGCATTGTCGGTCAGGAGATCAGCAAGGCGGCTAACTGGCATCACATCTTGGGCATCCGCGTAGGGCGGGGTGCGGGATGTGACAAGAGCTATGGAGTATATTGTGTAATTTTCAGCTTTTAGGTAGATTCGATCCATGGAGATTCAATTGAGATTTGGATGGCGTTAGATTTTCAGAATGAGAAAGTAGTCTTCATGAAGTCTTTAGAGCACGTCTTAAGCTTTTCAGAAAGGTGTGGTTTGCAAGAATCTGAGTTCGTTTGGGCCTCCAAACGTTATTTCAAAGACATGCTTAGAAAGCTGCTCCGAACCTGTCCGACCAGCCAACTTCAAGGGGTCATAACTTGAGCTTACGAAATCCAAATCAGGTGATTTTTTAGCCTAAAATTATCTATTCATCCAGGGCTACAACTTCCATGAAGATTCCAAATCAAGATTCAGACGTTATCTAATAGAAAAATGGGTCTAAAGGTGGCAGCTGCTGGCTGTGCGCAGGAAAGAGAAAGGAATAAAAGAAAAAAAAAAAAACAGGAAGCAAAGCAGAACAGGAGACGAAGAGAAGAAGAAATAGAAAAAAGAGTAGAGTTTGAAAAGTCAAAGGTTCAAAAGACAAAACAAAAAAAGGAAAGAAAAAAATCCAACAGGTTTGTACGGTTGGCTATGGGCTTGGGGCGCTAAATCAAGCCAAGGAGCAGTTCGTGCGGCATGCAGTGGGGCCCATCAGCTGGGCAGACTTGAGGTCTGGTTTTTTTGAAGCCAAATGGGCTTGCGTTGGGTGCTAAGGTGCGGCACGTAGTGGGCTGATGTGGGGCCTGGCGCAAGGCATTAGGGCGCAGATAATTTTGGTTCAAAAGGGGTTGCGGCAGTAAACAGAAGGGGGACGTGCAGCGCAGAGCTGCGGCGCAGGAAAATACAGAGGCAGCCGTGCGGCTGCTACACATAGAACAGAAGAGGAACAGTGGCTACACAGCCACTATATGACTCAGTGTTTCTCCATAAAATTTATGTTATCCGTCCTGTACATGGGTAACTAAATTTTTAAGTGGGGTTAGGGATTAACTTGCACCATAGATGGTTGTTTTAATTTATTTTTGATTCCTATACATGGTTTTCACTTGTTAAATTCTTTGATGATCATTCATAATTAATTGTTGGATTTTATTTTCCGAATAATTAAAGGGTTTAGTCCGTTTATAGATTCAGTCATGCTTTTTCTATCGAATGGATTCATGTTTTCATTATTTTTGGAACAAATAATTATTTATATTGATTCAATTCTTTGCTGCAATATTGCTCGTTGGGTATATTGTCGTCGTTGGATTTTCTCAATGTGAATAATAATTTGTGTGATTTAAAAGTGTTGAATGATTTTTTAAAGGGTTATTTTCAGTCTAATTTTGGTTCATAATTTTATATCTTCCGATTGAGATTTTTGGAATTTAATTTCTCAATTGAGTTATCAGTGAATTAAAAATAATTAAAATATCAGATATGTGCAAGGGATTCCCGACACTCCACTGTTCGTTAAATTTGAATACTTTGTCCGTCAATCAGTCAATTTAATTTTTATTTGCAATCAAAATCACTTTTCTTATTTTATTTTCTCGTTAACCGTTTAATACTTTCTTTAGTTTCAGAAATTCTGTTTATTGTTCTTTTAAATTTGTCTCCCTGTGGAATCGACACCCCAAAGCTACACTACAACTACCGCGTTATTCTTTGGGCGTAATCATGTGCTCAGTCACATTACCCATCCGATGTTATCTAATTGACTGGACCTACGGGTCAATTTATGGGACCTATGGGTCGAGTCCGTGAACGGACACATGGCAATGATGGCGTTTTTACGCAGTGAATTAAAAGTGCATTTTATATGCATTTATGTTAAAGAGGGGTATGCCAGGCCCCCAAAAGACTGAGGGTCTGCCAAACCCTGAACAGAGGAAATGCATCCTTCATGTTTGACTATTATATCAGCTCATCCCATTCATTATATTTTTCATGTGAGAATGCTACAGAACCACAATAAGAGGTCAAGAGTGTAGGGAAACAGTTGAGGAGCACAATAGAATAAAGTAGTCCCTCTCATGTACTTACCACCTAAGAGTGGTTTATGTTTAGTTATTGTCAAGTTTATTTTCAGTCTTTTAACTATATTTGTAATAAGGCTTCCGTACTCTAATGTTATGTTTACATTATTACTGATATCATTGGTAAAATAATGAAAAAAGGTAGGGACGGCCATTGAGTCAGCCTCGTGACATGAGATCAACATAGGGTGGTTTTCGGGTCGTGACAAATTTGGTGCAAAAAGCTCTAAAAATCGACGTCAAAATCGGAAGAAAAATGAAGAAAAACTTTGCAGTCTTCGGCACCGGCGTCAAAGATGACACCGCAATAGTAACCGAAAAAATGGGTGAAGAAGATGAGTCTTTTTTGGCGTTGGACTGGACCTTGGGTCGGGTCAGGTCAGGACCCAACCACATGCAGATAGGGTTAAGTTCAGTGACGTTGTTCTGAGCTGATTTTAAAAACTAACTTAAGTTTGTTTGGGTGTAAGAATAAGAAATCAAAATCAAGATTGAGGATATTCCAACCGAGAATAGGATAGGGTGTGGGATATGTTGTTCCAATTTTTTGAAAAGAAGCTCAACTGGCTGGCTCAATAGTAGTTAGGGCCGGTTTAGGGTTTTGAATAAAAAACCCACTGGTTCATTGTAATAATTACAAAGGGGTAAACCAGAACTTTAGAAAATTGTAACTTGACCCCAGAATTTATATAAAATCCCGCCAAGGCCCAAACAATAAATTTAAATAAGGAAATTACAAAATGCCCTAAGCTCCAAAATAGGTCAAACGAACTCCAAATGAGATAAACGAATAGTCAATTTCTATTATCTCGGGCATTCTAAACCCAATAGTAAAGTCAAAATTATAAAAAGAGGTCCCGAGAATAAAAGGCACGTAAAAGTATAAAATGACTATTTTGCCCTTTCTAATCCAAAAGACCAAATCGAAATCCGCAAAAGCCTAAACTAATTTTATTCGACATTCTGGACACAATGAAGAGGCTGAAATTAGCAAATAAAATACTGATAGCTATGATAGACATATTGAATACATAACATAGATCGATTACGGCTATAGACTAAGTATATTTTCTGAATGACAGGAGCGTCGGAAGGAAAAAGGGAATAACTTGATTTACTTGGGACAAAAAAAGGTAAGTAATTCCCGATCTCTGCATGTAGTACATTCCTAGCCATGTCACAGTTTTTCTATACGCATTTGTACTCTTATTTATCATATCAGATTCTTTATGATTCCACTATGTGGTATTGCTTCCTTGTGGAATAGCTTAATCATAATGTTGTAGCTTGCTCTTGATTTCCATATCATTTGATGATGTTATATCCTGATAATGAGATTTCATACATGTGTTGTACATAGGGCTGAGAGAGGCCAGATCTTGTTATTCTTGGCAGCCCGATAACATAGCCGTAAAAAGCTATAGTTATATTATATTGCCTTGAACTAGTTATGCTCCACATTTGTAATACCCCGACCCGGGAATGCCGGGTAATAAAGCACGTTTTACGAGGCTATGGAAAATGAGTGTAAAATAAATTAATTTAACATAATTAATTTATTAAATTGAATATTAGTTATATGTAATATAAATTATGAAGATAATTATAAAATATAATAATAAAAAAAAAAAGAGGAAAGATGTGTATGTGTATGTGTGACCAAATATGCATGTGTGTATATATATATATATATGTTTAAATGATAAATGAATATATATATATATATATATATATAGGGATGAACAGTGCATGTGTGTGTGTGTCACGTGCATGTGTGTGTGTTGTGTTATACATATATATATATATATACATGAATACTTTATAAACAATTAGGTGAGGGGAAGCATGGTGAAAGGGAAAGAAGTATGGGCAAGGTCAGAAAATATAAGTGTGTAAGTGTATAAGGCAGGCCAACAGTGGAGAAAAGATAGAGAGAGAGAGAGAGAGAGAAAGTGGGGTTAGTGAGAGAAACATTTATATATATATATATATACACAAGAAAAATCTTCACCATGACACGGACAGAGAGGGAGAGGAAGAAGAAAACTGAAGAGGAGAAGAAGGAAAGGAGAATCAGGGCAAGAGGAAGGGAGAAAACAGTGGGAAAAGGTAAGAAAAATGCAAAATTTTAATGTTTTCTCTCTCTAAAATTTTGATGTATTAGGGACTGTTTTTGAATTATTCACATACATATGGTGATAGATACATGTTCATGAGGTTGTCAAACACGGTTTTAGGCTTTGAAAATGACCAAAAAACAATACACCCATGAAAACCTCCATGGCCGACCACCCTCAAAATGGGTCTAAGCCAACTTGAGTTTGACTTTAGTTCTACATGTACGTATGTGTAGGAGATGATGCAAGGGTTCCAAATCTGTTAAAATCTATCAAAACAACCAAGAACCGGCCATGCTAGAGTAAACGATAACCGATCGGAAAAAACGAAATGGATAACTAAAAAACTGTGAATTTTGAGGTTTACACCAACCCCATAATGATGGCCAATGTCCTAGAAACGTTTTGGTGTAAAAAAATTGAAGTTTAGACGTGAAAACGGCGCAAAACGGCGACTAGTTCAGTTTTTCCGGTGATCGACGCCGGTTAAACCAACCGGAGAAGACGACTGGAAAATCGTGGGGCGTATCGGGTTAAGACAGGGACCGGATCCGGGTCTGGGTCGGGTCGGGACCGACCGGATCCAACGGGGCGATGAAACTACACTGTTTAACCAAAGAATTTTAAAATTTTAAATTAGGGCTGACGTCATCATGACGTCAGCATGACCTCTTAAACCGGTTCTCTGAGTTAGCTTGAACCGGCTGGTTCAGTGCATAACCGGTCCGGTCTAGGGTTACCACAAGTGAGTCGTTTGGTTCACTGTACAAAATTCAGAAATTGAACCAAAACTTTTCAAAATTCAATTCTGACCCCAACTGTTTACCCTAATTCAAATCTGGCCAAACTTCGAAAATAAATTTCAAATGTACCCCTGATAAATAATAAAATAATAAAATAAATTATTTAAATAATTTATTAAATAGGAGAAATTACCATTTTACCCCTGAGTCACAAATAAGTCAAACGAAGTCCGAACAGGGGCGAATAAATAGTCAAACTTTATTATCTCGGGCATTCCGGATCCAATGATGAGGTCCATTTTTCGAGATGGGGCCCGAAAAATAAAGACACGTGAAGGGATAAATGACCAAAATACCCCTTGTCCAAAAAATTACAAGTCACATATGTAACCTTACTATCTCGGACCTACTGAGTCCATTGGTGAGGTCCTCGACATGAGATGGGATCCCAAAAAATTTGGGACCCTTAATTATGTCAAAAATGACCAAAATGCCCTTCTCCCTAAACAAGTCAAACGAAGTCCAAATTTAATAAATAAATAGTGAATTTTTACTATTTCAAACATTCTAAGACTGATGGTAGGGTCCATTTTTCGAGACTGGGTCCCGAAAAAAATGAAGACGCATGAAGGGGTAAATGACCAAAATACCCCTTGACCAAAATTTATAACCTATTATTGTATTCTTACTATCTTGGATCCTCTGAGTCCATTGGTGAGGTCCTCGACATGAGATAGGGTCCCTAAAAATTTGAGACTAAATACGTCAAAATGACCAAAATACCCCTTGTCCAAAATTAACAAATTGTTAGTGTACTTTTACTATCTCGGACCCTCTGAGTCCAATGGTGAGGTCCACGACATGAGATGAGGTTCCAAAAAATTAGAGACCTGCAAAGGGGTAAAATGACCAAATTACCCCTAGGTACCCTTAAAGCCAAAATGAAACCGGAGAAGGCCTAAATTGACTTTCTTTGACATCCCGGACTCAATAATGGAGTCCAAATTAAGAAACGAAGTACGAAAAATGTGACACGTAAAACGGTAAATGACCATTCTGCCCTTTTATATATAAAAGTCCGAATTAAATTCTAAGAAAGCCTAAACTGACTTTCTTCGACGCTCCGGACCCAATGGTAAAGTCCATTCGATAAAAAAAAGTGTCTAAGATAAAAAGACATAAAATTTGATAAATAGCATCAGTCAGATGACTATAATTAAAACATTGCTGAAGTATTAAACTAAGGCAAGTACGAAAAATAAAGTACGAGAAGACACGACGCGTTAACTTGACAAGTAAATAAATTTAATTTAAAGTTAATGGAACTACCAGAAGAGTATAAGTTGAAATAATTAAGTTTCTAACACATTAAATTGTGTCGTAGGTTAAAAGTACGAGTTGAATTAAGTACGTGCGAAGTTTATAGAATGTTAGTAAATCGGTTAGGATAAAATACGATCGAAGCATAAGTTAAGAAGCATCGATAGGTGATATTGTAGTAAATGTGAAGTTGATGAGATTGTTTATGAATTGTTATTAGGAACTACGGAGGAAGTGGGAAAGCGCATTTTTAGCACTAACCCTAAAGGAACGAGGTGAGTAATCTTGTATTCGAATTAGAGATTTAACACCATATATTGAAGAAGTTTTAAGTTCAAGTTATTGCAGCCTTTGAATATCAAATTCAGTCTTTATATGATTCCGTTCTTTTAAAATATTCTGTTACGGCATGCTTTATAAATGTTTTAAATTCAGCTCTTTTCTTGAAAATATTTAGCATGTCTAAATCAAGTGCAAATCTCTTGAATATTCTGAATTTGATTATCACATGTGTTTGAAGCTTCATTATAGAAGTTATACCCTTCATGTATTAAATAGTCATGAAACGTATCTATTGAAGAAGTCACGTGATAAATGTTTTACAAGATAAACGGTACTAAGTACCACTCGCTATGATGGTTGAAATCCTTCGGGATTCAACAGTACATGCCCGGTAGAAGGATCTAATCCCCCAGGCAAATGAGATATCTCCATCGACAGCATTGGCAGTAAAACGGAAGTCTGGTTCAAAACAGATTCCACCTAATTAAAGAGAAAAGATGACAAAGTAATTTTGAAAATGAAAGCAGGTTTTACCCTCATTTTCAAAATACATACTTATGTGTTTTAAAGTTTATATACTTTATTAACGAAGTACGAGTTTAGCTTGAACACCTTAATTGTTTCAAAGCTACCTGTTTTATGAAATGCATATGTTTCGAGTTTTATATACTCTATTTAAGGATGACATGTTATGTTATATGTTTTGAAGTTCATAAGTATAAGCATAGCTTGAATGTTTAAAATGTTTCAAGCCATCCGTTTTGAGAATGCATATATCTTGTATTCTAAATTGTACGAACAATTGGTAGTGAGTATTTTATAAACTCTCAAGTGATAAACCACCACCAGTTGAAAACCCCATGACGAATGCAGGAATTACTCACAAGCTTAGATTAGCTTACCCGGACTTTGTTCGGATCCCCCTTTCAGGTAAATGGCAAAAGGTAGTTTTTGATTTGAAGACGAAGATGATGGATCTGCCATATTGGGAAGTTGTACTTAAGTAGTTTCCTTATGAAGCCATGTGAATTTTTAGTACGAACTCCTGTAGTAGTAAATAGTACAAGATATGTATTAAGCCCTCAGGGCAGTGATATGTAATATTATAAAGTCTTTAAGTTTTTAAATATGCTCTGAATGTATGTTTATACATGTATACCGAAATGTGAAGAGCGGCAGTACCGGACGGATGTGTAAATTTTAAATAAGAAAGAAAAAAAAAAGTTTTTCACTCTTCCGCAACCACTTGAAACACATCTATCCGATATCGCTGCAGATGCGAGCCTTCGCCCAAGGGTCCTCGGGCCTGAGGGTGGCGGTTGCGATGCGAAATTCGCAGAGGGTGGGTTTCGGGTCGTGACAACATTTTTCTCTGTAGAGTAGCATGATCTTGCTATTTTATCAGTGCTGGATTTGTGCTTAGTCACAACTCTATCTAGATGCATAGAATTGCCCTGGGCCTGGGGTAGTTGTTCTTTGTGTGAGGACTAGTTTTATAGTATTACCCCGAGTGTGGGGACTAGTTTTATAGATTGAGCTCAGCGCTTATGCACACGGGTAGCCGACCCGTAGATTATCGCATCCACCAGCTTTGACATCACTATTTTTTTATTGAGACTCATTGTCTAATCATGTTCTTGTATGAATAATCAGAATAGTTGCTCAGCGCTTATTGAGTACATTCTATTATTATTTGAGATTCATTGACGAGCTCTGATTGTTATTATTCCTAATCATTGATATTCCTTAATGAGCCATGATTGTTACTTTGATTGCCATTTGTATCCTTGATCATTGATAAACACTGATGAGCTATGATTGTGTTTATTACTCTTGATCAGTTGATATTCATTGATGAGCTATCATTCTTACTATGATAGTGACTGGCTATTATATCCTCGTTATTCAGTTTCCTTTCAGATCTTGTATACATGGTAGAGTAAGGGAGTTACTTACTGAGCTTAGTGTAGCTCACTCTTATTTACATATATTTTTTAGAGAAAGATACAGAGGACAAAAGGTAGGAGACTCTGGCTAGAGATTGGACATTTTTTACAAGTAAAGGTAATAGTAGTACAGTCTTCTAGCATTACCGTGTATTCACGTCCTAGGGATGAAGTGATGACTTAGAAATTTTATAGACCATACTTTTATATTAACAGACTGGTATGAACATGTGACATTTTTACTTTATTGTCTTCCGCTATGTTACATGTTAGTTGCACTAAAAGTGGTGCAAAAGGATGATCAGGTCCAATTCGGCAAAAAGGTCAGGTCGAATGGTTACGGTCTGTCAATCCGTAGAGGGTGGATTGCGGGTCGTGACACAAACCATATCTAGATTCACTCCCACATCGAATCATTGGATAGTTCCTTGGACTTTGATATGTAGGTCTGGTAAAAACATCAGGATGGACGTTGCGACTGAGCACAACTCTGGTATTCATAATATATCATGATCGTCATAAATTCCACGAATAGTATACATATATGTGGAATATCATCTTTCTCAGAAATGAGAACATATATGTCATGACCCGCAACCCACCCTCTACGGATTAGCGGACCACAACCATTTAACCCGGCCCTTTCACCAAACCAGACCTGATAATCCTGCTACGCTATCATCACTGTCACTAACATATAACCATATACATCATCATATATAAACATAGCGAAAGACCGTAAAGGAAAAATAATTACATGTACATATCATTCTGCTAATATAAATATACGGCCTATAAAATTTCAAATTCATCATCTCGTCCCCAGGACGTGAATACACGGGAATGCTACAAGACTGTACTACTATTACTGTTACTTGTCAAAAATGTCCAACCTATAGCCACAGCCTCCTTCGGTCTGTCCTCTGTGCCAGTCCTTGAAATCAACATATAAGTTTGAAGTGAGCTAAACTAAGCTCAGTAAGTAAGTCCCCTACTCTGCCATGAGTACATGATCTGGAAAGAAACTGAGTAATCCAATAACAAGGTTATGATAGCCAGTCAATATCATAGCAACAATTATAGCTAGTAATACCGACCCCGGCTTTAAGTCAAATTTACCGACATGCCATAAATTAAGATTTTATGAAATAAAATAGTAAATATGGTAAGAAAGACAAAAAAAATATGCTTATACGCATATACATGTATATATGGTGGAAAAATATATCAAGACTCAATATATATATATATATATACATATATAATATTCTAAATATATAAGCTAGAAGCTTCCATAGGAAGTTGCTGGAAAATAAGGATATATATATATATATATATATATACACATGTGGTAGTTACAGCAGAAGCTACTAAAAGATGGGGGAGGTCAAAATATCTATAATAGATAATATATAGATATACATATAAGAAAAAAATGGAAGAAAAATCAAGAAGTTCGCGACACAGTGAAAAAGTTGACATGAAAAAAGGGGCAACATGTGAAGCTTCTAGCTAAAGAAACTGCCAGCTTCTAGACTGGTCTACTATGTGTGCATATATATATACGTGAGTGTATGCAGCCAATTGGGTGAAGCCACCAAGCAACTAAAATTTAATTAAACTGGTAAAACGACCAAAGTTTAAACAAGTAAATCAAATGAAGGACTTGCAGTGCGATAGAAATAGTAGCTCCTGTAACAACAACAAACTACCATGGATGGAGAGAGAGGAGAGCTTCCAAAATTGGGCAAGAAGCTAAGGTAAGTTACTCAACTACCTTTTCTTTGGTTTTAAAAATTATTAGAAGCCAAAATTCAGTAAGAAAAATTGAAGGAAACCCTAGAAAACCGCCTCTATAACTCACTGTTGAAAATGGGAAAAATTAAGTGAAAACGAAACTTAGTTTTTCTAAATAAAACAAGTAGGAAATCTTGCTAAGATTCCAAAACAGTCCAAAATGAATGCTTAAAGGTTTAGGATTAATTTGGTATAAAAATCTGCTCAAACAAATGTGAAAATCATAAGAAACTGATGCTGCACTTTTCGACTCGCAATAAGTATGGGCTCCGTGACCTGTAGAACAGTCAGGAAGATGATCAGAGGACCACCAGATTGGCTTCGGCAGTAGTCGCTCCGATGCTTAAGTAAGTAAAAAGGAATTGAAAGACTGTATTGAAAGCCAAAGAATAAGCCTGAAAATAAAGCGTACCTTTAGGGTTTAATTTATAGACCGTGGCCTTCCTAAGTTAATTGGGATTCGGAGCCATGAATATAAGGATTTGATCATTGGAGATTGCAGTTACCTTGTGGAGTATTGCATAGAGATAATCATAGATGTTAGTTTCCTTGTTGAAGACAATTTCCTTGTTGCAGGCTGTTTCCTTGTTGAAGACTGTTTCCTTGTTGAGGATTGCTTCCTTATTCCCTACTCGGCATCCGCTAAGGCGGTGACGAGGTTTGGAGTGTTGGTCTGGATCCTGTAATTAACTCTGAGATCCTTATCCGGATATATATGTGCTCTAGAGGCATATGCTTGGCCACTTTCGACCTTTTGTGCTGATCTGGATGCTCGAGCTCTTAGCCATTGGCTGAGCGAAAGCTGAGTTAGCTGAGCATGAGTTGGATTCATGATCATACGTGTCAAGTGCTAATTGGCCTGCTCTTTTATGGTATATCAGTTACTCCCCCCCAAGTCCTAGTTTGATGCTAACAAGCAACTAGGGCTAAGCCTTTTTCGGAGAGTCATGTATCATGCCTATTCACCTTCCAAGGCGACTGTTGGGGCGTCATTTATTGCGCAGCCGGAGATTAGGTCTTTTCAAGGTCATCATTGTACTGGGCCGATGGTTGGGTTTCTCGAAGTCATCATTATTCCAAACCGTCATGGCATTTGGGCTTGGTGGGTCCCCTCTGATACTGCGCTTATAAATACGGGGTGAGATTTGAAATGACCTTTTCCCCGTCATTTTCACTGTGCTAGAAGATCTTGTCCGCCATTGTTGATTTGTGCGACCTTGAAGAACACTGGTTTCCTGAGTTAGAACAGGTTCGACCGATCTTTCCTCTTCTTTTGCTTCTTTCTTCTTAAGTCCGGGAGTAATGTCTGTTCCTCTTGAATTCTCAAATGTAAGTGAGGGGGTAGGAAGTCCCTCTGAGATGGCTGTGCCACCTCTTGTAGAGAATGTAGGTGACTTTGCCCCTGAAGACGCCAGGGAGAGGCCTGTTGAACCTCCCTCTAGTCCTGAGGTTAGGATAGTTGATGCCTTCTTAGAGCCCCGAAACAGGGCTGGGGAAACCTCTGGTAGGTCTTCCCATAGAGAAGAGGGTGAGAGTATTGTTACTCAGAACCTTCTGAACGAGTGGAGGGTGAAATATAATTTTCCCCCAAACGTGACCTACAGAGTACCAGGCCCAATGGATCGTCCCCATAATGTTTAAGCCGGGGAGATATGTGTTTATCTTGCTTGGTTCGAAATGGGTTTGAGACTCCCATTGTTGGATTTAGTCAGGCAATTCTTCTGTTGGTATAAGCTCTGCCCTACCGACTTGAATCTCAATAGTTGGCGGCAACTTCTAGGGTTTGTAGTGCTGGGACATAAAAACGAGGTAGATGTGTCCATGGATCTGATCCGTAGTAATATGGATCTGAAGCTCAAGAAGGCGGAAGGCCTTTTTTACATATCTTTTGAGAAGGGGTTCCGACCCTTGTCCTCCGTTCCCACTTCTAATAAAACGTGGAAGAAGTGGTACTTCTTTGTTGGAGGAGGATGGGAGCATGAAGACTTCCAGGATGGTGATGTCTCGCTATTCCCTCGTACCACGGGTCATAAGGGTGAGGCTTATTCCCTTAGGTTTTTTTTAGCTTCGTTGTGCCTTCCGAACTGATAATCTGATACGCCATTTCTTGTTTATGTGCAGTCAAAAGAGCTTGGAAGAGATCTGAGTTCACCGACGTGCTATGAGATCAGTACCCTTGTGCTGCTTTCGACTCCCAACAGAGCTCACACTGCTATTATTACTTCGGAGAATTTGATGGCTGCTCGTAGTGCTGAGCTCAAGAAAAGGCTGACGTCGAAATGGGCGGAGGCGGAAGCCCAAATGGTGGGGGAGACTTCCTTCCGAGTTGAGCCTGATCCTCCTCTAGAAGTAAAAAAGAGGAAGTTGGTTTCTGGCTCTCTCGAGCTAGCTCCTGCCGAGGCCGAGAAGGAGGCCGAACCTGTCATTCCTGTCTCGGCCGTTCCTCCTGCCCCTTCCGTTCCAAGCAGAAGGGCTCGGAAAGGGAAGGCGCCTGCTGTACCGTCCGTATCGTCTGATAAGCCAGACTATCAAATTGCCAAGAAGGCTTTTGACCAAATATGGGCCCAAGGCCCTCATCGGTACAGGGGGGATAACCCCTCAAAGTTTATGAATCTCCAGATGAAGGTAACCTTTGAAGCTTTTCTTGTCCTTTCTGTTTGTTTGTTCGTTCAATCTAACTTTTCTGTCTTGCGTCGTGTAGAGCATGCACAGTTTAGCTGCTCTGATGGTGACTCCCATGAGCCTCGAGGAGGCTGATAAGCTGAAGGCTGAACTAGATGAAATGAGATTGGAGCTTGGGACAGCTCAATCCAAGGTTCAGACTACCGAGGAGGGTCTGAAGGAAGCTAGCACCAATCTTGCCGTGGCAGAGTCTGAAAGGGACATCTATGCTCAGCAAGTTGCAGGACTTCAGGCGGAGTTGGTCGAGCTCCGAAGTACCTTTGATCAGAAGGTTCAAGAGGCAGTTGATCATGCCAAGACTGAGACTGAGAGGGAATTGAGAGAGGAAGTTAAACAGATGGGTGATGACCTAATCCGGTTTGGTTTTGAAAGCTTCCGAACTAGATTCCTAGCCAAGTTCCCAGATTTTGACATGTCGTCAATCGTTCCTCCTGAACTTGCCTCGTCTGGTGCTGATCCGTACAAGACGGCTAGGGCTACCGCCCTTCCTTTGGAGGAGGACCCAGGCCCTTCGGACAAGCCTTGAGGCTTTATTACCTTTTTTGTTTTTTTGACAATCCTTTTGATGTAATGAAATGCCTTCTTAATCAGTAAAATTGACTTTTTCTTCAAATTCTTCTTGTGTTATTGCCTTCTGTGAAATTTGCAGTGAGTATGGCTGTTCTAAGCCCATTGCATGTTGGATCAACTGTCCGTTTAGTTGATAGCTGCCTTCTGAGCTTTAGTACTTGTAATTTAATAGTGAATATAGATTAACTTCCACTGTCTCATCATAATAAGATAAGCAAGCAAACATAATCAGATAAATAGAACCCAATATTGATTTTGTATCACACAGAGAGGGAGTAAATTCTGTAGAGTTCTGAAGTAGACTGCTCTGAGTTGGAGATTTGTGACAATAGCTTGTGCCCATCATTACGATGATCGACACTGCTGTTTCTGAGCCCTTAGGATCAGGATATATCAGAGCTGTTGGCCTTTGTCGTATGAATGGCTTATCAAAAAATAGATAAGACTGGAGGGTCTGATACCGGATAGGAGGCTTGTACATTTAGACTTTGCCACCCCTTCTTTACTAACTTAGAAGCTTCAGTGCTGGACTGTGGTTTTTTGCTCAAAGAGCTCTGTACCCTGTCTCTTAGTATATCAAAGAGGCAGATTTAATGCACCGTTTATTTATTCGATTGTCGTTTGGGATTTCGAGGCCAATATCTTTTTAACCGTTGCGACGGTTCAGTTGGGTGGCTTTTGAACTTCAAGGGTCTATATATATGGAAACGAGGGCATACGGTTGCGCCCAACCCTCTTGTTCCCAAATTGTTCCCTCGTAAGAGAGACTCTAGATGCTGCTAGAATTTTGTCATTCACCCGGAGATGATGGACGATTCTTCGTCTGAGTTAGGAATGATTAAACTGTGGTCGAGAGTTAACCTTCCCCTTGATTCAGTCTCCAAGGAAGGATTAGAGGAGGCACAAGTCCTCTTGTCCATCTTGTCATCCGATCGAAATTCTTCCGATTGGTGGTGGACCCTCCTTGATTCAACCGATACTTGGAGCGTTGGTGGTGAAGACGAAGGTGGGACGCCTCCTCTTCTTCGTGTCTTGGCAGAGACCCTTGCTCAAATCGGTTGGGGTGTGACAACTGCTTCGAGGAAGATGAATGGAGGCCCCCTGAGACCCAGAGCCCTCATTATCCGTTGGTCGTGAGATCAATGATAGTGATGATAAAATGGCCTGGGTGCTCCTTGCTGCAGATTGGGGTTCAAGGTCCCTTCCCTTCAAATGGAGCCGGCGGCGGCGGTAATGGAAGTTTGGATCCTGTGCCCTTTTGTCATCCCAGGCAGAAAGCCATGATGTTGCAGACTGTAGTGATGTAATAGCTTCTGTAGTAGCCTATGTAATAATGTCTTTATTGTAGCCTCTGTTTTATTTCCAGTCTTTTTGTACTGATGTAAACTTTTATGAATCATCAATAAAATTGATCTTTTTTTCCTCAATTCTGATGTTCTTTTCCGTTTGAATGTGTTTTCCTAAGTTAGAACACCCTTTTGTGCACTTCTGATAAATAACTCTTTTGTATGTCTCAAGAATAGATCAAAGAAACTTTGTACAAAACTTGAAGTCTTGAAACAATATTCTTTAAATCTGTTCGGCACTTGTACTGTTTGTTGTTTGTTGGTAGATAAGCCAAATAAGCTAAGTGCCAACTTTGAGGAGTTCAGATCTGGGAGACTTGTGTGAATTTTGGTTGAAGATGCTTAGAACTCCTGCCTTTGGATGGACTGGATCATAGAGTTTGCTTATTGAAGATGGACCAGGCTCGGAAGGCCTGTGCATTAGGGTGGGCCAGGCTCTGGAGGCTTGTGCATTAGAAGATGGACCAAGTACTTAAGACCTGTACATTATGGACCAGACTCTAGAGGCCTGTGCATTATAGATGGACCAAGTACTGAGACTTGTACATTATGGACCAGGCTCTGGAGGCTTGTGCATTATAGATGGACCAAGTACTGAGACTTGTACATTATGGACCAGGCTCTAAAGGCCTGTGCATTATAGATGGACCAAGTACTGAGACTTTACATTATGGACCAGGCTCTAGAGGCCTGTGCATTATAGATGGACCAAGTACTGAGACTTGTATATTATGGACCAGGCTCTAGAGGCCTGTGCATTAGAAGAAGAACCAAGTACTGAGACTTGTACATTATGGACCAGGCTCTAGAGGCCTGTGCATTATAGATGGACCAAGTACTGAGACTTGTACATTATGGACCAGGCTCTGGAGGCCTATGCATTATAGATGGACCAAGTACTGAGACTTGTACATTATGGACCAGGCTCTAGAGGCCTGTGCATTGTAGATGGACCAAGTACTGAGACTTGTACATTATGGACCAGGCTCTGGAGGCCTGTGCATTATAGATACGAACAGTCTATGGAGTCAATTAAAAAGAAAGAAACATCTCTATTGATAGTACTTTCATAAATGTTCCACATTCCATGGCCTTGGAATAGGCTTCCCAGTCATGTCTTCTAGCCAGTAGGTGGTAGGCCTAATGACCTTTGTTACTTTGTAGGGGCTTTCCCAGTTTGGTGACAATTTTCCCATAGTGGGATCCTTGGTGTTTTGAAAGACTCTTCTTAAGACATGGTCTCTACCTTGAAAGCTGACCGTCTTGAGTCCTACCTTGGATTTGTCGACCATTCTCCGTTGATAGGCTTCCATCCTGATGCTGGCTTGATCCCTTCTTTCTTTAAGCAAATCCAAGTTTTCCATCAGCTGCTGATCATTGGATTCTTGCTCAAAGGCTTCAGTCCTCAGGGTTGGCATACCGATCTCAACCGGAATTACTGCTTCTGTACCATAGGCCAGTGAGAAGAGAGTTTCAGAGGTGGGCGTTCTTCTGGTTGTTCTGTAGGACCAAAGAACTCCAGGGAGTTCTGCTGCCCACTTCCTTTGGGCTTTTTTCAACCTTTTCTTTAATCCATCGAGGATCGTTCGGTTGGTGACCTCTGCTTGCCCATTTGTTTGTGGATGGCCTGGAGAGGCAAAGTGTTGCCTAATGTTGAGGTTTTCACAGAATTTCTTGAAGCCTTTACCCGTGAACTGTGTCCCATTGTTAGAGATAATCGCACGTGGTATGCCGAACCTGTAAACAATATTTTTCCAGGTGAAGCTCTCAACTTCCTTTTCTGTGATATGTGTTAAAGCTTCAGCTTCGGCCCACTTACAGAAGTAGTCAATGGCTACTAGGAGGTACTTCCTGTTCGGTGGTGCTTTTGGTAATGGACCCACGATGTCCATTCCCCACTGAGCAAGGGGCCAAGGACTTGGGATCGGGATGAGCTCATGATGAGGTTGGCGTTGGTATGGGGCAAACCTTTGGCACTTGTCGCACTTTTGGACATACTCCTTAGCCTGCCTTAGCATGCTAGGCCAGTAATAGCCCTGAGACAGAGCTCGGTGAGCGATGGTTCTGCCCTCATTATGATTTCTGCAAATTCTCTCGTGTATTTCAGCCAAGACATATTGTGATTCTTTTGGAGTTAAGCATTTTAACAGAGGTTGAGAATACGACCTTCTGTAAAGCTTGTTGTTCAGGATCAGGTACTGAGCCGCTCTGATTCGGATTCTCCTGGCTTTGTTTTTGTCTTCTGGGAGGAGCCCGGATTGCAGGTACTGGAGGATTGGAGTCATCTAGTTTTAGGGCTGTTTAGCAATTTGAGCAACTTGGGCTTCCTTTATGCTAGGCCCTGGCTGATAGGAGATTTTTACTGTGGAGTTTGCTTCAGATTTTAGGCGGGATGCCATGTTAGCCAAAGCATCTGCTCTACAATTCTGACTTCTTTCAATTTTCTAGATAGTGAATGCCTGGAAGGAATGCTTCAAGTGGTTCACCAGTTCGGAGTACCGGAGCATCCTATCATCTTTAATGGCAAATTCTCCTAGGACTTGGCTTACCACCAGTTGGAAGTTTGAGAAGACTCTGAGGTTCTGAGCCTCACATTCCAAGGCAAGCTTCATGCCTAAGATTAGAGCTTCATATTCTGCTTCATTGTTGGAAGCTTTGAATCCCAAGCTGATTGTTTTTTCTAACGTGAGCCCATCAAGGGACTGTAGTATTAGGCCTACTCCCGAACCTTGATCGGTTGACGATCCATCGATGTAGAGCAGCCAGGTCCCCGAGGTTTTGCTGAGTTGTGCCTTGTCTTGGAGTGCCGGGGTGAACTCGGCAACAAAATCAGCCAAGGCCTGCCCTTTGATGGAATTTCGGGGTACATATGATATGTCGAATTCCCCTAGCTCCACAGACCACTTCACTAATCTTCCCGATACCTCAGGTTTCCTCACTATTGACTTCAAAGGATAGGCAGTTGGGATCTCAATTGGATGGGCTTGGAAATAAGGTCGGAGTTTTCGAGCTGATATGACCAAGGCATAGGCTAGCTTCTCTACCTCTGGATATCTTTTTTCCGTGTCAAGTAGTGCCCTACTGACGTAGAATATGGGCCTCTGTACTCACTGTCCTGTCTGACTAATGCGGAGCTGACCGCGTTTTTAGAAACTGCAAGGTACAAGAGTAGCTTTTCACCCTGTACTGGTTTTGACAAAAACTCTGGAGAGGCTAGATACTCCTTTAGCTCTTGAAAAGCTATCTCGCATTTTTCCGTCCACTGCAAAGCCTTATTGCCCTTTAGAGCTTTGAAGAAAGGTAGGCAGCGATCCGTGGATTTTGAGATGAATCTGCTTACTGCCGCGATTCTGCCATTCAGTGCCTGAATCTCCTTCCTAGTTCTTGGTGACTTCAGTCCAATCAGAGCTTGGATCTGAGTGGGGTCTGCTTCGATACCCCTCTGAGAGACAATGTATCCCAAGAATTTTCTCTTCGTAACCCCGAAGGTACATTTCGAGGGGTTGAGCTTCATCCTGTGCTGTCTGAGGATATCGAAGGTCTGGGCTAAGTGCTGGAGGTGACTACCTTTCCGCAGACTCTTAACCAGCATGTTGTCGATGTATACCTCCAAGGTACTGCTGAGCAGTGGGCTGAACATCTTGTTCACCAACCGCTGATAAGTGGCTCCAGCGTTTTTTAAACCGAAAGGCATTACTCTGTAGCAGTAGAGCCCTCGTTCGGTTATGAAGGCTGTTTTCTCTTGGTTTGGAGGGTACATCTAGATCTGGTTGTACCCAGAGTAGGCATCCATGAAGCTCACGAGCTCATGCCCCGCAGTGGCGTCAACCAGTTGGTCTATCCTTGGCAGTAGAAAGCTGTCTTTGGGGCACGCCTTATTGAGGTCTGTTTAATCAACGCTGACTCTCCACTTGCCATTTTTCTTCTTGACCAGCACGGTGTTGGCTAGCCACTCGGGATAGAACACTTCTCGTATTATCCTGGCTTCAAGCAGCCTCTGGACTTCTTCATTTATAATCCGATGCCGTTCAGGAGCAATCGGTCTTCTCTTCTATCTGACTGGTGGATGATCTGGATCTACCATCAGCTTGTGAGTTATGAGGCTAGGGTCTATACCCCCATATCCCTGGTTTCCCAAGCAAATATAGAGAGGTTGTTTTTTAGAAACCTGACTATATTTTCCTGCTCGGTGTGCGTCAGATCTGGGCCGATGTACAAATAACGCCCCTCTGCTTCTAAATTGACCAACACGTTTATGGGCTTGCCAACAGGTTTGGCTCGGCTGTCTAGTTCCCTTGGGCTCAGGGGTTCTTCAATGCTGGATAGGTAAACTTCCACCTCGGGAGTATGGGTGAGAACTGGATCTGCATAGTCCCGAGTGTACTGTAATTCCTATTTGGGGCCTTCTCCTTGAGGGCAATAGCATGGCACTCCCGGGAGGTTGGCTGACACCCTCTGACAGAGTGAACGTTCTAGTTGTGGACGTATTTCAGACACTGATGGAAGGTCGAGGTGACCGCTCCTATCTGGTGCAACCAAGGTCTCCCGATTATGACGTTGTAGGGAGATTTCATATTCAGCACCATATACTCTGAGATGGTGGTCTTCTGCCCTTCACCTTCTCCTACAATAGAAGGAAGGTCGATTCTCCCCAACGGGGCAGTGGTGGGCTTGATGTTGTCATGGCCCATTCCTATCTGTTTAAGTGGCTCATGGAACAGTATGTTGACGGAGCTGCTAGTATCGACCAGGACTTTCCTGATCTCGAAGTTGGCAATTTTGAGAGTGATGACGAGGGCATCACTGTGAGGGCAGTGTACCCCTGCTAGGTCTTGTTCAGTGTATTGGATCTCCGGTGCTGGCTTGAGCCTTTTTTCCACGTTGGAGATTCATAATACGTTATCTCTTTCTTGCCCTGTTGGACATTCCTGTGATAGGGGAGTCAGCATGGAGGACATAGATGACATGGTTGTTCTGCCTCTAAGGCTCGTTTCGTCCTTTTCTCTGCTCCTGCTTCTGCTCGGGCCTCTGGTCTGGCCGTTGTTGAGGCTTGTCTTCTTAGGGATTCTGCCTTCCGTCTTGCTTGACGAACTCCCGAAGACGCCCCTTCTTTATGAGCTGCTCTATCTCATACCGGAGGGTCCTGCATGAGTTAGTAGTATGTCCATGATCTTTATGAAATTACAATACTTACTTTGGTCCCGAAGGCTGGGATCTCCTTTGATCGGTTCCGGCCACCTCAGGTTTTCCCGATCACGAATCTGCCGAAGAACCTGGTTCGGTGTAGTGTTCAAAAGAGTGAAGTTGGTGAACTCCCTTGGTCCGAAATTGTACACAGCTCTGGGTGCTATTCTTTTCTATGGGCTCCTGGCCCTCTTCTTGCTAGAGTCTCTTCTGTGGTCCTCCTTCTTGTGATCCTCCCTCTTTGGATTATCCCTCTAGGTCTAATTTTTGCCTTTTTGGGATGTGCAGTTGGCCTCTTCCAGGTTGATATATTTTTTGGCCCGATCTATTAGTGCCGCCATATCGGCTGGAGGGCTCTTTCTCAAGGAGTCTCTGAAGCCACCATGAGCAAGCCCAGCAGTTAAGGTAGCTACAAGGAATTTTGGGTTGCAGTCAGTGATCTCCGTGAGTTCGGCATTGAAGCACGCAATGTAGGCTCTGAGGGACTCCTCCTTAGTTTGCTTGACATTTAACAGGAACTTTGGTCCCCTTCTGAGCCTTCTGCCGGTCATAAACCTGTCCAAGAATTGTCTACCGAGCTCATAGAAGCTGGTAATTGAGTTCGGAGGGAGGTTGTGGAACCACTTCAGAGCAGTTCCCTTCAAGCTGGTGATAAAAGTTCGGCACCTAAAAGCATCAGAGGCACCGTGAAGGGCCATCATATGCTGGTAGTGCGAGAGATGATATCCTAGATCTCTAGACCCATCGTATAGGGTGAACTTGGGCACCATGAACTTTCTGGGCCTTTCTTCTGACATGATGGCGTGAGTGAATGGGGTGGCCAGTCTTCCGAGCAGCCTGGCCAACTCGTCTTGCTCTGGAGGGTTCTGAGGTCCTCTCAAGGCAATTGTTCGGTCCATAGACTCCACAATTTCCTCTACCCTCCGCGGATCTTTGAGTCTAACATCTTGCGAACCCTACCTGACAGCCTCGGCTTCAGGGTAGTAGGGTTGAGTACGTCCCTCGGACGGAGGAGGGTTCCGAATCGGCAAGACTGGTGCTGCATGGGGATGAGGCTCCGGTGGTGCCGAATGTGCTCCCGAAGCCCTTGGAGTTGGGGCTCAAGTAGTGCTCCGGTAATGGACGTCAAGAACGAAGGCTGATGTTCCCTAGCCTAGAACTGCTGATGACTATGGATCTCTACCAATGCGGGCAACAACCTGGGGGTGCCCGGGCTGGTTATTTGGAGCCTCCTCATGGGGCTCTTCATTCTCCGTGGTAACAGGGGGTTGAGTTCCCGCAGCAATATTGACCGGTGGGTTAGGAGGGTTCGTCCCTTGATTCTGTGTGAGCGTTGCCAGCGTTCTAGTGATGGCAAGCAACTGTTCTTGCACCAGTTCATTGTGTCGTTTGATCGATTCGATCTCTTGTTGCATGGGATTAACCGTTGGCCCCCTTGCTCGTGGAGCAGGCAGCTAACGCTGAGAGTTTGTGAATAGAGCACTTAGAGATTAGTCGTTCCCACAGACGGCGCCAAACTGATGCTGCACTTTTCGACTCGTAATAAGTATGGGCTCCGTGACCTGTAGAACACTCAGGAAGATGATCAGAGGACCACCGGATTGGCTCCGGCGGTAGCCGCTCTGATGCTTAAGTAAGTAAAAAGGAATTGAAAGACTGTATTGACTGCCAAAGAATGAGCCTGAAAATAAAGCGTACCTTTAGGATTTAATTTATAGACCGTGGCCTTCCTAAGTTGATTAGGATTCGGAGCCATGAATGTAGGGATTTGATCATCGGAGATTGCAGTTACCTTGTGGAGTATTGCATAGAGATAATCATAGATGGTAGTTTCCTTGTTCGAAGACTATTTCCTTGTTGCAGGCTGTTCCTTTGTTGAAGGTTGTTTCCTTGTTGAAGATTGTTTCTTTATTGAGGATTGTTTCTTTATTCCCTGCTCGGCATCCGCTAAGGCGGTGACGAGGTCTGGAGTGTTGGTCTAGATCCTGTAATTAACTCTGAGATCCTTATCCGGATATATATGTGCTCTGGAGGCATATGCTTGGCCACTTCCGACCTTTTGTGCTGACCTGGATGCTCGAGCTCTTAGCCATTGGCTGAGCGAGAGCTGAGTTAGCCGAGCATGAGTTGGATTCATGATCATACGTGTCAAGTGCTGATTGGCCTGCTCTTTTATGGTATATCAGAAACATTAAGAAAAAAATCTGCAGTCTGGCGCCGGCGTTGGAGAAGACGTCGAAAAACTGTGGGGGAAGACGAGTCGTTTTAAAAACTGTTGGATTGGATCTAGGTCGGGTCGAGTCAGGACTCGACCAAACGCAAGAAGAGTCATGAAAACGGTATTGTTTTGCACCTATTTTTAAACTGAAATTACATTGTTTGGTTACAAATATAAGAAATTAGAAATTAGGTTGAGTTATTCTGATTTGCTTATATTCCTTTAGGGGTATGCGTTAGAGACAACGATATATACTCTGAACTCAATTCCAACTAAGTCTGCTCCTAAGACTCTAGTAGAGCTTTTGTAATACCCCAACCCATGTTAGGTAGTATCTGACCCAGGTTGGACCGGGCCTTGACATGTGACCTGAACTGTAACTAAAGTATGACATGAATAAAGTTTAAAATTAAATCGGAATATTACATTGCCCAACATATTGACGCAATAACCGTAAGCTATGAATAAAATGTAAAAATGGGCAAGCGACAATCAATTGTCCAATAAGATACGTGAATTGAGAAATGACCAAAATGAGTCAACCCCGAAGCTGAAATGGGAAAATTAATACAGGGAATATTATTTAAAACATTTAAAAAAAATTGAAATTAAAATTAACATATATTAATGCAAAGATATAGATACATAAATTTAACTTACATAAAGAAATGTGTATATAAAGAATTATATATAGATAAAGAAAAATATATGTAAGGAAGCAGCAATATATATATATATATATATCGTAGCGTGTGATGTGTGTGGTGTGTGTTTAAAGTGGACAAAATGAGGAAAGAAGAAAAATAAAAGAGAAGAAAAAAAAATGGAAAGAAAACAGTAGAAGCTGCTGGAAGAATCAATTTTCAGTGGCCAAAATATTTGACCCAAGACAGAACAGTGGCTACACATGTGAGATGTATATGGGAGAGAATTCATGAAGCTTCTAGCATGAAGCTTCTAACTGAAGCTTGTGGGAAATCTGGAGAATTCTACCGTTTATATATATATAGAGAGACATAGCTGCAGTCAACCGGTGAGTAACAAAAATAAAAACAGTAAACAAAATAAGAAAGCAAGAGAGAAATAGAAAGAAAACCGAAGCTGAAGAAGGGAGATCGAAAAGGAAGAAATTAGAGAGAAAAGTGAGAGAAGCTGAGATAGGGAAGAAATCAGCCAACCACTATGGATGGAAGAGAACATGAAGCCTCAAGAAAGTTGGGCCTAAAACCAGGGTAAGAGCTTAATTACTTCCTTTGATGATTTGAATATGTTTAGAAACTAAACCCAGCAAGAAAAGTTGAAAGAAAAACTCAAACTAATCCATATGTAACCCACGGCCAAGTTTAAAGAAATTCAAATGAAAACCAAAACTTGGTTTTGATAATAAAAATAAGTAGGAAATCATGTCAGGATTCTAATACACTTGAAATCAAGAAAAATGATCCGAAAATAACCATGTTAGGGTCAAAGTACAATCGCAGGAAAATCGAAGTGGGTGTCGAAGAAAGTTTTAGTTTTCAAGTTTAAATCCATCCTAAAAGATTGCTTAAAGTTTTAGGAACGGATCAATGTAAAAAACAAGGAAAATCATACGTAAAAACCATAAGAAAAGTGAAGAAACTGCATGCAGTTCTGGGGATGACGCCAGAATCTAGCCGGAGAAGATGACTGAAAAAATGTGGGTTATTTTAGCCCGTCAGGCCAGGTCTGGGGTCAGGTCTGGTCAGGTTGAGTTGGGACCCGACCGAGCATAAGTGAGGTGAACAACAACGACGTCGTTTGCTGTTTGAATGAAGTAAAAATTGGCCTGTTTGGATATAGATATAATAAATTGAAATCAAGGATTCAAATTAACCTAAACACGGATAAAAGAGATAAGAGGGATATTATATTCCAGTTCCAAGAAATAATATGAATCGGTTAGTCCAAGGGGTTATCAGACCGGTCTAAGGTTTGTAACTGAAAACCCACTAGTTTAGTTCTAACGAAACTGAAACTTTGAAGAATTCAAATTTAACCCCAAAACTTGTGAAAAACCCCATTAAGGCCCAAACGGAAAAATTAATAAAATATTATTTTTAAAGAAATTACAAAAATGCCTTAAGTTCCAAAATAGGTCAAACAGACTCCAAATGAGATAAATGAATAGTCAATTTCTATTATCTCGGGCACTTTGAATCCAATGATAATGTCAAAATTATGAAAATAGGTCCCGAGAATAAAAGACATGTAAAAGTGAAAAAATAACCATTTTGCCCCTTTCAATCTAAGAGTCCAAATTGAGATCCGTAAACAAATAAACTAATTTTATTCGACGTTCCGGATACAATGAAGAGATCTAAATTAGTAGATAGAATACTTAAAGCCATGATAGACATATTTGAATACATAGCATAGATTGATTACGGTTATAGACTGAGTGATATTTTCTGAATGACAGGAGCGTCAGAAGGAAAAGAAATAGCTTGATTTACGTGGGACAATAAAAGATAAGTAATAACCAATCTCTGCATGTAGTACATTCCCAGCCATGTCACCATTTTTCTATTCGCATTTGTACTCTTTATTATTATATCAGATTTTTTATGATTCCACTATGTTATATTGCTTCTCGGCGGAATAGTTTAGCTATGATATTTGTATCTTGCTCTTGATTTCCATGTCTATTAATGATGTTATATCCTGATCATGAGATTTCATACATTTGTGCAAATGACCATTTTGTACACTGATACGTAGGGCCAAGAGGGGCCAGATGATCTTGTTCTCAGCAGCCTAGTAACATAGCCTTAAAAAGAGATAGTTATATTATGTTGCCTTGAACCAGTTATGCTCCACATTCTTCTCTATGGAGGTATCATGATCTTGATATTTTTATCAGTGTTGGATTTGTGCTCAGTCATAACTCCATCTGGATGCGTAGTATGACTCGAGTATGGGGTCCTGTCCCAAGTATAGGGACCAGTTTTACATTATTGACCCGAGTATAGGGTCTTGCCCAGAGTATGAGGACCAATTTTACATGATTGAGCTCAGTGCTTATGCACACAGGGGGTAGTCGGGCCCTGTAGTTTATAGCATTCACCAGTTTTCACATCACTATCTTTTTATTGAGATTCCTAGTATGATCATCTTCTTGTATGAATGGTCATAGAGTTATTCAGCGTTATTATAGTACGTACTTTGAAAATGTATTTGACAATTTTTGTCTGCAGCCTATTATATTGCTATTCAGACTATATGCTCTTTGATTATCAGCTATCTTCCTGATCATTAGACATTCTTTGATGAGTTATGATTGTTGTTATTATTCCTGGTCATTGGTATTCATTGATGAGTTATGTTTCTTGCTATGATATTGACTGGCTATCATATTCTTGTTATTCAGTTGCATTTCAGATTCTTGTACACATGGCAAAGTAAGGAACTTACTTATTGAGCTTAGTTTAGCTCACTCCAATTTATATGATGATTTCAGGGACTAATATGGACAGTAGACCATAGGAGGTTGTGACAAGATTAGACATTTGGAAAGTAACGGTAATAATAGTACAGTCTTGTAGTACTCTCGTGTATTCACGTCTTGGGGATGAGGTGATGAAATAGAAATTTTACAGGCTATACTTTTATATTAGCAGACTAATATGAACATGTAACCCTTTTACGTTATTGTCTTCCACTATATTATATATGATGATAATATGGTTACACGTTAGTTGCACTGATGATAATGTAACAAGATGAATAGGTTCGGTTTGGCAAAAGGGCCGGGTTAGACGGTTGCGATCCGTTAGTCCGTAGAGGCTAAGTTGTGGGTCGTGACAGCTCTAAACTGGGCGCAAACCAAGTCTAAACCACTACTGGATCTGGGGGTTTCCACCCTATGTGCTGAAAGGAAAGACTAGCAAGTTGGAACCAAGATCAAAATTGGGCTATTTCATTGGTTGTCCTAAGGGGACAAAATGCTGAATCTTTTATAATCCAAGTGAGTAGAAGGTATTCCTAATTAAGCCCTATATATATGATATGTAGGGAGCTGTTTATCATAAGTTTTTTTGTGTTAGACAAAAATTAGAGGCAGCCCACTCTCTTATGATACGGTTTGCCTAAGCGAAAAGAGAAGAAGAGTTAGAGGAGTAAGAGAAGGAAGATTGCGTCAATCTCTTTAAGAAGCCTTTTTTTACAATCAAGATTATCAAGAACAAGGTAATTCTAACTCTCTTTTTAAGATTGTACGATTCATGTAAAGAAAAAGATCTAAATAGATTTTTGAAATCGCTTCTGCTGTGGTTACGAACCCAACATTTTGGTCATTTGTTCTTTTATATATTGTATTGTTCGTTCATCGTTTGCCTAAACAAATTTCATTTTTGAGTCTAGACGGTGCTTAAACCATTTAAATAGGTCTTTTTATTCCATCTAAACTTTCTCGGAAGTTTTATTAAGTCCAGGACATATTCGTCATTTTTTTTTGTTATTGGGTCTTTTTTTTCTCAAAAGGACGTCACTGTTAAGTTTGAAATATCGAAGATAACAAATTTAGACTTTCCAGGATCTTAATTTACCTATCTATGGCTTATATTAAGTTTAAAGGCATTTTTGTACTTTTACACTTTCACATGTTCAATTTTTTGGTGTTTCATTTGCTAAAATGGACTCTGCCATTGAGATTGTAATGTTAAAAAAAGTCAAAATAGGCCCTCTCTAACATTCAACTGGCTCTAAGTGTCACTAAGGGCATAATGGTAATTATGGCATTTTACTTGTCTAAAGTTTTAGGACTTTGTTTCGTAAAATGGATCCCACAATTAGGTCCGGAATGTTGAAAAATGTTTGGGTAGATACCCATTTTATTTTATTGGGCAATATGTAGCATTTTATTTAATTAAATTTATATATTTAATTTAATTAATTAGTTATATATTATATATATATATTTTATATGGGATTATACTACAAGGCACGTGGTGGCCAAGTGGTTAATACATGTGTGTTATGTGCGTGTGGTCTAATGTTCGAATTTGGGAGCTATGGCTTCCCAATTTTTTTCTGATTTTTTGTAAGCCAAACAATGGATAGGAACCCAAATCAAGGATAAGATATCTATGTTCTTGTGCAGTGTATTAAATTCATCTCCTATCCCCATAGCCAAATGCCCCAATTCCATGTTTTAAAACTTTTAAAATCTAAACAAAACCACACTGCTTTGAGAGATCTGTTAGGTGCCTAGGTTAGACTCCAACCAGTTACTGTTCATCATCTTCCATAAAATGATGAACAGTAGTAAAATCCCTAAAAAAATTTCATCTTTGATTTCGGGGGTTTTTACCCCGTTTCGTGCCCTGCTTTCTATCCTAATAGACTCTTAGGGCTTTAACTTAAGTTTCCTCACTAATTTTATCCATTTTGGTGCCCTAGAAAGCTTGATCGAAGCCTCTATGGCTGACTGTTATTGAAGCTTCGTACTAGCTTGTTTCTTCACCAAACTTGGTGATGTTTGTCTTGTTGTGACCCTCTCAACATGGGGATGCAATTCTTGATCAAGAAATTGAGCCTAAAGCTCAATTGGTGAACTTAGGTTTGGAAACCGTGACCTGTAACTCAAGTTTTCTCTATCTTCTTTGGTTCATTTAAGGTGGTTTTTGTCATTTTATGATCCTTTTAACCTCTCGTTTAAGTTCCAAGTGATGGAACTTTAATTATTTCTCGTTGGTTTAAACCTACTTGTTTTTGGTCTTTCAATGGCGATTTCTGGTTCTCTTTGGAATTTTGGGGTCTTTCAAACCCCATTTTCATTTCTAGATTATTGAACAGTAATATGGGGTCTCATATTTGCAATCTAAATTCATTAAACTAAAGCAAAAATGAAAATTGTTTGGTGAGAGAAAGTTTACCTTGTTATCTCTTTTCGGTTATGGTTGCCTCACCTCCATTCCCAGCCTCAACACTGTCCCATCCTTCCTCTCTCACTCTTCCTATTGCACCACTTTTTTTTTAGGGTTCCTAAATATATATATAAATATATGTGTATATATATATATCTACATTTTTTGCACCACTTCTCTATGTCTTTCTCACTCCACCCCAATCTCATCCAATGGCATTCCTTCTCTTAGATGACAGCCAAAAGCTACTGCAGAGGCAACCTCTTCCATTCTTCTTTAAGCTACAGATGGGCAGCCTTCTTGCCCCACTTATCCTCTAACCATTGGCACACACACCCCCCTCACATGTGCATTACTTTTCCTTCATTCTTACATACACATCACACACCTTAAACACACAAACATCTCTCACACGTGTATTACTTCTCCTTCATTATTATATATATGTTTATATATATATATACACACGTGCACACAATATTTCTGTCGTGCTTGCAATGTTTCAACCATATTTATGCATTTTTTCATAATTGTATACTTTTATACATGTATATTACTTAATAATTATTTATTAAGAAATTTTGTAATGTTTGATGTATAATTTCTCTCCTTTTGGATTGGTGGGGTGTCTAGGCACTTATCCTTACTAGCCTAGGTTACGTTAGTTTTACCTATAATTAAGTTTTCATTAATAGCATACATTGGGCCCTTAAAGATTTTCATTAAGATGTGTTTGGTACATTGAGTGAATTTACCCAATTTATTGGGCCAGGGTGTTATAATTAGGGTTCCGAGGTGTAGGCGTTGCACTAGCCATAAATGCGTGGGACATTGAGTTGGCTACCACCTCAAGAATCTGCATGGTGTCCAATAACTTAATTGGCAAACTTAATGAGATGGGAGAATGAATTGACGCTATTGAAACTGACGTCTATATTATCAAGATTTGGGTTGATGCCCTCTATGAACATAATGAACGGAAACGTGGTGAAACCCGAGCCGACCTCATTGATGCCAAAGAGGTCCACAAACGCATTCTGATGACCCATCACCAACCTCCACCCCAACCTCCATCTTAACTCTCTTGGTGATTTTTGTTTTGATGAAGACGAAAGAGGGAAAAGACATGAAGAAATTAAGAAGAACTAAAGATTTTTTTGACATAAGACCTTTTTGTGTCTTTTTGAAACAATGATATTGTAAAAATCCATGATGATATCCTTGATTTGTATAAGATTATGTTTAATGAAATATACATATTTTGAAACTTAAGTTTCATCTCTTCGTGCAAATTGTGTGACATTGTGCTTTAGTGAACACTGACCTATGCATAATTATATCAAAATCATTCACATACAATGCCTTTAACATTGTTGAAAATCAATTTATGGCATAAACTATGTTTTGTTGATGCATACATATTAATAGGGGGAGATTAAAATCTAAATACCTATGAATGTAAAGCATATTCTATCTAGGCATCAAATTGAGCTATTGAAAACTGTGCATATTGATAGGGGGAGATTTATAAACTTGATTATTTAAACCCTATTTAATATTTAAACTTTATCTGCTTCAATGGTTTGCCATCATCAAAAAGAGGGAGATTCTTAGCGCTAGAGGTTTTAACCAAGGATATTCCCATAATTTTGATGATAACAAGGCATTGAATATGTGGACTAATAATCTATCTTAAGTGACCATGCAAATAGGTCAATAAGCTGAAAGAATGGTTAACCAAGTTTTAACTAAGGATAAAAAATATCAACATTACAAAGATATTCTCACAAGATTGAGCATCAAGTCAAACATAAGACAAATGAAAGCACTTAAGCCCAAATAACTAAGTGAAGACTTGATTTTCTATTATTTTGGGTTTTTGAGTGAACTATGATTGATTGATCAAATGCATAATTCTTAAGTGTTTAATTGATCAACTAAAATCAATTAACAAAATGAGTTTTCATAAGTATTACATTGATACAACCTAAGCTTTGAAAAGTCAATGTATTTGAAAAAGAAAATATTGTACAAAATAGGCAATAGTGTAAAACTGTCAAATTCAGTCGACTAAATTGACAGTTCAGTCAAATGAATCATTTTCACAAAAACATGTATATTTTGTCTCTATTAAACTCAGTTGACTAAATATATTTCTTCACAGGCCTTAACACACTTCCCAATTCAGTCGACTAAAGTGAACATTTAGTCAACTAAATTATATAATTCTTTAGGTAAATTATACTGACCTCCCCCGAGGTTTCTGACAATTACACTGAATTCTCCTGAGGTTTCTGAAATTTCACTGACCTTCCTTCCAATCCAATTTTTTAGAAAAGTGACAATATTGCCCTTTTTATACTTTTTTTTTTTCAAATTTTGACCAATTTTTTCTAACTATTATTTTTTTCAAATAAATATTAATTAAAATCTTCTCTGACTGAAAAAATATAATTTATTTATTTAAAACTTATTTTTATATCAAATGAAAAAAAGTTCTTTAACTAAAGTTAGAAAAATTGGTCAAAATAAAAAAAAAATTAAAAAAAAGACATGAAATGGGCACTTTTATCATTTTCGAAAAATCAATTGTACTGGAAGGGAGGTCAATGTAGTTTGTCACACTAAGGAAGGTTAGTGCAATTTTAGAAACCTCAATGGAGGTTAGTGTAATTGTCAAAAACCTCAGGGGAGGTGAGTGTAATTTATCCTAATACTTTTTGTACACAAATTTACATTAGAAGATTCAGTCGATTGAATCCAAGAATCAATCAACTGATGACTTTGAATAAAGATCAACCTCTAACATTTTGAAAAAGTAGTTGAGTTCTTGAAAATGAACTTAGTTGACTGATTTTGTCGATCTAACACTTTCTAATTTAAATTTTAATTAGATCAAACAGGGGGAGGGAAACGACTAGTTTTTGAATCAAACAACTCTCACATTCAACTCTTACAATCGCATACTTGCTCTTACATTCAAATCTTTCAAAGTGACTTGAGATCTCATAAATTTCATATCTAGATCTCAAAGTTCTATCATCTCTTAAATACTCAAGCATTCATTGATCAGTTATTAGAGAGTTAACTTTTATTGTACCATTCAGCTCTAGAATAGAGTATTCGTTGGTAAACTCTTTGTATCTTCTCATTACAATGAGATTTGTAGGTAGGTACTACCCTTGTGAGGCAAAGGGGGATATTTTGCTAGGCAAAGATCTGTGAGCTCTGATTATAAATGTTTGACCTCCACTTGCGAAGGATATCAAAATAGTAAAAGAAACTCAAGTGGAAATGCTTGAGTTGAATATGTAAGAAGTTTTGAAACCTCGTAAAAATTATTGTTTTTTTACTTTCTCTTTCCCTGCATACTCTTTTATATAGTTGTTCATATATTGCATTCTTTTTTAAAGTTTGTAAAAGTTATCAATATTTTCAAAATACCTTATTACCCCCCTCTAGGGTAAAAATCTAGGCAACACCAGCAATACCAAGCAGGATTCGGGAGCAATCCCTCGGACATCTGAACAAGTTGGTGAGGCCTAAATTTCGATGTCTTAGAGTTTCCTTATTTCTTTTCTAACTTCCTTTCTTGAATTATTACAGCTTAAATACTTCAACTTATCCCAAGTTCATTGTCACGACCCGAAACCCACCCTACGCGGATCTCGAGGACGTGATGTTAGTTGGCCACCTTGCTGGTTTTTTCAGCCGTCAATGCGACCAACCAAAGGCAACTTTGAACTTTACAATGAATTGCATTCTAAATGTAGGATCAAAGCAGCGAAAATTAAAACCTTTTTAAATTGAAAATACAATTCATCCAAACACATCAGAGCATGTCTAGAATCAGTCACCAAATATCTCTAAAGTATCAATATACATGCTCCAATGCATCCATTCTATATCAATGAATTACTTAAGCGGAAGTCACACCAATACAATTCAGCTGATCAAAACTTATCTCCAATGATCAACAATCAGAATGTCTCCAAGTACAATTTAATCATAGTGATCCAACATACTAGACTAACCTCATCACTAATGATGTAATATTTTAATACAAGTTGTGAACTTAACCTTACAAAGTACGTAGTCAACTTGACTTGGAGTTCATCTCGTCAGTGTAAATCATTGTGCTTCACTAGTTCTGCTAGTTATCTTACTGTATATCATCCATCATAAGCTACCTAAAAAATGGTTATAAATAAAGGGTGAGCTAACAAAGCTCAGTAAGTAAATTCCTAACTTTGCCATGGGTCAAAGTTAGTTCACAAGAATAATAGAAGAAAGGGATAACAAATAGCCAATTGCCAACAAGCAACAGTAAATGCATAGCCAGTCACCAAGATGCGCAACAATAATGACCCGAGGATCCAAAAAAGGCATATCCCACAATATAAAATAAGAGACAATAACAAGGTCACTCAAAGTTGGGATCTAGCCTATCATGATGGATTGTTGCCATATACAAAACGTTAGCCAATCGAAAGTATAACTTGCTTAACATGAGTGCAATAATATGATCATTCACAAGGCATAGAATATGATCATTCAACGAATACCGAAGATATATCATCATCGAATACTAACAACCTAGAATACGTGAATCACCCGAGGCCCGGCATACCCCACCATAACGCACATTCATATTTGCCTCATTATCCCGGGCTTACTAAGTAGTGCCAGAGCTCTTTCACTACAGGTCCTGTAGGACACAACAAACCCCAAAGGGTCTTTCCCCCACGCAGTTCTATGAATAGATGGGCCGTTGTGACTGAGCATAACCCCAGGCACATATAAAATATCATGATCATGCTACTCTCCACAGGAACAAGGATGTGGATCGTAACTAGTTAGTTCAAGGCAACATAATATAACCACAGCTTCCTACCGTTATGTTACTTGGCTGCCGATAACATAACCGGTTCAAGGCAACATTATAACTATAGCTATCCATAGCTATGTTATCGGGCTATCGAGAACAGCTATATCTCAATCAATGATGCATAAGTGTATGGAACAAACAAGATTTTCAACAACAGATATATTACAAGATCATGACACGGTATACATGATGGTATAAATATGCTCACGCATCAACAAGTCAAGATCACAAAATGATATAGACAAGTAAGCTGAATCCGAAGGATAGGCATGAGCAAATAATCACAAGTCGATTGGCATCAATCAAGAAATCAGGTTCATCAGGTAGGTAATGGAGTTCAAGTTTGGCAGCATATGAAAATAAATGTGACTGGCTGAAGAAGGACCATATAACGAAGTTCGGGTTTACTTACCTCGGTTACTTACTATTGCATTCTCCATTTACAAATACTCTGACAATCTCCAGATACTTCAGGCATATCCTTGCATAGCCTGAATAATCATCATTAATCACAGACAGATCAGAATTCGCTCATTCATGTCTTATTCATCATCTTAGGAGTCTATTAGATGACCTAATTAAGTTCATTGACCTATTACCCACTCATTGGGTTCCAACTTATGTTATTAAATTCCTTAAATAGGCTTAGCAGCTGTCAGAATAATATTTTAAGTCATTTTGACTCCAATTGTTATTAATTAATCTCTTATTTGACCCTAAGGGCAAAATGGTAATCTTGCCTTTCTCACTCCAGACCCTATCGTGGTCCTCAGAATATCCCAGATATCTTATATATAAATTTCAAAGTCTTTTGGACTTCATTTGATACTTGTTTTTTTATCATCGGGACACATCGGTCATTTCTCATTTTATACTTTAACTGTTTCGGAGTCTTATTTAGCCTCATAATTATGTTTTATATCAAATTGGCTTTCTTTGCGAATTTATTCAGCCTTTACCTTGCATTTTCTATGCTTAAGGGTATTTTGGTCATTTCACATTTTTTGATATTCTGACTCCGATTCATTATTTAGTCACATATGTGAATTTATAATTATTTGGGCTTCCATCAGTATCAATTTCGTCCAATTTGGACTTTATTTGGGCTTCGTACCGTACTAGGGGCATTTTGGTAACTTTACACTTTCACGCGTCATGTTTTTCGGTATTTCGTTCGCTAGTATGGACTTTACCATTGAGTCCAGAGTGCCCAACATAATTAAAATGGACTGTCTTTTATTTTTATTTGGCCCTATGTATCATTAGGGCAAGACAGTCATTTACGATTGTGTGTCTGTATTTTCGGGACTTAATTTCCCAAATCGGATTTTACCGTTGAGTCCGAAATGCCCAAAATAGTAAAAATATACTATTTATTTATTTATTTTTGACTTCATTTGACTCATTTAGTGTCCAAGAGTAAAATAGTAATTTTATCCATTTAATAAAATAATTAAATAAATTATTTTATTAATTATTTATTTTCCAGGGACCCATATGCATAAATTTTTCAGAAGTTGGGCCAGAATACAAATATTCATAACAGTTGGGGTCACACTATAATTAAGAATAGTTCTAGTTTAAATTTTCTTTCAATTAAGCCCTGGGACTGTTGCGTTTACTAGGTCAAACGCTCGACCGGCTTAATAAGCCCTTGAACCAACCGGTTTAGGCTATAACAAAGAACCATAATAGCATAAACCTGCTATTCCCCCTATCCGTGGTTTGGTCTAACCCTGTTCCTAATTCCAATTTATAATCTATGTTACCAAACAGGGGGAAATCAACTTATAATTAAATCTTAAACGGCGTCGTGCCACTTAAGCCCATTTATACGACGGGCGGGTTCCGACCCAAGCCCAGGTCCGACCCAAAGTCTAGCCCGTGAACACTGTTCATCGTCCTCAACAATTAGGGTTACTGTGCTTCTTCTCTACAATCGTCTTCCCTAACCACGGCAAGGAGATTCTGATGGCGTTTTGGGTTCGGTCCAATGGGGTTCGAAAGGAAATCCCATGAGGTTTCCATATCCAAAGTTAGTTTTTGGTTTAGCTTTGGTTTAGGCCGCCAAAAAGCGAGTTGTAGGTCGCAGCTCCGGTGATGGCCGATTCTCTAGCGATATTCCAGTTTCATTTTCGTGCATTTTTGAGTCGTTTTGACTCCTGATTTTGACCACTGAAACCTTCTAGGACCCCTAGGATTTGTTTTGTGTAATTAAAACCCACAAATGTAATAGTTTTGAAGGATTATTCTCTTTGGTCAACCACGCCTACAACTGCCATTTTCTATCCCATTTCTGGACCATTTGGTCCATTCAACTTGCATTGAATCCCATTTTCTCCCTAGTTTTCAGTCACATAAGTGGTTTTAAGCTCCCTCGTGTGTTTACCAAAAATCAGTTTTCCTAGGTTTCGGGTTCATGGTGATCTTAGGGTTTACCTACACTAAACCCATGATTTCTCTTCCATTTTATCCTACTCATAGTATATTCCACATGCATGCGAAAATAAAGCTCTAAAACAGTTTGTATAGAAGGAAAATTTAGAGAGAGAATTTTTACCTTCTTGGTTTCTCTCTCCTTTTCTAGCCTTCCTTCATTCTCTTGGCTCAGTTGGCAGTTACTCCCAGGTACAGTCCAGTTCTACAAGACCAAGCTCCTTCCTTTATCTTTAAGTGGCCACACACTCGCATGTATACACACTTTCTCACACACAAAGTCTCCACTTTCTCTCTCTAGGTTCTCTCTCTCTACATCACTCACGCCTACACAACTCCCTTCATACACTGTCTAAGCATACTCACACTTGGTGTTTTTCTAAAAGAAATGCAAGACTTATGTGTATATGAGTGCACCTATACATATACTTATGTATATACACTTGTAGGGTTTAGGTGTACTGATATGGGCTAGGGCAGAGGGTGATGTGGGCTGATGTGAGGAGGCTCAATGGATGATGAGGGGTTTGCATGTATGGCCATTAGCCAATTTGGGAGGTGGGCCTGGGTCATTTAGGTTCATATACAATTCAGTTGTATAATTAAGCACAAAAGTGCTGACAACCCACTTGGTATATTTTTGGATGCTTTTACACTTCCCTCATTTGGTCAAGGGTTCAAATCCCCTTGGTCTTACTTTTGGCATTTTTCCCTCCTTTTGGGCTTATGCCTTCAATTACTTACCCCCGTTGCCCAACAGTCCAAATTAGACTTTTAAAACTTAAAACATTATTGAAACGAAGTAGTTTCACTTACGTTGATTCAAAACGACGTTGTGCCATTTTTACTATTTATCATCTTCCTCACCCTACATGACATTGTTGCCCTAATTTACAGTTTTCTTCTTTCTCTATTTCGTGGAGTTCTGGAACTCCATTTCACTTGTGGTTTGTTCCTATATACTCCTAAGGTTCCAAGGAACATTTTGGCATTGGTTTGGGACATCGAGGTGGACTAGAAAGCTTGGTTGGGCATCCATGGTGACTTTGGTATTTTGTTTAGTAAATGCTCATTTCTCTATTAAAATGGGCATGGTTTGGTCTGTGATGATCCTTACACCATGGGGAATAAATCCTCATTCAGAAATCAAGTTTTGATATTCATTTTGGGAAGATGGGTTTGTTACACTATTTCTGCAACTTAAGGTTTTGGGGTCATTTCCATGGGTTTTTGGTCGTAGACTAGGGTTTTCATAACCCTTGTGACCTCTAGTTTCAATCTGAAACAATGGTTTTGGGTTTATAAGAGTTGGTTCAAACCTGAGCTTTGAAGCTCATCCATAGCAGTTGTTTGTTTTCTTGGGTCCTTCAGACCCTATTTCCCTTTCCCAATCTATTCTATACCATTTATAAGGCATATACATGCATCATAGACTATGAACTGAATAAAAATTGAAAAGTTCCTAAGGAGGAAAACTTACCTCTTTTTCTAATATTTGGTTGCAATATTTCCCCAACCTCTTCCCTTTTCTTCTTCTTCTTTGTTTCTTTTCTTTTGTGTTTTTTTCTTTCTTTCTAAGCATGCAAGGCATGCATATATATATATATATAGGTTATTCACACGCACACATTTACACAAAATATCTTTTTTCAACAGCCCTTCCCTCTCTCTCTCTCTCTCTCTCTCTTCTTTCTTTCAATTTTAAATTGCATGATATTTGTATATGTATATGATATTTTGCATATTATAATATATATATATATATTAAATATAATATGTATATATAACTTGGATGTCGGCACACACACTCCATACACTCACAGCACACCCAGTGCTTCATATATACATATACATATATACAACATAGTTACACACACAACACTTATCCCATATGTATATATTTATATATATATATATATTACACACATATTTACACGGTTACAAACACACACATCATGTACTTCACATATTTAAAACATGTAGCATATAACTTTTACAATAGAACTTCAAATACTTGGAATGATCAAATTCAGAATATTTAAGGAAATTGACATTTTATTCAGGCATGCTAAATATCTCGAAGAAAGGAACTGTATATAAAAACATTTACTGAGCATGTCATAACAGAATAATTTAAAACGGGAATCGTATAAAAACTGAATTTGATATTTAAAACATTATTCAAATCCGTGGAATTAAATTTTCACTTCAAATGCCACCTCGGTCCTTAGGGTCAGTGCTAATAATGCGCTTTCCCACTTCCTCTGTAGTTCCTAAGAACAATTCATACATATTCTCAGTAACTTCACATCACTGCAATATCAACTATTGATGCTTCTTAACTTATGCTTAGTTCGTATTAAATCCTAACCGATTTACAAATATTTCATAAATTTCATGCGTACTTAATTTACCTCGTACTCTTATCTTACGACACAATTTAATGAGTTAGGAATTAATTTTATTTTAAACTATACTCTTCTGGTAGCTCCATTAACTTTAATTTAAATTTAATTACTTGACATGTTAACGCGTCGTGTCTTCTCGTACTTCATTTCCTCGTACTTGCCTTAGTTTAGTACTTCGGCAATATTTCAGTTTTATAGTCATCCGACAGATGCTATTCATCAAATTTTTAAGTATTTTTATTTGAGACACTTCTTTTGGATGAATAGACTCTACCATTGAGTCCGGAACGTCGAAGAAAGTCAATTTAGACTTTTGCGGAACTCTGTTTTAGGTTTGGTAGCAGTAGGGGCATTTTGGTCATTTATACCTTAACGTGTCTAAATTTTTTCGGGGTCCCGTCTTATGAAACGGGCCTCTCCATTAGGTTCAAAATGTTCAGAATAGTCAAAATCCACTATTTATTTATTTAATTTAGACCTCGTTTGACTCATTTATAGCGCAGGGGCATTTTGGTCATTTTAGCATTTTTACTGGTCTTTGATTTTTTTTTTTTGGGACCTCGTTTCACGTCGTGGATCTCACCATTAGACTCAGGAGGTCCGAGATAATAGGGATACATATATAACTTACCTCTTTTGGACACTAGGCATTTTTTGACTATTTAATTTAATTTAATTAAATCCATTTAATATGATATATATATATATTTAATTTGCAAATACAAACCGAATGAAATGGGTGGCACGCTAGCCAGTGTGTCACCTCCCTCCCAATAAACACTACCTTCGAGTACCAACAGGTGCAATGCACCTTTTATTTTTATTTTTTGATTTTATATGATATATAATATATATATATATATATATATTATTGTCATATATTGCCTGGGGTTCGAACCCCAGGGCTTGCGCCCTTTTTATTTTTCTCTGTTTTCTTAAACCAAACGGCGGACAGGACATTTAAACATGGATGGGTTATCCCTGTCCACGTTTTGTTTATTAAATTAGGCCCAATACGCGTAGCCAAACAAATCGCTCAGGGTTTTAAAAATCTTTAAATGAAATGACGCAGTTTCATTTATCCGGTGGCAACCTCATCGCTTAACACGTGTCTCGAGATCACCCACCGTTTTAAACAGTTTTGCGAGTTAACCTAGTGTTGTCTTCTTCACCATCAACCCACGATTGTTGCCCTAGTTTTCTGGGTTTATTTCTTTCTAATTTCGTGCATTCTCAATCGTTTGTTGCGTCTGTTTTTAGGTGGTAAATGTTTCTGAAGGATAGGCCAACCTTTTCTCATTCATTTGGAACTATAAAACTGGTTAGAACGCTCGATCCAACTCTAGATAACCGAATCTGTGACTTGATCGTGAACCCTCATTTCATCACCATTTTTGGTGGAATTTGGTTCTGCGTGATCCTTATGACATGGGGATTCAACCCCCATTCTCAAAATCGAGTTTAAGAGCCTAAAACTAGTACTAGGTCCTATGACCGAAACCTGCAACTAAGGTTTTAGGGTCCATTCGTTTAGGTTTTTGGTCGCGGACTAGTATTTTTAAGACCCTGAAGTGGTCTAGTTAAGGTCTCTATAAATCAAATAGGGTTTGGTGGTGAATTCAGACCTGCTGTAAGCAAGGTCTCCCATGGCTACTTTTGTGTACGGTCGTGTATTCTAGGTTGTTTTAGAGTCTATTTTTCATGTCTCATTCACGTATTAATATCCAAAACATCATACAAGTATATCTGAAAGCTTAAAACAGTCTACATGTAAGAAAATTCTAGAGAGAGAAATTTAAGTGTTTCATGTATTCTCACATTTTTGGGTTGTGATTGTTGGTCCTCTACCCTTCTGATCCTTCCTCCTTCTTCTCAGAAACTCTTCTCTCTCCCTCTGAGTGACTGAATGGTGTGTATGTCATGTGTATGCAATGTATCTATATGTGTATATAAGTATACACTTAATTATTGCAAGATCTGATTGCCCTACCAACTAGCCTTCCTCTTGCTTGTTGCAGCAACTCAAATGAGTGCTCTTCAGGTTACTGTTTGGGGCAGGCCATGATTTGGCCGTGTGCATGGGTTTGTTTTGTTTTGTATACATATATATATATACATATATAATATTTCACTCACACACCAACACACTAAGTTACACACACACTCTTTTCAGCCGACACACAAACACAGCTTCTCAATTCTGCACATGTATTATGATATTTACATATGCATATATATATATATATATTTAAATTTTTCTTATACACATGCACACATGTATGCTTACAACATACACATGCATACATATTTGGTCACATGCACACAACACACTTTCAGTGTGTGTATGTGTATGTCTTAATATTTAATTTTAACTAATTATTAATTTAATTAATTTATTATTTTCTTAAGTGTAGGTATTTTTCCACTAATTTTTCATAATCTCGTAATACGTGTCTTGTGTTTCGGCATCTTTGGGTCGGGGTATTACAGAGGTGACAGGACTGAATGGTTGGATCTCCAATCTGAAATCAGACCTAACCATTGCAGAAACTACATCCATTGAGGTTGAGAAAAGGCATGCTTCCAAGATCGAGGCTACGTAGGCCTCAATTGTTTAAGAGTAGTGGGAGTGGATTTTGAACATTGGTAGGAAACTAGCTAATGACAGTTACAACTATTGCTTCAAGAAATTAGCTAAAGCCCTTTTAATATTCGATCATTTTGTCCTCGATGAGTTCGAGTTTGATCCAAATGAGGAGGTAGTAACTCATAGTGCTAGCGGTGCCGAAAATAATAAAGCCCTAAAGAGAGAATTCCCCTTTCCCAAAACTCCCTTTTGTGTGACCCCATTTTTTACACGATGTACCTAACTCTTTTGAAGTAATAAAATATCTTCTTTATGCCTTCAAATATGCCATAGTTTTATTCCTCAATTCTAAATGATTTACGCTTATCATTTCGAGCTGCGAGGCTTTATAGCACTAGAAGAGTTATGAACCTTACCAGGTCTTGAGATACTTCTTAGATGTGACCTTCTAAGCCTTTGGCATTTGTGGAGTTTTTAGCTATATCGACCTATTAGAATTTGGGATTTTTCACAATATTTTTAGGTCTTAGATTACTTCTGAACTGTAACATCCTGAGCCCTTAAGCTTTATGCAATTTTTAGCTATACCAACCTGTTAACACTTGTGATTTTTCACAAGATTTTTAAGTTTTAAGATAGTTCTGAGCTATTACACGCTGAACCTTTAGGCTTTGTAGAATTTTTAGCCCTACCGACTTGTTGACACTTGTAATTTGTCACAAGATTTTTAGGTATCAATATATTATTATAATAGAAGAGTATGAAAAGACAAAAAATAAAGCTTTATTGATAATACTTCTTTAAGTGTTTTACATTCCAAGGTCTGGGGATTGGCTTCCTATTTGAATCTTCTAGCCAGGAAGTTATAGGTATGAAGAACCTAATAATTCAATAATTCCTTTCCTAATTTGGAGATAACTTTCTAGTACCAGCCTTTTTTGTGTTTAAGAAGACCCTATTGAGGACAAAGTCTCCCACCTAAAAGCTTATGGGTCTTATTGCCTTGTTGAAGTACTTGAAGACCCTTCGCCTGTAGGATTCCATCTTGATCTGCCCTTTCGAAACTCTCATGATTTTAGAGTTAGAAACTTTTAGAGAAATTACTAGGGAATCATTGTAAAAGAAGTGTACTCCTACCATGTCCAATTCTGAGAACTAGAGATGAGGTGTTTGTTTCTATTTTTTTAATAACATTAATGTCGTGGGTTAAAGGCTCGACCTTGGCTTCTCGGGCATACCTATTTCGTGCTTGGTTCAACACTTTAACCTTGGTATCATTGGCATGTAGAACATAGATCACATGATAGGGCTGATCTCTAACTCTCTAGTTGTCTGACCTTTGTTGTTTGTAGTATTATTACCTTTGAGACTACCTGACCTCCCGGCGTTCAAGTATGGCTTCCATTTGTATGTATTCTTTAAGTTGTCCCATTTAGATTAAGTTTTTTATTTCCAACACGACACTCATTAGTAGTGTGATCATTGTCCAATGGAAGTCATAATATTTGTTCTTATTTATCCTTTTCTGGTCTCCTATGAGTTGATCTGGCCATCTAATGTCCTCATTGGACTGAATTTGATGGAGAATGCGTCTCAAAGGAGCATTCAGAATGTGTAGATATTAGTCGTCTTTGTGGTAGAACTACGTTGTTCCTTCCATTCTAATTTGTCTAGGCTCCGACGGTTCTTTTCCTTTTCATTCAGAGCCTTTGCTAGGGTTTGTTCTTCCCTTTGGCCATATTCCCTAACTTCTTTGGAAGATCTTTTCATGTTTTTAAGAGTAATATACTTATGGGATTTTAGGAGCAGGTTTGACATGTTTGACGAGGGGCTTTTGGTGAGTGAGTCTTTGAATCTTCCAAGTGCCAACCCAGTCATCAAAGCTGCTAAAATAAACCTTTCTTCACATTTTTCCACTAAGGTTAGTTCTAGACCAAACATATTGATGAAATATCTTAAAGTTTCCCGTTTTACTTGCTTTACAATCAGGAGGAACTCGAGTCCTTTCCTAAGCCTTTTGTTTATGATAAATTGATTACAAACTTTTGACTTATATTTACAAAGGCCAAAAATCAATTTAAGAGCAAACGATGAAGCCATCCTAGAGACGTACCCTTGAGGCTTGTAATAAAAAAAACAACACATGAGGGCATCAATACTGCCCTAGAAAGGCATCGTGTAATGGAAGTGAGACAAGTGATTGACAGAGTCTAAGTTCCCATCATAAAGGTCAAACTTAGGTAGAATAAACTTTTTTGGGCATTGTTTTGCCATAACCTTTGGAGTAAAAGAGTTTCAAGCATGTTGAATATTGAATATAATTGCTATTTGTTCAGTTGTTGGGGTGCCTTACCTTTTACGTCTCCTTTATTAATTTCTAGGGAGTCTGCTTCGCCTTCTACCTTTTGTTGGGACCTAGAGTGATGTTGAAAACAAGAAAGATGAACTAAAGGATCTCTGTAGGTTCTTTGAGACTGTTATTGATATCATTGTTCCCAAAGTTGTCAGTTTATAGAGGAAGATGAGGAGGTATTTGTACTTGGTCCTGGTTCTGCTGAATCGGTGGCTTTTGTTGATTTTGTTGAATTGGTGGCTACTGTTGGTTCTGTAATAGATTAGCCACTACCTAATTAAGCATCTTGATCTATTGAGCGAAGAAGTCAATTTGTCATTCCACAGGGCTTGAAGACGACTCTCGATTATTAGAGTGTCTAGTAGGACAAGGTACCTACGATGATGATTGATTCCATTATCTAGGACATATTTTTTGGGCCATTAATATGATACAGTTTATAATCGAAAACAAGCATTTCCCATAGACGGTGCCAAACTGTTGTGGTCAATTTCTGATTAACCTAGATCTATAGTGGAGAGCTCCTGATCATGAATTTGCAAAACAAATTGTTAAGGTAATGAAGTGAGTCTGTTGAAGAACTCTCTAACGAGCAAATTAGTGGAGAGTTAATAGAGTGATGTAAACTATAACTTGATTGAAAGGTTAGGTCATGCCTTAAGGCGTTGTGTTAATATATGTTTATAGGCATGCATATGCCGTTTTGATAAGATTAGGATGACGAGAAAATTGGGATCATGTTTTCCTATTGTAGCAATTACCTAATTAAACTCTACCATGTAGTCGAAATTGACTACTTGAGCTAGGCAGTACTTGTGTTGAGCTCGGTATTGAGAGGTGACCCCGAACCACTTCTTCTGAATGTCATCAATCCTCTGAAGTGTTTAGGTCAGAAGTCTCTCTTCATGACATTATTTCATTTATGCGTCATTAGCTCTATATTAGGATTATTCCCGTCACACCAAACGTCATATTTCTAAACAAGAAGCCTATATATTCCACTATTCTCTTTATATATGTGTGTGTGTGTGCAAGGTATTAAATCATACCTAATTTGTGTGTGTGGTTATATGTGTAGCATGCATATATATACAAATACATACTACACACAACAAAGAATTTATATATATAACCCACACATATTGGAGCTCATATCCATGAAATTAAGTTTGTTGAAAAGGAAAAGAGATGAGGTAGAGGTGAAACTGATAAAAAAAATTGATAAAAGCCATACCCTACTTGATTTGATGAAATTCGTTGTAAATATGTGAGAGATTTTCAAAATAAAGTGTTTTGTGTATATATTTAGACATGAACTTATACAGGTTGTGTAATAGGAAAAATAGACATTTTCAAACCCGCAAATACACACAAACACTATATATATATATATATATATATATATATATATAACCCACACACATTGGAGCTCATATACGTGAAACCGTGTGTTTGTGTATATATGTGCAGTATGAAAAATAAAAGGGATGAAAACGAGAGAAAAAAATTAATAGAAGCCATATCTTAGTTGATTTGATGAAATTTTCTGTAAATATATGAGAGATTTTCAAGGCAAAATGTTTTGTGTGTATATTTAGACATGAACTTAGATAGATTGTGTGATATAAGCAAAATAGACATTTTACAAGCCCATTAAAGAGTAGTTTTGTACATAAGAATTATAAACAGTAAAAATTAATATCTTTATAATTTTGATCATAAAGTCTAACTTTTTTTTCTTCTAAATAAGTGTATCCTTTTAAGGGCATCTCCAATGGTGACTCCAACCCATACCAAATTTAAATTAGAGTCAAAATACACAAAAATGGCCATCCAATCCTAGACTCAAATCCAAATCCAAATCAGTTTTTACTCAAATCCAAATCCAAATCAGTGCACTACTGTTCACAGAACCAAATTCTTACGACTATTTTTTTTCCTATCTAGTCTCACATCAGATGGAAAGTAAAAGGAAAAGACAAGGAAAAGAAATGGAAAGAAAATCAAGAAAAAGAAAACAGACTTGGCGGAAATAATCGGTATTGGCCACTTCTCCCTCTGAGTCAATAAAAATGGGGGACATGCCTGCTCTTGCAACCATTAGGGTTTCTGTGTGCTAGCCCTGTAATCATTAGGGTTTCTCTACGAAGTGGGAGTCGTGAGAGAGGGAGGGATGGAGGGATGGATTGATGGAGAAACAGAGAGGTATTTACAAGGGTTTCAGCCTATTTACGCAACCACAGTTCCAAAAACAGAGCTGCAATGATGCGATGATTGAGATGAAGAGAGAGAAGGGTAGAGAAATACTTAGATGGGCCGCGTGAGTAAAAAATTAGAATGGTAAAATTATAGAGAAGTCCTAAAAATATCACTGTTGCTGGGTTTTTTATTTTATGGATTCATTGATTACAATTTTTATTATTAAAAAAGAGTTACATTGAAACAGATTTAGAAGGAAAAAAAAGCGAAGGAAAAAGAAGAAGGAAAATAATTTTTGAAAGAAACTGATATAAAGTAGTTTTTGGGATAATGTGAGAATCTTTAAAAAAGATTTGAGTAAAAACTTAAGTGATTATTAGAAAACATTAAACTCAAATTTATTTTTTATTCAAATTTTAAATAAAATTTGAGTTTAAGTTTGACTTTGAGTCGCCAATAAATGCCTAACTAACTCTCAAAAATGACCCCAAAAAAAAATAAAAATTACAGTAAAAAGTGTGATTCCTAATTGTCCCAAAAATGAAAAGCGCAATGCCACGGTTGAGTACTCAGACCGAAAGGTTTAAGCGCTGACTGAATCCCTCCCATTTACTGGTTGGTGACTGTCCGGCGACTCCGGCCTTCTCATTATCTACTTAAAATGTTCTGACCACCCTCTCTGCTTTCTCTACTCAGCGTCTTCAGTGCTTCTTTGGCGATGTCAATGGCGGTTTCTTCGAAGCACTAGCCCTTCCGACGTATAGTTCATCAACTCATGGCCAAACTGGAGCAAAACACGAGAACCGTACTCGAACCATTCGCAGAGTTCAATCCCTCGAGCTCCTCAGTCTCTCCCTTTCGATCTATGGCAATCTCCACAGTCTCTGATTCTCAAACCCTAATTTACGTCGGCACCGAATCCGGTAACCTACTATTGCTATCTCTGAACCCTAATTCAACTATCAGTTCAAATATTCGCACGCACAAAAATTCAACTGATTTGGATGATTCTAAGCCGAAAAGTATTTCATTTCTGCGATACGTATCCATTAGCGATTCCTTGGTGAGTTCAATACATCTAATTGTTCATATTGGGAAGGTTCTGGTGGTTTCGGATGGGTTTATATTTTTGGTTGATTCACTTTTACTGCAACCAGTTAAGAAGTTGAGCTTTTTAAAGGGGGTTAGCCTTGTTGCTCGGAGATTTCGGAGCGCTGAATTGGAAAGCACGAATCTGGTGGGCGATGGTAGTACTAGTTTGTCAGAGTTTTCAAGCACGGGTCAGCGTTTTTTACAGAAATTAGGAGGTGGAATTAGATCGAATGGTGTGAAGATTAAAGAATCCGAGTTGCATAGAGACAACAACAGCATTTTTTCGATTGTGGCTGGGAAAAGATTGGTTTTGGTAGAATTTGTTTTGGGTGGTAGAGTTGGTAGGAGTGACCGAGACATCGATAGCACTGGTGGGTCTTTTGTAATTTTGAAAGAAATCCAATGCTTGGAGGGGGTCAAGACGATGGTGTGGCTTGATGATTCAATTATTGTTGGTACTTTGAATGGGTACAGTTTGTATTCCTGTGTTACTGGGCAGAGTACTTTGATTTTTTCACTTCCCGATCCTTCCAGTCCTCCATGCCTTAAACTGTTGTTGAAAGAGTATAAGGTGCTTTTGGTGGTTGACAATGTGGGGGTTATTTGTAATGCTCAGGGGCAACCTGTTGGTGGGAGCTTGGTATTCCGTCGTCCTCCAGATTCTATCGGGGAGATATCCTCATGTGTGGTTGTTGTGAGGAATGGGAAGATGGAATTGTATCACAAGAAATCAGGTGACTGTATTCAAATAGTTTCTTTTGCCGGGGAAGGAGTTGGTTCATGTGTTGTAGCAGATGAGGTAGATGGGAGTGGGAAACTTGTTGCTGTAGCAACTCCATCCAAGGTATGTAAAAAGTAGAGATCTTTGGATGCTACTTGATCTTTTTTATTTTTGATCTTTTGGTAGTGTAACTTATATATTCAATGGTGATGTAACTTAGATATTGTTACCCCCCTCTTTTTTTTTTAATACTGTTTTTAAATGCTAAATCAGTGACAGTTTTCATTTTAACATTAGCTTGCTGCTATATGATGAACATTTTTCGACAAGCTTTACTACTGAAGTTGATGTAGCAGCAGTAGAGTGTGTCTCTTGGGGCTTTTTATTATGGGTTTTTGTGGCTAAATATTGGTTGGGAGCTTGGAATATTTGGCCTAAGCTTAGTAGATGATGTGAAAAAGGGTTACCAATTTGGGGTTTCAATCAAGGAAAGATGACATTTCATGACTGTTCAGGGTGCTGTGGTAACTTTGTTGTTTTGGTTTGGTTTCTGTTATTTTGGACGCTCTGGTTAAATTATTGAAGAGATTTGAGTAATTGGGTTTATTAAATAGGATTTTATATATATAGAAAGTGGTTTTTTTGATGACTAAAGTATGAATAATACGAAAGCGCCAAGGGAGCTTAACGTATGTGCATGCGAAGTATGTGGTGACTAAATGCTATACCGCATCTATACAACTCAATATTCAAGTTACCCAAAAAATAGAAAAAGCTATAGAACTTGGAAAATGTCCGAAAATCCAAAATGAAAGGTATCTAATAGAAATACTTTTTTAAAGCCTATACACCGGCATCTCTACATTCTCAAAAGTCTTATTAAGCTTTCGTCGTACGCAACATAAGGAATAGTAGAACTGCCTAAGAGGCACGGATACGATATGACATAAATATGTAGATACGTCATTTCTTAAAAAAAAAAAAAAAAGACGGACACGTTGAATATATATAAATTTTTAATATGATCATATAATAATAACTTAACATTATTTCAATTAAAATTGAATTAAAAACACACAAATAACTAACACATTATTGAGATATTAAATTAACAAACCTATTAAATAAAAATTCAAGAATTTTTTTATTTTATTATCAACATTCATGATTTAAGTTTTAAACAAATTTACTAACTATTACATAGAATATATGTGTGTGCGTGTGTGTATATATATATTACAAAAAGAAGAACCAAAAATAGAACTAAGGAGAAAAAGAGGAAAAAATTCAAAAAAAGAAATAGAAAACGTGTTCAAAATTTAGAAAAAATAAAATAATTTGGACACTTTTTTTTCACTTGTCTGACACGTGTCTGAAAAGTGTCCAAGAGTGTCGGTGTTCGACACTGATATGTGAACCAAAATAGAGTGTCCCTGCTCTCCATGCCTCACGAACCTTGCTATAGGGATAACCACGACCACAAACCCATCAAATCGTTGACTGTTCTATGCATATCCCATTGAACACAAAAGATTGAGAATGCCAAAGATAACAACTCTCTAGCAACAGAGCAATGAAGAAATAAATGATTGGTAGTTTCCTCTGTTCTCCTGCACATGCAAAACCAATTTTAAAGAATTTTCCCCCTCCCTAAATTATCCAATGCCAACATTGTAAACGTTGCGATAGCATAGGATTGGTAAATTTCATGACAATGGATAGTTGTAGTTTAGGAGTCATATTGAAGATCATTGAGCTCATACAAGTCTTGAAAGCACCAAAGCTTCCAAGACTTGTATACTTTTTATTTAAAAAAAACACGCCTTGGAAGCACCAGAGAACTAAAAAGATCAAGGATGAAGCCAAGGTTCAAGAAAGGACAAGCTTCACCAACATAAAGGTGGCCTAAGTATCAAGGAAGGTCAAAGTGTCATGAAAAAGGCCTAAGAAGACCAAGACTAGGCTCATGGAGTCATTCACGATAGTTTTGGTTGACCAAATTGGTCCAATAGCCAACTCCTAAGCAGGTTGCTTGACCAATAAATAGATTGGTCAACTAAAGTCCCAATTAATTGACCATTAGTAGACTTGGTTGACCAATGCTTGACCTAGGAAAAACTTCCGGGACAAAGTTGGTTGACCAATCCAAGTATTGGTTAATCAAATGCATCCAGAAGGCCAAATTGGCCGACCAATTGCAACTTGGTCGATCAACATTAATGGAATTTCAAAATATAGATGTTAAACTAGCTGTCGCAGGGCTTGGCTATAAATATGTGAGAGGTATAGATTTGGAGGCGTTAGGTAGCTGACAACTGGTGCAAAATTCTATCAGAATTCATATGAACATGAATCTTAAGAAAAATCGTGTAAATACTAGGACGTTCCCCTTAAGTGATGCATTGCATCAGCCACCAAATGGTTCCAAAAATGGGTAAGGGGCGCCACATTGGCGCTTGGTGTGGTGAAAAATGGGCAAGGGTTCATGGACGAGCATGGATAAAGAAGTTAGTACAAAATAACAAAAATAGCAAACTTAGATTAGGAACTTGGAATATAGGAACATTAACAAAAAAGAGATAGAACTAGTAGATACTATGATTCAGAGGAGGGTGGATATAGTATGCTTACAAGAAACTAAATGGTTTGGAGAGAAATTGAGAAGACGATATAAACTTTATTATACTGCTAAAGATCAGCATAGAAATAGGGTAGGGATGGTAGTAGATAAGGATTTCAGAAAAGAAACTATTATTAAAAAAGGGGATAGGGTAATACTAATAAAAAAACTTGTTTTGGGAGATAATATAATTAATATAATTAGCGCGTATACTCTCCAAATATGATTAGACGTACATATTAAAATACAATTCTAGGAAGACATGGATGAGTTAATTCAAAGCATACATGTAAGTGAAAGATATTTGTGGGAGGCGACTTTAATGGCATGTAGGAAAAGATTGTGGAGGATGAGGATATGAGATGGTACATGGGAGTTATGGTTTTGAAGATGAGAACGATTCTGGAGAGGCATTATTAGACTTCGCAGTTGCATATGATTTTATGATAACAAATAGATATTTTAAAAAGGGAGATGCACATTTAATAACCTTTAAAGGTGGATCAAACAAATTTCAAATAGACTTTTTCCTGACTAGATGAATAGATCGGTTATTATGCAAAGACTGAAAAATTATTTGTGGAGAAAGCCTAACCTCACAATATAGGTTGATGGTTTTAGACATATATATTACAAGACACATACAAAAGAATAAATAAATTTTATTTTTGATAAGTAATAATTTATTGCACAAGGCGACCAAAGGGGGTCACACCCTTGTACATGAAAATGTACTCAACAGAAGACACTCTCTCTAAATTACATAATCCTTAAAGCACTAAAAAAACAACTGGAAAAACTAAAGAAATATTGGGACTTCTCACAACCTAGAAATAAAAAGTGTTCACAAACCCACTCTTAAGAACTCCAATCGGACACTCTACCCCATAAAAAATTCTACAATTCTGTTCTCTCCACAAGCATCAAAGAAGACAAAGAGGAGACGTGTACCAAGCATGCTTATAAGTTCTCAACTTCCCCCAATTGCGCCAATGAAGCAAAAGATCCATGACTGACCTTAGCATTACGCAATGAACACCAAACAACATAAAAAGCATATTCCACATCTCTTGTGCCACTGTACAATGCAACAACAGATGACTAATAGTTTCCTTGTTATCCTTAAAAACCTCCAGGGACCATAAACACAATGGAAGCCCACCAAAATGAAGCCATACAGCCGGATTTTGCACTGCTTCTCTATTACAAGCGCCAGCCAATGACCACCAATCCAAGAACATAGGTTTGCCATCAACACTCAGCGTTTCTCATTCAAAATCTTCCATGCAATCTGCTCTGATGGAACTCAAATAAGAATAAACCTCCATACCTATTAGTAACTTTCACCCCTGATGGAATCTTCCACGTCTGATCTGCCCAGTGCTTCACAACCAATGTCGCTGGCACCCTAGTATTCAACGAGCCCACACGACCCACCAAACATCGTCGTAAAAGTTATATCCTCGTTCCACATGAATCACCTTGAACATCAACAAAAAGCCATCTGTTCCCATCCCTTTCAATGACATCTTACAGTATCCAGTGGCCACTGGACCTTAGATGCCACCTCCAAATATGACTGAGATGCCATTGTGGCCTTATCCTGCACACCCTCTACTGAAAACCACATCCGGAAAAAAGATGCTGCAGTTCCCGTCCGGCCACCCTCAAACAACTGTTCTGGACATTGATACATTCCATAGCCTTTGCATCCTCAACTTCAGCATACCGAAACCATCTCAGCATATCAGCATTCCGAACAACCTTCCATATCCGATGAAAAGCCTGAAGAAACTTCACAAAACCCTTCATCCTACTAATTCTCGAAGCTGATTCGAAAACATCACAGAAATCTTCCCTCTAGAGCGGAAGGGATCAAACGTGATCTAGACCCCTCTCAATCATACACCTTACTTCCTTACTCTCCGCCCTGCCTCATTGATGAAGCTCAAATACTTCCCCATGAACATGCACCGTCACCATTTTTTCGTAAGAGTGATGGGGCAACCTCTAATTATCAACCTTAAAACAGATGATCTTAGCTATTCCAAAGCAATAGCTTCAACGAAAAATAAGTTTCTGTTGGCTGCCAAAGTACCAGCACAATCTTCCCATTCTACCTCCTTAATTTTCACCCTGAGATTCTGTGAGGCTTTGAAGGTAGAGAGAGTGAAGAAAATGTCGAAAGAAAAAGTTAAAAGGACCTTTTTGGTCGTTGATCTATCAATCAGTCAACACTCAGTCAGCATTGTTCATCTTTTCCTCAACCAATTCGAGCTTCAAAGATTGGATTTGAAATGAAAGATCATTTTTTTGCCTTATTTGTTTCTGAATAAAGAAATTTAAAAACCAAGAATTACATGGTGGAATTTTGAAAGAAGAAAAAGTAGAGCAATTTAAAAGTAAGATGCTAAAAGAAAAACACCATAGGACCTAGATGATGGAACTAACGTATTGTGGAATGGAATCACAACATGCATTAAAAGAATTGCAAAAGAGGTTCCTGGGGAATAAAAAGGAATAGGACTGGTAAGGAAACTTGTGGTGGATAAAGGAAGTCTAAAAAGTAGTAAAAGTAAAAAAAAGAATGTTATAGAACTAGGCAAGAAATTAGAAATAAAGCAAGTTAGGAAGAATATAAAAATGCAAGGAATTAATGTCCGAGGTAAAAAAACTTGGAGCTTGCTTTACTTCATTTCTTGCATTTCTATGAGCAATGAAGAAAATATATTTTTTCGTAGGATTAAAATGGCCGAGGTAAAAACTGTATTGAGAAAGATGAAAATTGAAGGGTTTTAGGATCATATGATATTCCTATTGAGGTTTGGATGTGTTTAGGGGAGGTAGGCGTGCCTTGGCTAACAAATTTATTAATAAGATTATAATAACTATGAAAATGCCTGATAAGTGGAGAAAAAGTATTTTAGTGCCTCTATATAAAAATAAAGGGGATATCTAAAATTGTACAAATTATCGTGTCATTAAATTAATGACTCAAACTATAAAACTTTAGGAGAGTGCTTGAACACTGATTAAGACATGAGACAACTGTGTCGGAGAATCATTTTAGGGTTTATACTAGAAAGATCAACCATGGAAGCTATCTATTTTTTAAGAAGACTTGTAGAGATATACAAAAAGGAGGAAATATCTTTACATGGTATTTATCAATTTAATCGAGCCTCTGGACTGTTTGGATCAATCCATTGGTGACCATTGCCTCTAGACTCACGAACAGTAGCAGATCGACCTATACCCCTAGGCCTGCCACCGCCACCACCACTACCACCACCACCACTACTCCAACATCAAAATGACCCTTAGCATGTGATCTAAATCTTTGTTCCTCCTCCTATATATGGTGTTCACTTAAACTTGCCTGTCGTGCAACTGTCATTTTTGGATCAGAATCATCACTAGAGGAGAGAACTACTCCCTCAAACTCACAATCATCTCTTTGAGATTGTCTTATATGTTTTTCAACTTCATCTCTTTGTTTTCTTTACTCACTCTGTTCCAGTGGCCTTTCTCTCTCGCCTCTTCAACTCACGGTAGAGAAGCTGAATGGGAAAAACTTCCGTGAATGGGCTCAGTCCATTCGACTCGTGCTTGACGGCAACGGCAAATTTGGCTACCTTACTGGTGCGACACCCAAGCCAGCCTCAACCGAGAATGCTGCTTCTCTGCAGAAATGGACGTCTGAGAACTCCATGGTGACTGCTTGGCTGGTGAATTCCATGCAACCTTCCATCGGAAAGACCTACCTCTTCTTGCCGACGGCAAAAGACATTTGGGATGCCGTTCGAGAGACGTATTCTAATGTTGGCGATTCATCTCAGATTTTCGACATCAAGACTTAACTATGACAGATGAAGCAAGGCGAGAAGGATGTCACCGATTATTTGATTGTTATATAAGATTATATGAATTTATATATACAATAGTTTACACACACATATATATATATATGTATGTTTGTTTGTATATATGTTATATACATATTATATAAATTTTATATTTAACAGATTATATGTATTATATATATGTATATGTATGTATATAATAGGTTATATATTATGTAAGATTATATGAATTTATATATACAACAGGTTACATATATAAATATGTATGTATGTATATATGTTATATACATATTATATATATTTTATATATAACAGATTATATATATTATATATACAGCAGTTTATATATGTATATGTATATTTATGTATGTTATATACATATTATATATAACAGGTTATATATATATATTATATATACAACAGTTTATATATATATATATAAATATAAATAATGAAATTGGATAGGTGTGCGGTACATGGAGTTCATTTGATATATATATATATATATATATCAATGAATAGAGTTTTGCTACAGAAGTATTAGTGGACCAATGCATTTGTACCTATTGAATATGAATTTAAATTGATATATATATATATATATATCCACGCATATATTATGTATTTTATTATAAAATATAAAGTATAAGATAATGATAATTAATTGTTTGTCGACAACGAGATAAGGACCTTGATCGTGAGTCTATACACAATAACTAGATCATGAAATATTATATATATCTTGATTATATATATGTATATATATATAATATTAATGTCGTAAATATATAATATATATATAAATATAGTACTTGTAAATCACATTATATATAATTTTCTTAATTTTTTTAAAATATTTTTTATTTGGATTTCGGTTCTTGGGTTGGGTTGATTTACTCGAACTTTAAATCGGGACCAACCCGAATATTGCGGTTCTAGAACCGAACCAACCCAAACTATCTTTAGAACCGACTCAACCCAACCCATTCTGTTCGGGTTTGGTTTGGGTTGGTTCGGGTTTACGGTTCTCGGTTTTTTGTGCACTCCTAATGACGAGGGACATAAAATAAGTTGGCAAGCTAGTAGGGTACCTTTTATGAGAGCTAATTTCTTGCACTTCGACAAATATAGCTTCTTTCACCCAGCCAATTGGTGCTTAAAACTCTCAGCCACTAAATCTCAAACTAAAGTCGGAAGGAAGTCCCAAATACACAATAGGAAGAGAACCCACTTTGCACCCGAAATTACCAGCAAGTGGAATTAGGTTATGTACCTCCCTTGGAGTGCTGACTTCCTACTTGTTTAAATTAATATCTAAACCTGTCATTGTCTCAAAGCACATAAGAATGCAATGAAAGTGGCAGTGTTGAGTCTCTTCAATGCTACAAAAGGATGATAGTATCATCCGTGATATAGAAATAACTAACCCCGTAATCTTGCCAATGTCAGAACTCCTCAAGAGAAACCCCCATCCATTGCCTTAAGTATCATACAACTTAGGACTTCCATTACCAAAAGAGACTGGATGGAAAGATGGAATGATTGAAGCATGGGAATGTCTAAATTCATGAACTCACTCTTAACAATATATAAGTTGAAATAATGGAATAAAGCAATACGTAGTGATTTGAGGGAGTCTTCGTTAGAGGAGATCTACTGTCTTTGGAAGCCAAAAACTAAGCTTCGACCTCTGCAATTCAAAACTTGGGGCTGTTCCACTAGTATTTTAGCATGCCACCCTCAAAGGGAACTCTAGCAAATTCTTGATGCGGTGATGATTCCTCTACAACTGCAAGAATTGTTTGAAAGAGATCACAGACTCAACTGGTGATTTTTTGCAAATAAAAAAGCTTCGGTCACCACTACTGTTAGTGAATATAATGTGAAGGAGATTGTAGTGTTGGTATCCAAACAAGAGCACCTATGACAAGAATGACTGTATATTTTTTTTCCATCAAAAAGGAGCGACGGTAGTCTTGATGATGAATTACAATCTTGTGCCGTCTTGGTTCCAACTCTTACTACACTAAAGGATGCTGAGCAAGAAGATTGGAGTAGGAGTAATATCTTCCGGATGTGTGCTTGGTGTAATAGATAGCTTCATAACATGGTTATTAACAGTGATCGCTGCATCAATGTTTTGGAGGATGTTGTTTGAAAACTAGGTAGAATGACACAGCTACATCCTAATCCTCACAAAGTATTGGTTAAAAACACCAATCTTAAAGTTCAAGGGTGTTTGGTGATTTATTCCATTGGAGGATTAAAGTACAATGTGTATGTGTTACCAGAGAAGGTGAATTTATATCTTGTTGGTCCAACCATGACTTTATGATAGGAAGGTGTAAAATTGTGGCTACAATAATGCATATTCCTTTAAGCTTGGTGAGTTAGAACTTTGAGATGAAGTTTGTGCTAACAAAAGACGTACTTCTGTTCAAAGCTCAAACAGGATGCCAGTTCATTCCTTAAAGTGCATTCATGATGGAGATGGCCAGCTCTTAACTTGATGGATTGTGTGCTTTTATGAGGGGCAGAGGTGTTGTGGTAGCATTAGCTTGTTAGAGAAGTCCTACACTTTGGAAGCCAAAAATTAGGCTTGATTCCAAACAAGAAACTATTTTGGTCTGAGAAAGTGCATGCATGGTATTTTTTGGTCATTTGGTTATTCAAAATTTGAGTCGTAATTGTTGGGATTTTTTCAATTTATTTTTTAATTTATAGTTTTTATATTTAAGAGTAAGAAAGGTACTCTAGTGGTACTGTAGCATATTATCATAGTGGTTGCCATTCATGCTCGACTTATTATTCAAGTTATGATCGTGGGTTGTTGTTCATGTGACTGTAGCACTGAATATGGTTGTTTATTTTTGTTTCTTAGGCTTCTTTTATTTAGGTATTGTTTAAGGGTTGAGATTAGTTTGATTGAAGGGTTAGGTTTCATTGTTTTAAGGGTTGTCAAGTCTATTAAAGGGCTCCCAATAATCTTCCTCAACTCTTCTACTTATTGATCTTGTTTTCCTTCTTTTATTCTACTTAATTTTTTTGGCTGTAACAAGGTGAAGAAAATACTGCTTGTATTATACTTAAAGAGTCTTAGATACACTTTAAACCATACAACAGCCCCTGTAGACCCTAGTTTTCTCTACATATTCCTATGCCACCCGTTGTATAACTGTGTCCCAAATCCGTTAAATAGCAAACCATGGTCGTATCTGCTGGAATTTTGAAATACCCTGCATCAGTTATGGAGTCAGACTGGTGTTAGATGGGTTGTAAGAGGTTAGTTTATTCGACGAGGGCCCTGAGGGAAACGGTGGAGTTGAAGAATGAATTTAAATAAACTTCAATTAGAGAGAAGATTAGTGGTAGATGAAAATCTGGAGTGCAGTTTAAGAAGGGGAAAATAGTAATGTCCTATTTTCTTATGTGGTTGACAGGAGAAGGAAGAAGTGTCCTAAAAGTTGGAAGCAAATCTGGAGAGGATATGCAGGAGTTGGATGCTATTGATCATGAAGTGTTGAGGTTTTACTTGATTTATTTTCCAGGTTTCAAATGAAGATCTTAGGCCCTTTTTAGATGAAGTGTATTGTTCCCTATTTTTTGAGAGCTGAATAGTTCCACGGAGATTATTTAGTCAGTATATTTAAATAATCTTGCTCAAACTAATAATTGCTTTCAACATATTTTCTTTATTAAATTTTTTATAAAGGATTTCATATTATGACTGAATAACACCTGTGCCAGATTTTCACCGGACTTGCTGAATTGAGGTTGATGTTATTCAGGCTCGGCTTGTGAAGCAATTGAGTTTGAAACATAAGCTCAATTGGCTCTGCTAAGCATTTGGTGGATTATTTGGTGATAGAGGAACCAGAGATTATTTGAGGGAGTGGAACCTCCTAGTTAGAATGTAAAGGCTGTGGTGTTAAGCACCCTTTTTTTCTGTTGAAGGGGACTCAACTTTGTCTATACATAGTTTTGTATCTTTTTTGTACACTTTGAGATTATAAGTATATAGTGTTGGATGTAATGGGTGCACCCCCCTAGGTGCCTTTTTATAAAATTATCACTTATAAAAAAAAAAAAAACTGATTGGTGAATAAACATCTTAAAAGGTTGGGTACATGCTATACAATGAATGTCTCAGTCCATTTGAAGCTCAAAGGTAAACACATGTATTTTTTTTTTTTGATTTTTGATAAGTGAGCGCTTGCATGGTTATGTGGTATTATGACCTCTATTGAGGCTGTATTGTGGTGTTGTTTTTCCGTTGTGTTTTCTCATGACTTCTGTTTCTAGATTGTAGTGGAATATGTCATTGTTCTTTATACTTTTCTTCATATTATTGATAAACTAAAAAGAAAACAATATCATACTTGCCAAAATAAAAAGAAAAGTCAACCTAGGACCGGGACAATAAAAAGTTTCGAAATTTCTAAAGTGGAGAGCCAGGGTGATGGATGGTGTAGATTACACACCAAGGAATGGATGTGGTTTGGAGGCTGAGGTTAACAAGAGGTGAGTATCTATGGTTGTGTGGAACTCTCAAAGGCGCTTCATCGGTAAACCGAAAGGAAAATTTCTCCATGGCCATCCATGATCATAACATATCTGTGTGGTTACATGGAGAAGGTCGAATGTGAAAGGGGACCTTGTAAAAATACAAGTAGCTGGGCAAATCTGGTGCAACGTCTTCATACCAGAGGTAGATAAGGGGGAATGGTGGACAAGGGTTGCAGGGGCATTTCATAAATTAGGGCAGGGGCTATAGACACTGACTGTGAAACATCCAGTGTCATACAAGGAGGCGGCAAAGATTCAGGGATGGCCAGAGCCTCCAGTTTTGGTGTTTAGGAATATAGGAATATATGGGAGGATATGAGAGTAGAAGTAGGGTTCTGTGGTGCTGATTGAAATAGATGTGGAGGTGCTTGGTTGGCCATGTTGGGAAGCTGTGCTTACTGGTACCCGAGACTCAGAGGCTTCAACAGTGGGTGAATCGAAGGTGGGGTGCAGATACAGGTGTAAGGGTGGTGGACATACATGGGATGATGTGGAAGTTTTTTCTTCCAGACGGATGAGACTATTGGCAGATGAGATCTCCAGTGGACCAGGGTGTTGGTGCTTTCCTCAATAAGCTCGATTATCTCCATGTTGAAGTTGAGGGTAGGGGCGTGGAGTTTTGAAATTGCAGTGTGGGCAGAAATGGGCCCCTGCTTCTCAACAGCAAGGAATGAACAGTGGTCCTCCATTGGTTCAGCTATGGTGACAGAAAGGGGGGAAGGGGCGATTTTAGAACACATAGGCAGGCGTGTGGGTTTTTGGAGTGGAGGAAATCTTATCTTGGGGCATGTGCAAGGACGGGGAATATGATCTTATCTGATAGGGTCAAAGGTTTGAATTTAAAAAAGGAACGGGCTGGGTGCCTCACTTGGGGCATTGGAGTATTTTGGAACTACAAGAAGGTTTATGGCGTGGGCTGGGACTTTTTGAAAATGGACCAACAGAGAAGGCAAAGCTAACAATGAGAGTTTAAGGGCTGGGCTGAGGCAAAAGGGAGGAAGACCAGGGGAGGGTGGTTGGGTTAGACCCAAATGTCAAATTTGGTGCAGTAATTTGAGCCAGTGGGCCAGAGATACGAGGGCGGGGAGTGGCCTTCAGCCCATCAGAGAAGTTGATGGCTCAGAGACATGTAGCAATGAAATCCAGGGAGAGATGTTGATGACTTGTGATAGTGATGCAGGCTTCTTTAGAAATAAGGTCCAATCTAGATCAAGGGTCCAAGTTTTGATTTCAGCTGATCAGAACGAGGAAGCCTAGGTGGAATGAATAAAAGAGGCCCGTGCTAGAGCCCATGCAGAAGTGTAGGAAAAAGGGGTTCTAAGGAGAACTGATGTAGAGAGAAATCCAGAGAAGGGTAAAGCAGTTGCTGAAGCAGCAGTGGTGAGGCAAGGAAAGCAGCTCAAGGGGGATTCTGGCAGAGCGGAGCTAGGTGAAACTAACAATGCAGCTATGAGTAGAATGGAAAATGAGGAAGGTATGTTCATTCGTTCTGGATGGGGGGATTGTAGTGGGGATATGAAAGATGAGGAAGAGTTTATTTTAGACACAAACAATTGTCTCTGAGACTGAGGATGAGGAAGAACAGCAGATGAGTTCGAGTAGTCTTCAAGGGGAGGCAGAGTATGGGGAGGAGGACGATTGGTTAGAAGGGAGGCTCCCATTATAGCCTCTCTCAGATAATGGAATGTGTGGCAGAGACTGGACAGTGGTAGATGGTAGCTGTTGCAGGGAGATGATAGTGAGCCAGAGTTTCGATATAGAGGAGCCAATTATGTGCACTCCTTTGGCAGTAATTGCCCCTTTCGAAGGGCAGATTCTGAAGACTGGCGAAGGAGAACCATAAGGTGGAGATATCAGATTGGGTACTAAAGAAAATCAGAGGCATCAGTAGATTTTTAGGGGTATTATGTCATGGTTATGAGGCAAAATTGATGTAGTTGCTTGAGGAAATAGAGAGAAAGAATAGACATGGCCGAATAGCAGGGTGCATAAGGGAACGGGAGACACCAGGAGCCAAGAAGCTCAGAAGAGGGTTGAAAAACCTTGCCTGCTCGGTTATTTATGATGGGAAGAGAGGAGGCGCAGGGCAGACAAAGGCATAATGGCACATGGCGATCAATGACGTTAAGAGAGGCATAATGGCACATGGCGATCAATGACGTTAAGAGTGATTTGGTGGAATGTGAGGCGTTTTAACGACCCGGATAAAAGATCTATAATGAAGGGTTTGTTGAAGGAATGGAAGCCAAATGTTTTCTGTTTTCAGGAAATGAAAGTAGAGGAGATATCTTCTAGCTTTATCAGAAGTCTATGGTGGAATAGATGGGTTGAGTGGAGTGTCTTGGCTGCTAGCGGCACGGTAGGTGATATTGTCGTTATGTGGGACTCTAGAAAGGTTGATTGTCTTGATCACTGAGAGGGGAATTATTCCATATCCTGCAATTTAGAATGGTTATGGGAGGGTTCCAGTGGACATTTTCCGGCGTGTATGGGCCTCATCTGGACTCAAGAAGAAGGGTGTTATGGGAAGAGCTGCAGTTCATTGCTGGTAGGTGGTCCAACCCGTATTTCGTGAGGGATGACTTCAACTTGGTCAAGTTTCCTTCCGAAAAAAAGTGGGTTGGAGGTAATCCAGCGAAATGACAAACTTTTCTGAGTTCATTGATGACAACCACCTGGTGGATATGCCGATGGAAGCGAGTGTTTTACTTGATTCAATGACAAGGAAAATCCAACAATATCGAGGCTGGACATGTTCTTAATTTCCTCATCCGGGTCGGAGCAATTCCCAAACTCTTCTCATATTTGCCGTCCAAAACCTGTCTGATCACCTTCCCTCTTGCTGGACTATGGGGTTGTTAGATAGGACTGTAAATGAGCCGAGCTGAGTAGTGGGTTGTTTAAGCCTGGCTCACCAAAATTAGTAACCTTCAAATTGTGTTCAAGCTTGACTTGTTAATTTTTCGAGTCAATCTCGAACGAGCCTTTAATCGAGTCGAACTCCAGTAGCTTAATTTTTTATATAGTATTACACCACTTATTGGCTTATTGAACCGAACTCGAGCCAAGCTCAATAAATTAACCAACTTAAAAATACTTTCAAGCTCAACTTGTTTATCTTGTGAGCCGATCTCAAATGATCCTCTAACCGAGGCGGGCTTGAACAGCTTTGTTTATTTTACAGCCCTAGTGTTAAAAGGGGCATTAGCCCCTTTAGATCCTAAAAAATGTGGTTGTGAGTTACTGGCTTCAGAGACAAGGTGGTTGCTTGGTGGAGAGGGTATAATACTAGTGGGAACTCTTGTAATGACAAGAATGCCGAAGTTGTTAAGGGCAGATTTAAATAGATCGAATCAAGAGGAATTTGGCATTATACAGTTCAGGAAAAGTAGGATCTTGCAGTGTATATAGCAGTGGGATTCTAAGTAACAGACTGCCTCCTTGTTAGATGAGGAGAGGGTGCAAATGGAAGGCTTGAAAGGGGAACTTGGGGGGATTTTGAAGGCTGAAGAAATATCATGGAGACATAAGTTTGGAGCCTTATAGTTGAAGGAGCGGAATAAAAATACAAAGTTCTTCCATAAAGTTGCCAACTCTCATAAAAGAAGAGACAATGTAAGTGCAATGAAGATTGGTTAAAGGATGCCAACTGATTTTCAAGATATTAAGCAAGGGGTGTTAGATTTTTATTAGAGGTTATATAGTGAATCATGCATGTGGAGGCTTGATTTGGATGACATGGAGTTCAACTCTATCTTAGTAGAGGACTATGTTGTGTTGGAAAGATCAATTGAGGAGTAGAAGGCTTTGAAATTAGGCAATGCTGACAAAGCATCGAGGCCAGATGGCTTTATGCATTTTTCAAGCATTGTTGGGTTGATGAAGGAGGATGTAATTGGAAATTTTTAATTACTTCTATGAGTCAGAAGAATGGTGAGACATTATCATGTAGCCGACTCTAAATAATTGGTGTAAGGTTTTGTTGAGTTGATTCAGAAGTGGCAGTGGCTTTGAAATCCAGTGATGGTGACAAAACATCGGGGCAAGATGGCTTTATGATGGCCTTTTTTCAAGCATTGTTGGGTGATTAAGGAGGATGTAGTGGCATTTTTAATTACTTTTATGAGCAAGGCTCTTTTGAGAGAAGTTTGAGTGCAACTTCTATTGCCGATTCCCAAGAAGGATAGCCCGAAGAATATAATGGACTTAAGGACTATTAGCTTGGTGGGGAGCATTTATAAGCTAACGGTGAAAGTTCTCTCTCTGAGACTTAGTGGAGTGTTGAGGTAAGTCATTTCTAATAGCCAGAATCATTTGTGGGGGTTGGTAGATTCTTGATGTTGTTCTGATAGCGAATGAATGCATCAACTTGTGGAGAAAGAAGGAAAGGGGTCTTATATGGCAATTGGATATTAAAAAAAAAACCTACAACGATGTTAATTGGGGTTTCTTCTATTCTTGCTGAAGATAAGATTTGGGGGACAGATGGAGGAGATGGATGGAGCCATGCATTTCTTTGGTTTCATTTTGAGTGCTCATTAATGGGTCTTTGCAAGGTTTTTCCAGTCTTTTTGGGGGCTTAGACAGAGAGATTGTCTCTCCACATTCTTGTATGTTATTGTTATGGAGGCCCTAAGTAGATTGCTATCTAAAGTAGCAAGGGGTGGTTTCCTAAGGGGTTTTGGTGTGGAGGTAGGATAATGTACATTCTCATCTCTTTTTTGCTGATGACTACTAGGTTTTTTGTGGAGCGGAGGTAGGATAATGTACATTTCTCATCTCTTTTTTGCTGATGACTGCTTAGTTTTTTGTGGAGTGGAGGTAGGATAATGTACATTTCTCATCTCTTTTTTTTGCTGATGACTGCTTGGTTTTTTGTGGAGCGGAGAATAATTAGTTTGGTTTCTATGGCGTGTTTTGACCATGGTTATTGAAATCCCGATCTGGATCCTATGATTTTATGATCCAAAAATACACAATCGATCCGGATCCTATAAAAAATCCCTAAAGGGTAGGATCTTATGAAATTCCTGTAAAATCACTAGGGTCTCGAGTTGACTCCCATTTTTACCGATTTTAACAATCTTACAATATAGCCCTATAATGTTTTTTTTGCATGTGTTTTTGATAAGTTACAACCCAATACCATACTAATATTATAAAACAAATACCAAGATTTACTTAAATATCATAAGTGAGACAATTATGTCGAAACTTGCTCACATTTTTACTACTTGAATAATTCTTTTAATTTGCTTCAAACTAGTCACGTGTTTTACTAGTTAATTTAAGTCATTTAACTCTTTATTATGACTAGTATGGTCCGATATTGCCATTTTAAAAAAGTACTATATGCCAATTAGCTTCTCTCCCTGCCCCTCTCTCTCTCTCTCTCTCTCTCTCTCTCTTACATATAGACACAAAAACTCAATAAGCTTGTTTTGAACCAATTGATCTCTTATACTATATAGATCCTAGAGCTTTTCCTATATCATAGGTTTTGTTATAAAACCTTTCATGGCCGGGTAAACCAACAATTTTAAAATAAATTTTTTTTCTAATCTAAATCTAATATTTTAATGTGATATTTTAGTTAAATTTTATATAAATGAAACATTTGTTATACTAATTTATTACAAAAATATTAGGATTAGTAGAAGCTTTTGTACTCTAAATATTTATTATAATTTTTTTCATATTTTTTGTGTATGTTAAACTTATTTATTATCTATTTTTAAGGATTCTTAAGATGCAAAAATATTAATTGGTATTAGTTTTCTCATTTTGTAGAATTTTATGATTCTCGATCTGATCCTACAATCCGATCCTGAGGACCCTCCCATCGATCCATTGTAGGATCCCGATTTTAAAAACCTTGGTTTTGACTTTCTTTGAAGCAGTCTCGGTTTTGATTGTGAATTTGGATAAAAGCACTGTCACTCCGGTGGGGAGGTGCCGGAGATGGAGGAGTTAGTTGAGGGGATGAGTTGTACTATGGGATCTCCTAATTTGTATTTGGATTTTCTGTTGGGTGCTTCAGTGAGATCTACTGCGGTCTGGGATGCAGTGGTGGAGAGATTCCAAAGGTGTTTGGCAGGTTGGAAGAGCCAATACCTCTCGAAAGGGGGAAAAACTACTCTTACAAAGAGTATGTTGGCTAACCTCCCCATGTATTAAATGTCCCTATTTCCTATGCTAACTTCAAAGGAGAGAAAGGTAGGAGAAGATAGAGCGAGACTTTCTTTGGGAGGGCTAGGAGGAAGAAAGGAAGATTCGTCTTGTTCGTTGGGAGAAAGCGAAACTTCCTTAATTTGGGGGTGGTTTGTGATTCAAAATTCAAAATTTGTATTTTATAGAGCCCTCTTGGTGTGGTTGTGGAGGTTTGCCAATGAGGAGGGGGCATTGTGGCGGGATGTAGTATGTATTAAATATGGATGTGAAGTTGAGGGTGGTCGGTGGTGGAGCCTTATGGATATGGGATGTGGAAATCTATAAGGAGGGGTTTAGGGGCCTTTAATTAGTACTTTCTCTTTGAGGTGGGGGAGTTGTTCATGATGAGATTTTTGGAGGATCTTTGATGTTGTGATGTGCCCTTGAAGAGGGGGTTTCCATTACGATGCAATATAGTGCAAGACCACTAGGGGGGGGGGGTGTTAGTTGCTTATTGTGTTGCTTTGGTGGCCGGTGACTTAGTGTGGAGTTTGTGTTTTTGCCAAAATTTCCATGATGGGGAGGGAGGAATTTTTGGGGATGTTGAGTAGATTTAAGGTTAGGGAAGAGAGGGAGGATGTAATAGTTTGGACAATGAATAATCCCAAAACATTCAATATTCATTCTTATTTTAAGGTAATGGAGCATAGTGATGAGGTGTCCTTTCTGTGGAAGCTAATGTGGAAGTCTGAGATTCCTACAAAAGTTTCTTTTTTTGCATGGTTGGCGGCTTGGGGTGCCATTTTTACAATAGAAACCTTCGGTGTAGAGGTTTTTAGTTGTCTAGCAGGTGTTGAATGTGCAAGAAAGAAGAGGAGACAATCGATCACTTTCTTATTCATTGCAATATGGCAAGGGATGCTTGGTGTTTGATTTTCTCCTTGTTTGGTTGTAGTTGGGTAATGCCAGCCTCGATTCGGGAGTTGTTTTTGAGTTGGAGGTGTAGCCAGATGAGGAAGGAGGTTAGGAGTGCTTGGAGGATGGCACCCCTTTGCCTAGTGTGGTGTTTATGGAGGGAGAGGAATAGGAGAACATTTGATGGGCAAGAGCATTCCATTTCTTTATTTTAAAGATATATTTTTTTTGTTTACTTTATCTTTTTTAGTGAAAGAGGCCAACTCGATTTACTTAGATTCTTCTGTAGATTTCCTAGGGGACCTTAGGCTTTAATTTTGTAGCTGGTCCCTTCTTTTGTAATTATGGATTTGCCCCCTAGGGCGCCATACACACATGCACAAACACTTTACTAATCAAAAAAATAAAATAAAAAGAAAAATTACTGGGAGAGAGGTGAGATTTTGGAAAAATAAATTTTTGGTTATTCATAGTATTGTTATCATTACTTTTCATTCTATATGTAGGAGCTAATGCACTCTTTAACTATCAGCAAATAGAATTGTTGTCTTGTTATACACTCCAAGATTGGTTATATTGACCAATTTGTACATATGTCAGCATGTATTGAGGTATTGTCGGTTATTTGAGACAGATCATCTGAAACATTTTTAATTCTGAATTTGTAGATCAGGTCATATATTTTGTTCTGACCATTCTATTGCCTGAATATGTCCAGGAAAGTCACATCATAGGCCTATTTTGAATTGACTTTGTCATGATTTTTAAGAAGTTTATCTGCTCCTGTGAGCTGACTCAGGAGTTCCATGTGCGTATTTCATGATTTCAGTGAGCCATATACTTTTGGATGCATTGGTGGGAAAAATCATCCTGTTTTATTTTTAATGCCAGGTTATTTGCTACCAGAAAGTGCCTTGTGAAGAACAAATTAAAGATCTGTTGCGAAAGAAGAACTATAAGGAGGCCATCTCCTTGGTTGAGGAGCTTCATGGTGAGGGTGAAATGACAAAGGAAATGCTTTCCTTTGTTCATGCTCAAGTTGGATTCCTCTTGTTGTTTGACTTGCATTTTGAGGAAGCAGTAAATCACTTCTTGTTGTCAGAAACTATGCAGCCTTCTGAATTATTCCCATTCATCATGCGAGACCCAAATCGTTGGTCATTGTTGGTACATCCTATATTTGCTTGTTTCTATGATTGTCATATAAATTTACATGTTTGCCTGTTGTCCTTGTAGTTCTGAGACACAAATTTGCTGATTTTGTTAATTATGAGCTGCAATTTTAGCTGGGAATCAATTTTTTTTTTTGTTTGGAAAAATTAAAACTGACTTGTGCCACTCATGACAAATTTTTGCTGAAGACATGACCCGTAGGAAGCTTATCAATTTCAGGTCCTTCAACCACTTTAGCCTATCCTTCTATTGCCTCACCTGCTGCAGAGTGGTGCCCCAACAAGATCATGACCAGGAGTCAAGATTGAAATTATGAAATTCCATTACACTAGCACTTGATGGGATGATTTCATCCATCAACAGCTCTCTTAAGGGTCTTGATCCATTTTATTTTAAACATGTCATTTACCTATCAAAAAAAAAAAAAAAAAGGAAAAAAGAAAAAACTTGTGAAGTTCACCTTTCCCTAGATTTATTTTAGATCTTAGTTCTCATGATTTTGTGCATAAATATTGATTTATACCCTTGAAATGCTCTTTTTTATAAGAATGCAAGAAAGGAGTCGTTTTCGTAAATTTTAATTTCTTCTTGAACAAATCCTGATTTAGTTTCTGTAAGTGCTATTAGATACTTAAATCTTGATACTCAAGAAGAGAATACGGGGACTTATTTATGCCTTGGTTCTTCTTTTATTTTGTGGAGTCCTCAGCTGATTCTAAACTTCTCTCCAAAATATATAATGAGAATATACCTATTTGAGGCTATTGTTGTGCAAGTACTTAAAAGAAAAAGAAGGAAAATATTTCCTCAGTTGGAAATTCACATTTATGCTGACAATTGTAGTGTGGAGTGGATGTTATTTAATATTGAAGATGATCAATTTTATTGTTTGAAACACTTCACCTGATTAATATCTGTTAATTATCTTGTGTTGCTGCGCATGAAGTTTGAAATGGAGTTAATTGAACTTGTAAATTCAGGTTCCAAGGAACAGGTTTTGGGGCCTGCATCCTCCCCCTGCACCTCTTGAAAATGTTGTAGATGATGGGTTGATGGCTATCCAAAGAGCTATATTTCTTAAGAAAGCAGGTGTAGAGACTTCAGTAGACAATGATTTTCTTGTGAATCCACCACGTAGAGCTGATTTATTGGAGTCAGCAATCAAAAACATCATCAGGTACTGTTAAGGCCTGTAGTTTCTGGTATTCTATATCGTTTATCAATTGTCTTTTCCTTTATTTCCATCAGTGTTTTAAAAGGAAGAAGTGTAAGGCAGGACACTTGACCCTTTACAAGGCAAATGTAAGCGTCAAGGCATTGAGGCGTAAGCTTTTTAGGACTTAAATTTATTTATTTAAAAATCCAAATAAATATTGTTACTACTCAAAAAGTGCGATTTCTAATATTTTGAAACTTGGGCCATCATTATAATTCAAATCTTAAGGGAGGGTTAGATTTTTGACTAATTGATGGGGATCGAGAAGGATTTCATCGTCCATTTATATTTGATCCGGGAGGATATATATTGTTATATAATTTTATTTTTATTTAATTTATATTTTCATATATAGGATTTGTTTGAGTTGATATAGGATATGTTTTAATTCCTTAATTTTAGGATTTGATTACTTTGAGTTTTCCTATATAAGGGATAGGTTGTATTGAATAAAGGGAGACTTGGATTATTGATATTGAATACGTTTCTCGTGTTTTCCTATCTGAGATTTCTCTGTTCTTTTTATCTCTTTTCTCTCTTCTTCCCTTATCTTTCTATGGGTTCTACATCAATTTGGTATAAGAGCAAACTTCAATCCTCACATTACTGTCCTTAATTCTGCCCTTGTTCATCACTGCCATCACAGAACAATATCCATCATCAAATCGCAACTGCCGTAATCCATCTCAATCGATGCTTCTGCTATTGTTGACGACTATGTGAGGTCATCACCACGTTCGCATCATCGTCACCGACGCAGAACTCAATCACCATCATCGCCATCCCTGGGCATTCGTCGCTGCAATCACAACCTCCGTCACTATTAGTTGCCGACACCACCAACCGTCTTGTCACACCCTCGTCGCCATTGTCATCTTTTGTTGTCACCACCTATCTCTGTTACTGCGCTGTCGCGACAAATCATTCACTGCCTTCGATCCACTGTTTCATCACCATCACTGTAATCAACCACCAAAGTGAACTCCACTGTTGTTCTCACTGAAGCTCCCAAATAGGAGTTAGAAGATCAACCAGTTGTCACAGATCAGTGAAGCCAAGAGGCATTTCGTCGTCACCAGATCGCGTCGGTCCCTCATTGCAAGTCATCGTCGTGGCCAGCCCATCAAAGGCCCATTGTGAACGCTGCACATCAACACAATACTGTTCGTCATCACTGTCACTTTGTTTTCATTGCAATAAGGCTGTGCGAACTGATTTGAAGAAGTTTTTGTTGCCGATACTCTACACTGCTTCATCGGTCTTGCAGAGACCCATTCTACAGTGGGAGTTCTCTTTTTTTTTTCCCCCTTTGTGATGGGCATCATGATGGACCGAGTCTTAAAGATCCTTTACAAGTTCCAGATGGGCCAAACACAAGGTCGAGAGCTAAGAAGTTAAGTGTACAAAAACACTAATTGGATGATTTTCGTACAGTTTTGACGTCGCTTCGTAATTTGGGCATAACTCTCTCATCTGAGCTCCGACTGAGATGATTCAAGATGATATAGAAAGCCAAGGAATAGTTCTACAACTTTTATGTTTTGAGTTTTCCAAGATTCGGGCTGCATCAAGGTCGAAATCGGGTTTGAAGTTGCTATACCTGCACTGATGACGTTTTTGGCTGCGCGAAATTATAACTTAATTAGTGGATTTCTTTTATTATTTTTAGTCGGTAGTTTAGAATGTTTTGGGCCTGAAAATGTTTAGCCCATATCTTTTATTTAAAGTAGGCCTTATTCGACACTAGGGTTTCGTAGAATGTTTTAAAAAGACATTGTAGCCGCATTTGGCAGATGATGAATTTTTGAGTAAATTGAGAGTATTTTCTCTGCGGTTCTTTAAAGAACTATCTGAACTTATCGGGATTTCCCGTGGCGTTCACCAACGACTTATCAAATGGATTTCCACCACCGTTTGTGGCGTCTTCCTTATGCCGAGGTTTTTGTTTCGCACTAAATAACAGGTTGAGGTCATCTATACTGAGGTTCTTGTTTATCGTAAATAACGGGTCGAAGTCTTCCATTCAGATTTGATTGTAGAACGATCTTGGATTGTCATCTTGTTGAAGGGTCTCGTTAATCTTAGCGGGGTTCACATCACTTTGGTTTTAACGATGGGAAATGCTGCTAAAGCAGTATTGAGTTTTCATTCAATAAAATTAAAATCAAGTTGAGTCAGCTGTCAATACACTCAACAAGCCAAGCCATCTAGCCAAGCCAGCCACTTATTTATCCCACAAGGCCATATTACATTTATATTACCCAACCCAAATTGCATTAAACCAATTGAACCAAGCCACTAATTCTGACCCAATCCAAGAAGCAACTAACCAGATCAGAAGCCCAAATTCCAGCAACTTACCAAAAGCAGCCCAGTGACCAAGTCAAGCCTATTTTGACCCATCCAAAAAAAAAAAAAAACCCACTTACCATATACTGCCCCAGCCCAAACCAATACCCAACAACCCAAATGGCAACAAACTTTTCTGGAAAGCCCCAAGAATTCAGAAATTTTCACAATGGCGCAAACATTTTGAAATCTTCTCTATAGCCAGAATTCCTCCACAGGTCATTTGGAAGTCACTTCAAGTACAGTGCATGTTAGATGTGGACCTTGAGAAGGTATGCATTATTATTCCTTTTGAAAATTGTGCTAGCTTTAAATTCAATTTCATACGTTGATTAAATTTGCACAAGGTCCTTATTTAATCTTGCTTCATGACATAACTTGCTTGTTTTGATTGCCTTTCTTCATAGCTTTCATTCCCAACTTTGCTTTTAGTCCTCAACATGTAGTTTCGAGTCTTGTTTAATTTTCTTTTCATTCCTTTTTAGCTTTTCATTGCGTTTATTTCATCAGAAAAAAAAATGTTTTGTGATACATCAAAATATAAACATATCTTATATCAACTCTAACAAATCCTAAATATGAAAATATAAATTAAATAAAAATAAATTACATAACAATATATACCGTCCCGGATCAAATATAAATGTACCATGAAGTCCTTGATCTCCATCTTGATCTTTAATTATTTTCGTGGATTGAGGGGCGATTCTTCTTCTGCTAGTGGTATTGTTATTTCTCCGCAGTCTACTCTGACACTCCCACCACTCTAACAATGGACCATTGATCACGTGGAGTTTGTTCCTATGAGCGTAATTGAAGATTCTTTAGTTGCTAGTTTTCTTTGCTTCCATGGAGGATGTTGTTCTACTACCGCTTGTTGCTACTATGATAATTGAAGATAATATGACTTGAATTGAATCAAAATCTCATTCTAAATTGAATTACATGTTTACATACAAGGTCTCTATTTATCATGTACAATGAGAATCAAAATATAGAAATAATAGAGAAAAAGGAAACAAAGGAAAAATGGAAATAAAAAATATGTCAACTAATAAACAGCCTAAATCTCCTACCATAATCTTCTCCAAATCATATTCAAATTATTTCCCATTCAAATTATTCGGGATTTCCACACTCCCCCTCAAGTTGGATCATAGATGTTGATCATGTCCAACTTGCAGATAAAATCTTCAAAGCTGGACCTCTGTAGACCCTTAGTGAATATATCTGCTAATTGTTCTCTTGTAGGGATATAGGTCATGTAGACTATTCCTTTCTCAATTTTCTCCTTTATAAAATGCCTATCGACTTCTATGTGTTTGGTCCTGTCGTGCTGGACCGGATTATGGGAATTGCTGATAGCAGCTTTGTTGTTGCAGTAGAGTTTGATGGGAAGCTCTAGTGTGATATGCAGTTCCTCCAAGAGCTTCTGTAACCACAGCCCTTCACACATCCCTTGTGCAACTGCTCTGAATTCAGCTTCAGCACTACTTTTGGCTACCAGATTCTGCTTCTTACTCCTCCATGTTACTAGATTTCCCCAAACATAGGTACAGTAGCCCGTAGTAAACCTTCTGTCTTCTACTGATCCTACCCAATTTGCATCTGTATAAATCTCCACCTTCTTACTATCTCCTTTCTTAAAGAATAGACCTCGCCCTGGAGAGCCTTTTAGATATCTGAGAATTTTATATACTGCTTCTAGGTGACCCTCCTTTGGTGAATGCATATGCTGACTGATCACACTCACAGCAAAAGCAATGTCAGGTCTGGTGTGAGATAGGTATATCAATCTACCTGCTAGTCTCTGATATCTTTCTGTATCTACAGGTTTTCCAGCGTCTTCCATTCTTTTTCCTGCCTCGATCGGAGTATCGCTTGGCTTGCAACCAAGCATCCTAGTCTCAGTCAAAAGATCGAGTACATACTTTCTCTGAGATACACTAATTCCTTTCTTTGACATGGCCACTTCCATTCCCAGAAAGTATCGCATTTGACCTAAGTCTTTTACCTCAAATTCTGTGGCTAAGACCTTCTTCAATCTTTCTATCTCTCTTGTGTTATCTCCAGTAAGAATGATGTCATCGACGTATACAATCAGGATGGTCCTGCTTCCATCACTGGATTGTTTGATGAACATTGTATGATCTGACTGTCCATGTTGATATCCTTGATTCTTCATCACCTTTGCAAATCTATCAAACCATGCCCTTGGTGATTGTTTAAGTCCATACAGGGATTTCTTCAGTTTACATACTCTGGTTCCATCCCCTTCCTTGTAAACTCCTGGAGGTAGCGTCATGAACACTTCTTCCTCCAGTTCACCATTCAGAAAAGCATTCTTGATGTCAAATTGGTGGAGTGGTCAATCCAGATTTGTTGCCAAGGACAAGAGTACCCGTATAGTGTTCAGCTTTGCCACAGGTGCAAATGTCTTGGTGTAGTCAATACCATATGTCTGAGTGAACCCCTTTGCAACTAGGCGAGCTTTGTATCGTTCCACTGTACCATCCGCCTTGTACTTCACTGTGAATACCCACTTACAGCTTACTGGCTTCTTCCCCTTTGGCAAAGACATTACTTCCCAAGTTCCATTTTTTTCCAATGCTCTGATTTCTTCCATTACTGCTTTTCTCCATTCTGGAGTTTCCAAAGCCTCTTGGATATTCTTAGGAATCTGGATCCTGTCAAGGTTAGACGTAAAAGCACGACATTTGGCTGAAAGAGCATTGTAAGAGATAAATTTTGAGATAGGATGGGAAGTACATGAACGAGGTTGTTTTCTAAGAGCAATGGGTAGGTCAAGATTTGTTACCTGGTCAAGATTGGATTTTCGCTCATAAGGAGTCGGAGCTTCAACGGTTCTGACTCTTTTGGTGCTTCGGATGTGAAGGTCTCGTCAGTCTTTGATTTAGGTGGTCTCCTTGAGTAAACAAGTGTCTCCCTGCCTGTTTGTTTTCCCACATCTCCCCCTGTGTTCAAAGTTCCTTCTGTGTTGGACAAGGAAGGAGGAGGTGTACTGTATGGGATAGACTCAAAGATCGCCATATCGAAGTCTATATCAGAGTGTCGAGCTTCTCTCAAGGACTCCCCCTGAAGCGAGTAGTAGGGAGTATGCTCAAAAAATGTGACATCTCGACTAACATATAACTTCTGTGAGAGGGGATCATAGCATTTGTAACCCTTTTGAGTAGGGGAGTAGCCAAGAAAGACACATTTGAGAGCTCTAGGATCCAATTTGGTACGTTGGGAGGCGTGGATGTGGACAAACACTGTGGACTCAAAAACACGGAGAGGGAGAGAGGAACTGACTCGAGAATTAGGAAAGGCCTCCTGGAATTTTTGGAGAGGAGTTGCAAATGAGAGAACCCGACTAGGCATTCGATTGATGAGAAATGCAGCGGTCAGAATGGCATCACCCCAAAAATTATTTTTCATGTGAGAGGTAAATAGTAAGGCACGAGCTATCTCAAGAATATGTCGGTTTTTTCATTCAGCAACCCCATTTTGTTGGGGGGTTTGAACACAGGAACTCTGATGAATAATACCTTTGTCTTGAAAGTAAGGACTTAAGGAGGAATTGAAGTATTCTGTGCCATTATCAGTGCGAAGAATCTGGATTTTTGTGTGAAATTGGGTGTAAATCATGTTGTAGAAATTCATGAATACCGAACTAACCTCAGATTTGTCATTTAGTAGAAATACCCAACAGAGACGAGAATGGTCATCAATAAATGTTATAAACCATTTTTTGTGGGTCCGATTAGGTATTCGTGAGGGGCCCCAAAGATCACTGTGAATTAGGGTAAAAGGCAGTGATGGTTTATAAGAAGATGTGGGAAAATTAGTACGATGATGTTTTGCAAGTTCACAAACTTCACATTATAAATCCAAAGGAGTTTTATTCAAATAAAGTGATGGAAACAACTGTTTTAAATATTGAAAACTAGGATGGCCCATTCATTTATGCCATAACAAAAGGTCACTATTCCTAGGACTAAATGCAGAATTACAAAAAGGAGGATGACACTGTTTATTCATGGGAACATCATCAAAGTAATAGAGTCCCTTGCATTCCTTAGCACTGCCAATCGTCTTCCCCGATGATAGATCCTGAAAAACACAATGAGAAGACAAAAAAATAGCTGAGCAATGAGATCGTTTGGTTAGCTGACTAATAGACAACAGATTGCAAGAGAGATTAGGAATATGAAGTACAGACTCCAAAGTAATAAATTCAGAGATACGGATACTCCCCTTGTCAGCTACTGGGGATAAAGTACCATCTGCAATTTTTATTTTCAAGTTACCAGCACAAGGTGAATATGTGGAGAATAAATGATGGGCATCAGTCATATGGTCAGATGCACCCGAGTCAATAATCCAGGGAGTATGGTGTAAAATGGAACTAAGGGCTGACAAAAAAGTACCTTTGTGGGCTAAGGAACCCGATGGCAGTTGATTAGAGGACTGACCCGAGGTTTGGAAGGTCGAAAACAGAGTATATAGCTTCTCAAGTTGCTCGGGGTTAAAACCCCCACTAAAGGGCTGTTCAGTAGAGGCCTGGTATCCATGTGATTTATTGGGCTATCTGGGCTTCCAATCTGCAGGCTTGCCATGTAAGGTCCAACAGGTATCTTTGGAATGGCCCGATTTTTTGCAATGCTCACAAAAAGGTCTTTTATTTTGTTTTGGGCCAGATCCATTATTTGGGCCGGATCCATTATGAGGCCCACGGCTTATATAAGCTTCCAACCCACCAGACATATGGGTCTGTCTCGACCCGTTGGACGACCCACGCAATATATGGTCTTCACCCTCAAAGACATGGTTTGGTCGTGAACCAGACCTTCCCTTCGACACCATTCCTCGACTCGCAAGAGCAGAGCCCTCAATCCCTGGCTCTGCTTTCTCCTTCAACATCACCTTCCGTCTCTGTTCTTCCCGTCCCACCTCAGCAAAGACCTCACGGATGGAGGGAAGTGGTCGTCGACCCAGGACTTTGCTGCGAACATCGTCGAGTTCGCGATTCAGCCCTGCCAGAAATTCGAACACCCTCTCGGCTTCCATCCTCTTCTGGAATCGAACACTGTCACCCGTGCACTCCCAATCTTCGCCGCAGCTAAGATCGAGCTCTTGCCACAGTCCCAACATTTCGGTGTAGAACTCTGTAACTTCCCGGTCTCCTTGCTTCATCTGCAGAGCCTTGTCTTGAGTTCGAAAATCTGCGATGCATCTCCGGCATCTGAGTACGTCTTTTGCACAGCGTCCCACACGTCTTTTGCAGTCGGGAGGAACATGTAGGTTCTTCCGATGGTTGGTTGCATGGAGTTGATCAAGCAAGAGGTGATGAATGAATTCTCTGAACGCCATTTTTGGAGAGCCATTGCATCACTGGAAGGAGGCTGCTTGATCTCGCCTGTCAGGAATCCCAATTTTCCTCTGCCGTCAATAACTAGCTTGATGGATTGAGCCCATTCTCGGTAATTCTTTCCATTCAGTTTTTCTATCGTGAGATGGAATGAGGAATTCTCAATTCTTACAGTCGAACTCATGGAGGTGATGGTCTCTGACTCTCCTTCCTGAGTTACCGACTGGGTAGATTCATGGCTGGCGGCCATACTTTGCTAGGGTTTTTCGAATCCCTGCTCTGATACCATGAAGCTAATATGACTTGAATTGAATCAAAATCTCATTCTAAATTGAATTACATGTTTACATACAAGGTCCCTATTTATCATGTACAATGAGAATCAAAATATAGAAATAACAGAGATAAAGGAAACAAAGGAAAAATGGAAATAAAAAATATGTCAACTAATAAACAGCCTAAATCTCCTACCATAATCTTCTCCAAATCATATTCAAATTATTTTCCATTCAAATTATTCGGGATTTCCACAATAATTTCCATCTTTCACTGCCGTTCTTCTATTCTATTCTAACTCGCCGGAGTCGAGTTCTTTTCAGTCGGGGAGAAATGATGGGGATCAAGAAGGACTTCATGGTCCATTTATATTTGATCCGGGAGAATATATATTGTTATGCAATTTTATTTTTATTTAATTTATATTTTCACATTTAGGATTTGTTTGAGTTGATATAGGATATGTTTTAATTCCTTGTTTCTAGGATTTGATTACTTTGAGTTTTCCCATATAAGGGATATGTTGTATTGAATAGAGGGAGACTTGGATTATTGATATTGAATACATTTCTCGTGTTTTTCTACCTGAGATCTCTCTGTTCTTTCTATCTCTTTTCTCTGTTCTTCCCTTCTCTTTCTACTGGTTCCACATCACTAATCTTCCTTATAAAAACTATTTTTTTTTTGATAAGTAATAGTGAGATGTATATTAATAATGGAGCCCAAGAAGGGCTGCAAGGGCAAAAACCTCCAAAAGCTTTACATCGGTTTTAAAGACCCTAAAAAATCAACAAAAGAAGAGACATTTACAGGGAAAGCCTCTTTGGCCCAAAAAAACAATAAGCACAAAAACGCATCTTTAAGGAAAGGAGTAGAGAGCTCCACATCTTCGAAGACACGATTGTTCCTTTCAATCCAGATACACCACAAAAGGCAAATTACGGCCAGCCTCCAAATTCTCTTAATCTCTTTAGGAAAGTTGCATCCTACCCAAGCCAACAGGAGGTCTTTGACGGAGCCTGCCAAAACCCAGGAGACACCGGAAAGTGCAAAAACAAGGTTCCAACAGCCTCAAGGAACATGATAGTGAATGAGAACATGATCCACCCTTTCCTCGTCCTTTTGACAAAAATAGCACCTACTAGCCAAGAGAAAGCCTCTCTTCTTCAAGTTATCCACAGTTAAGATGGCCTTCCAAGAGGCTTCCCAGGCGAAGAAGGAGGCTTTAAGGGGGGCTTTTGAGTGCCATATGAGCTTCCAAGGGAAAAGAGGGCTTGCAAAGATGAACAAGCTCTTGTAGAAGGAGCTGACAGAAAAATATTACTTATGTGGCAGCCACACCCTCTTATCCTCCCTCCCTCCCTTCCATAACCTGGCAATTGCTGATGTGGCGGAGGAAAGAGCCCACCTCTTCTAACTCCCAATCGAGGAAGTCTCTCCTAAAACGAGGAGTCCAGACAAGATTGTTGCCAACTTTTTCCAAGTACTCGCTAACCCAAGCCGCTTTGTTGCTAGCGAGACTGTATAACATAGGAAATTTCACCCTCATCGGCTCATCCCCAATCCACACATCCTCTCAAAATTTTACATGATCACCTCTCCTGATAACAAAACTACACTTGTCCTTGAAAGTCCTCCATTCACTTCTAATGAAGCCCCATGGACCACATCCCCTAGGCCCCACCGCACTGCCCGAATACCAACCTCCATAAGCACACCCATACTTAACAACAATGATCTCCCTCCAAAGCTCCCCATTACTTTCACCGAACCTCCATAACCATTTCTCTAAAAGGGCTGTATTGAAAATACTCAAATCCTTCACCCCTAAGCCTCCGAGAGACATTGGCTTCTTTATTTTATCCCAAGCAACTGAATGAATCTTTCTGCACTCCCCTTCGTGGCCCCATAAGAAGTCACAAGTCCATCTCTTGGATCGACCCAACCGGAGTAATACTGCTTTTTGCAAGATTAATCCGTAAACCTGACACAGTTTCAAAGCATACAAGAATGCATCGGACAAAACGAAGCTGGCGGACTGTAGGGTCACAGAAAATGATGGTGTCGTCAGCAAACAAAAGATGGGAAATAGCGACACCACCTCCCCTTTTGTCTCCTACCTGAAAGCCTTTGATGAGGCCAACCTCCTCAGCACGGAACAAAAACCGACTCAAGGCCTCCATAGCTATCACGAAGAGGAAGGGGGATAGGGGATCCCCCTGTCTCAAGCCTCTAGAAGAACGGAAGAAACCAGCAGGGGAGTCATTGACGAGGACCGAAAAGGAGACTGTGGATATACATGACTGAATTCACTTCCTCCATTTGCCCTCAAAACCCATCTTAGCTAGCATACCCATCAAGAGACTCCAGCTAACATGATCAAAGGCTTTCTTAATATCCAGCTAGCAAACTCCCCTATTGTTTCTGGGTATAAAATACTTTCAAATTAGTTTTTATAAGTGAAGAAGATTATGGGCAGTATCATCTCTTCCAGCCAAAATGCTTTTGTGGAGGGCCGGCAATGAGAGCCGCATCTAGGATTTGCCGGCACTCCACAAAAGCATTTTGGCGGGAAGAGATGATACTGCCCATAATCTTCTTCACTTATAAAAACTAATTTGAAAGCATTTTATACCCAGAAACAATAGGGGACCACGACCCATCTTTGTAAACGTTTTAATGTGTTGGGATTTCAACGAAAATGGTTAATTATTTTTTGTGGATTATAAGTTACTCTCAATTGACGGGTTCTATTGATATGAAACAATAGGGGAGCACAACCCATCTATATTTTTTTGGTCAAAATTTGGGTCGGCTTTGTCTTGGACTTGTAGCAATGGTTTATCGACATGGGTTTGTTAGAGAGCTAAGATAAGATAGGTTCTTATCATATCTAGTTAGAGATGTGGTTACTGTAGGGGTTCCTTTTCCAACTTGGTGTTAGAAGAACCCTAACATATATCATGATTATATTTACGTTAAGTTGTTACATACAACTCACACAATACAAGACAATTCTCGCTCTCCTTCTAGTTCTCTCCTAGATGTCTCTCTCTTTAAATTTTCTCTCTTTGGTTACCATCAAGAGACACACAGATTTGGATTGTGGAGCATTTGTAAAGAACTTTGGTAGTTCTTTATTGACGAGAAAGACTCTACAATGATTGTTATTAGTCAATAGAGCTCGTAAAACAAGCATGGTGGATCTCGGGTATTCGGACTACATATAGGTAACCGGTTTCGACATATATATATATATATATATTTTATGTTGGTATCAAACTCAGAATGCTTAGTCGCTAAAAAAATGATTTTGTATGATTTAAATTCATGCTATATGTGTTGCATGAAAAATATGCATTAATCACGCACAAAAAGATTCAAAACGGGTCTATTTTAATTGATAAAGTTTCATTGATGTTTTGAAAGATCCATTATGGTGGATGTGTTCCTTATATCCCATTAGTGAGCCCTAAAAGTTTCACGAAGATATGTGATCAAAATAGTGAGATATCACAAACCCTAATTATGATTTTTTCATGAAGACCTGAAACTTTAGGCTAAAAAATGATTTATAGAACCTCATTTTTTTGTGTGAGTAATTGGTATGGTAGATTCTATCTTGAGAACTTTCCAACGCTATATTATGTGCAATTTTTGGACGTGTAGAGTGAGAGGTAAACGCCTTGAAAATTTGATTGGCACGAATGAAATCCTAAGCATTTGTGAAGAAGATGAAGGGTAGGTTTTGCCTTATTCTAGTCATGACCCCAACATGTGTTGGCATGCGAAGAGGTTGCGTGCCTCGTGCAATGAAACATAGACCATATATGGACTTTGCTTCGCTGGGCGAACAACTTGGAATGATCGCTGTTGATAATAGACCATCAGAGACTGGCGTGTGGCCTGCACGCACCCTTGCAGGCACTTGGGAACAATGCTAATGCAGAAATCTTTTTTTTAGGTTTTTTCAACCTTTATTCTCGGGGAGGCGTGTGGGGGTGCATAAAGTGGTTGCTTGTCTTCTTTTTCAACGCCTTCACACACACACACACACACACACACAGAGTATCACAATATTTTGGGTCTAAATATGTATTTTGTGCAATTTGTCTTGAAGATTTAATGTTTTTTTTTTCAAAATTTCAGAGAGCTACATTATTGATTAAATCAGTGAATTAAGTGTTAAGTACATTGATTGGGGCATAAAATGTTATTTTATGAATTTCATTTTACCTATTTTTTATTTTTTTGGGACTTAAAAGTTTGTTTTATTTTTTTGGGTCCAAATATGGAGTAGAAATTATAGAAAAATATTTTTAATTTAAAAAATTCATGAGAAAGTTTTGGACATTAGGAATCAATGATTTATTCATGGATCTAATTTTTGGGTTGTGTGGATCGATTTCTGAATTATGCGAATATGTATTTATTGCATATGTGATATTATTAAACCCTTTAATTTTGAGACCCAATGTCCACTCTTGAGATTGGATGGAATTATTAAATTGATATTCTATTATACATGTTTATTTGCATTGATTGTGATCACGGGGTATATTTTAGAATATATGAGACCATGACGCAACATCATTATCTTGGAATATATGAGACTATGATGTAGTATGTTCATTTTGTGATGTAATAATTTTTGTAAAGGTATGTATTTTAATTTATGAAGTGTTGTAAATGGATTTTTTCGTAGCATACTTGTATCTAAAATTACCTTTCCACGAGGTACTAGAATGCGAATTGGGCTCAAAGGGAGTCTTAAGCGCATTAGGACAGGCACATTGATTAGTATTTATTGGGTGGATGAATTAAATTTGTTTTATTTGAAAATTATTTTGCTCAAAATCAAGTGGAAATATGTCTATTTTACATAAATGGGAGATGTTTATGAGTTTAGCGAAATTTTTATTTCAAAATGTAGAGTAGAATAATATTTTTAATTGAATTTTGGACAACAATATAATATGAAAAATTTATATTAAATGTCACACTACATAATATGAAAGTAGTGAAATTGTCTCAATTAATGTGAATGTGACTCGATCAATATAAGTGATAAGAGATGACCACATCACATATGACATATATATAGACTTTGACCATTAGGGAACGTAGTCCAATACCTTGAAACATAGGATGATGCAACCTGTTGTGAGAAGGTTGGAGTTAACAAGTACTTATGGCTAGCTTAATAACCGATCAATAAAATAGCTCCACAACAAAGCAGGAAAGTAAGAAAGAAATTAAAATTTAAAGGAGAAACAAGGAGGGTAAAACAACCAGGAAGTGGCCGGTAGAAATACTGTAGAACTACAATACTTGTATAATAAGATTGATCCCAAAAAAGTCTCTACCTTAAGCAACTTTTATAGGTCGCTGGGCAATAGACTAGAGTTCTTGTTCACAATAGGGTACTATGTTACTTTGATAGTAACTTAATATAATACTCCTACCTTCTAAGATGCACAGATACAGATATGCTAAGATGCACAGATACAGATATGACAAAGACTTGGACACGGACACGCGGACACAACATTTCTCAAAAAGCAGTACGCATATACGTCATGGACATGTTGAATATATACTTTTTATATTTTTTATGTTACTATATAATAAACCTAACATTATTTCAATTAAAATTGGTATAAAAGCACATAAAACAAAAAAAATATTAATAAGATCTCAAAATAACAATGCCATTAAAAAACATTCATGAACTTTATTTAATCATCAACATCCATGATTCAAGTTCTAAACCAAGAACATATATAGGTATATACATAACCAGAAAAAAGAAAAGAATAGGAGAAAAAGAGTGAAAAAATCCAAAAATAAAAAAGGAAAATGTGTCCCTAACGTGTCCAGGTCACGTCCATAACGTTTTCAAAATTCAGAAAAAGTAAAAAAACTAGGACATTTTTTTTGCGTGTTCAACGCGTGTCCGAGCATGTTTGTGTCTAACACGTACACATGAGCTAGAATAGAGTGTTTATGCTTCATAGCCTACCTTGATCTTTCTCGTTTGGTCTCACGATTCATTTCGTGTATGTAGAGATGAGATGCGTAGATGAGACATAGAGAAGCCAAGAACTCACCCATTTGTAGATGATAGTGAGATGCTAGAATTTGGGTCGGTTTTGTCCCGGACTCATAACCTGTGGTGCAGATGGGTTAGCAAGAGAGATAAGATCTTATCCTCTATAGTTAGATGTGGTTGGACTTTATGAGAGTCCTATTCCAACTTGGTGTTGGAAGACCATTTTAACATATTGATGTAGGACCAATAGAGAGAGATTAAAGAAGAGAAGAAATAGATAGAAAAAACAGAGAAATCTCAGATAGAAAAACACGAGAAATGTATTTAATATCAATAATCCAAGTCTCCCTCTATTCAATACAACCTATCCCTTATGTAGAAAAACTCAAAATCAAATCCTAGAATTAAGGAATTAAAACATATCCTATATCAACTCAAACAAATCCTAAATATGAAGATATAAATTAATAAAAATAAAATTACGTAACAATATATATCCTTCTGGATCAAATATAAATGGATCATGAAGTCCTTGATCCCCATCACATATATTGTGATTATATTTATGTAAGTTGTTACGGACAACTTACATAAAACAAAACAACTTTCTCCTTCGCTCTTTCTCTCTCTGTCTCTCTCTCCTAGTTTACCATCAAGAGACCCACGGATTTGAATTGTGGAGTATTTATAGAGGTCTCTTGTAGCCACTCTATTGACGAGAAAGACTCTACAATAATTGTGATTATTCAAGAGAGCTTGGAACACAATTATGGTGGATCTTGGGCATTCAGGTATTTAGACAATGAACAAGAAACTTGGGTCCAACACGTAATTTTCTTATACTTTTTAAATTTTTTGAAGTCCCCATAGTTATAAACATTTGGACGTTCAATTTGTTCGAAGTGCTACTTTAGAATGCCTTGAAGTTTGATGTATCTGTTTCTTAGGACAATTTTTCCCCCCCAAAGCTTCAAGGTGTCTTGAGAAAGCCTCACTTTGAGGCTAGTCTCGGTAAAGCTTTTAAAAACAATGATTTCCATTCTTTTCTTCTTCTTCTTAAGGGGTGGGGGTGGGGTGGGAAGAATCTAATATAATCCTGGGCTTTTGGTATTTGCACAAAAGTGATACAGTCGTGTATTACTCTTTCACATTAAATTGTTTTTAGGTAGTGGTGGATTGTGTCTAAAGCGCTCTCTCTCTCTCTCTCTCTCTTTCTCTCACTCATTTACTACAGTGCATCTCTCTCTCTCTCTCTCTCACTCATATTTACTGCATGTTTTTGCGTCTCTTTGTCTCTCTCACTTATATTTACTACAGGTATTTGCAAGTTTCTTGCAGAAAAGATTTAACTCCTCCTGTGAGGGAAGGAGTTGACACCCTTCTAATATACCTCTACAGAGCCCTAAACCTTGTTGATGATATGGAGAGGCTTGCATCTTCTGAGAACAGCTGTATAGTGGTAGGTGCCATCTCTCCTTCGCTTCACTTGTGTTGATCTATTCACGAGCTTGTACCCACTATGGTATTCATATTCTTGCATTGTTTTCTTGTCTTGACCTAACCCACCCTTGAAATAACCGTTGGGGTTGGATGAGTTTGGAAGGGGCTTGGGTAGTATCCCCAAGGTCCCACGTTCAACTCCCAACTCAAGGGCCACTTACCTATGAAAGAAAAAAAAAAAAAAAAACCTATCCCTTGGAAGGGGCTGGGCCATGTTTAGTACATTTTAGTGTTGGCGTCAGAATGCTAAACTGTGATCTCATGCACTTGTAATATTTTCTAATCTGGGTCATTAAGGAACCTGGGAAAGGGACTGTTTCACTGTAGCAGTTCAACTGTCTGGCTCACTGGGTTGAAACTTCAGTGATTATCTCTTGTTCACCTCATTAATATTATAAATGAAAAGAACCACAAGATGGAAAAAACTGAAATAATCATCAATCGTAGAAACCGATCATTTTTTGTCCTACCACTGAGGGGAGCTCGTTGGAAAAAAAAGACCTGCAATAATTCTCATATAATCTTACCCTTTTTTTTTTGGTTTTTTTTTGGGGGGGGTTAGCATAAGAGACAAATTCAGCTGCCTGATTGAACTGCCCTGAAGAGGGTGATTTTTCACTTGCAGACTACTCTTGAGGGTTTCAAGAGTTGGCATGTGAGCTGTTTGATGGTCTGACTGTAAAAACCACTCTCTCTGTTCCTGGTTTGAAAATATTGTGCTATTTTTAGTTGTAGGGTCGATATTAAGTTTGTGTATAGGCCTCAAGACAATGCACTATGTGCGTTTGTTGGCAAACAGCGGAATCTTAGTATTCCAATGTATTTCAAAGAGGAGAGGCCATTCAGAAGCTTGCTTGAAGGATGACAGTACAACTTCAATGGGCGGTGCAGGAGGAGTTAGAAACTTTATTGAATGACTCGGGGCATTTACGGACGCTTGCCTTCCTCTATGCAAGTAAAGGGATGAGCTCTAAGGCTCTTGCTATTTGGCGTATTTTGGCAAGAAACTACTCATCTGGCTACCGGGAAGAGACTGCAGGGCAGAATGACTTACATGATGCATTTAGAAATGTTGTATCTGGTAAGGAGACTGCTGCAATTGAAGCATCAAAGATTCTTGAGGAGTCATCTGATCAAGAATTGGTACTGCAACATCTTGGATGGGTAGGCAAAATTTCTTGAACAAGTGCTAGTGATAATTATGGAAGCTAGGCTGTCTATTATATGAATCTAAAAAGCTAATGGGATGTTGTTTTTAATATTAGATTGCAGATATCAACCAGGTACTCGCTGTTCAAATTTTAACATCGGAGAAAAGAACTGATCAGCTTTCACCAGGTATGTCTCATAATCTGAATTGCTTGTTCACAGTCTCAGGTTGTTTTGTTTTCTATTCTGTTTTATTTGTTTTGTGGTGCTTCATATGATACCTGGAACTTTCTAAAGGTTATACATAAAAATATTATATATAGTGTTTTGTTGGTGGATTGTCCTAGGCTTAATCTCAGATTCTCAGTCTTTGCAATTCTGTATGGAATTAATTACTGGTTTTCTTATCCAAAGAAAAAAAGAAATAATTAGTGTTTTGCAATGTAATATGTATTGCTTGTGTTGCAAATTTTTAATTATATATTCAGTGATTAGTAACCCTTCACAAAACTAAAAGGATGCCATATCTTGAATTTACCAACTGGCTGAAACAAGGAGGGTTACAAAAAAATACACAACAAAGCTATGTAGTTGGTAAACTGTTACATATTTTTGTGGATTTTTCTAATTATTAAATTTGAAAGTAAAAAGTTCAAAAGCATAGATGTCATAGTTTTTGTTTTTATATTTTTAAAAATATTTCTTTATTTTTGAAGATGTCTTGGTGGTTAGAAAAGCTTAATGGAAGCAACATAGATAATCAAGCAGCAATCAAGAGCCAAAGGTCTAATTCCAGTGTCAAATTCAACCAATAGAGAAACCAACCTAGCCTTTCTGAAGCTGATCTACTTGCCCTTTTTTCTTCCTTTTAGTTTCCTTTTGCACTAGCCCCTTCAGTTCAATGAAGCTACTTCCTTGTCCGGCACCCAAACCAACCACTCTATTGATGAGTTTCAGTTGATTCTCTATGACTTCCATGTTGATGACATGTCTTGTTCTCACTGGGAGGCGGGAACAACTTCTTGGCGGATGAGTAGAAGTGCTTATCTATATTAGTCAGGTTTGCTTGTGCCTACTATATAAATAGCGCACACACTGCCTAGATGCCTGTAACAAATAAAACTGTACAAAATTCAAATAGATCTTGCTTACTGTTAGAGTTCTTATTTTCTTTATTTATCTATTTTCTTTTATTTAGTTCTATTCTGGGATATACTGGAATATTTTAGTGAGGGTAATAGTGTAAGTCTTCCATTTGTTTTTGGGTTGTATAAATGATTGTATGAGTGGAGATTGAAACATAATAAGATCAAATTATCTTGTATCTTTTCCTCTTATTTTCTCTCTCTAAAACCCTAAATCTACACATATTGTGCTTCTCAACTTAGTATCAGAGCTAGGTTTCAAATCTAGACTATCTCAAAAACATTACAGAAGACATCAAGAGGGAAAAGGGCAGCTGATGCCTTGTTGACATTGGCGTTTGTACAGATGATGTCATGCTTGCATGATGTTACCCTTTTCTAGCAGCCGGCGACCGGGATTGTAACCTTTGGCCCTTTAATGTGTCTTTCATCGAGAAAGTTGGAGACAGAAGATTCAACTGACTTACTTGGTTGTGATATTTGGTGGTTGTTTGGCTTGGTTCTTCTATATTGGTTTAGAGCAGATTGTTTGGTTGCCGTTTGGCTATTTTGCTGTTGGACATGGTGTGCTCTCATTATTTTGGATAGGATTTGGTGGTGTATTCTTTTGTTGGCTGTTTTGATTTGCTATCGACCAAGGAGTTTGTTGCTTTGGATATGCCATAGGAGAGACTTCATTTTGGGTGGTCGCTAGTTTTTTTGTTTTTGACTGTTCTGGGTAGATCCTTTTGTGTGGGGTTATGTAGTTGTTCCTTATGACTCATTCTGGTAATAGCAATTGTAGTAGGTTTCATGGTAGTCGTGGTGAATGAGGTAGTAATCGTGGAGGCCATGGCAAATGTATGTTTCGTGGTAGTCGTCTCTAGTGACACAAACATCGACTAATAATCCTGTTGCTTTTACATCTGTTTCTTATGCTGACATTTTCTCTCAACTTAGCTAGCTTATCCAACAGTTGTCATCTCTCTCTCCCAACTCGTCTCCAGGAAAATTTAGGTGATTCTGTATGTGTGGTCGGCCAACATTCTGCCCCTCTTTATTCTCTAATTTCTGTCCTAAATCACGAATTGTGTTAGCTGATGGTTGTTTTCGACTAGTGCATGGTACCGGTGATTTACACCCTACCAAGTCTGTGTCTTTACCCTTTAATTTATTTGCTACTCATTTTCCTTTCAATTTATTATCTGTGCTTCAGTTAACCAAATCATTACAATGTTTATTATGCTTTTTTTCCCATCTTCTTGTGTTTTTCAAGATCTCAAGACGAAGAAGGTGATTTGTATGGGGTATGAGCATAATGGTCTTTACTATTTGGATCCTAGAGATTTTGATAAGGCCTTGAGTTCTATTGTTTCTTCCCTCTAGTGGCGTTTTTTGTTTTGGCCATCTGTCATTATAGAAGCTGTGTCAAGTTGTTCCTAATTTGAGTCCCGTTTCTGCTCTAGAATGTGAGGCTTGCCAACTAGGCAAAACTTAGTTCCTTTTCTCGTAGTTTAGGGAGTTGTTAGTCTAGTCCCTTTAATCTTGTCCATTTAGACATTTAGGATCCTACAAGAGTACAATATTATTGGTTTTCAGTATTTTATGAATGATTTTTCTCGCATGACTTGGCTACTTCTGATGAAAGATCGCTCTAAAGTACCCAAGGTTTTTGTTACTTTTTATAATGAAATCTTAAGTCAGTTTGATAAGCGTATTAAGATCCTTTGTTCTAACAATGCAATGGAATATACTCAATCTTTTATGCATGAGCATGGCATTGTTCATCAAATTACTTGTCCATTCTACATACTTCACAGCAAAATGGTATTGTAGAGCACAAGCATTGTCACTTATTGGATGTTGCTCGTACTTTGATGTTTAACGTGAATGTACCAAAATTATATTGGGCTAATGCAACTCTCACTGCTGGCTGCCTCATTAATCACTACCATCTTTAGTTCTAGCCAACTAGTCTTCTCTATCTTTGTGTTCAGTCATTTAGTCTTACTTGTGTTTCAGGTTGTGTTGCCTATGTTCATCTTCATGGTCCAGGACGTGATAAATTGTCTCCGGGATCAGTTAAGTGTGTTTTTTTAGGATATTCGCGCACTCAAAAAGGTTATCTCTTGTCGTTATTATATCAATGCCGATGTTAATTTTTTTGAGTTATCTTCGTTCTTCACTCCATTAGGGCGTAGGCTTGATCGTGATTTGGTCTTTTCCAGCTACGGGGAGCTTATTTTGCCAATTTTTTTTCCAATTTTGAATCATCCTTTCCTCCTGTTGTTGATCCTCCACTACAGGTTTACCTACGTTCCTCTAAGATAGACAAGTTGTACCATGGGCTTCTGTTCGTCAACCAATGCCAGCTTCTACTTAGGTCTTGCGTACTGCGCCATCTGCGATCTCATCTTCTCTGAACTTGCCCATTGCATTACGGAAAGGTACTCGTAGTTTTACTCAACATGCCTTGACTTCTCCTCGATGGAAACTAGCTATGGATGAGGAGATGAATGCTCTTCATAAGAATCAGACTTGGGATCTTACTACTTTTCCTCCTGAAAAGCAACATGTTGACTGTCATTGGGTTTTCATCGTGAAATATCTTCCAGATGGTTCGATTGAGCGTTTGAAGGCTCGATTAATTCCTAAGGTTACACTCATATATTTGGCATGGATCATTGTGACACCTTCTACCTTGTTGCATGTCTTAACTCTGTTAGAGTTCTTATTTCTATTGCAGTGCGTCTTGATTGACCTCTATATCAGCTAGATATAAAAAATGTTTCCTTGCATGGGGATTTATAGGAGGAGGTTTATATGGCTCAACCTCCATGATATGCTTTTTCTAGATAGGAACATTTGGTGTGCCATTTGCGAAAAGCACTGTATGGGTTAAAATAGTCTTCGCACGCATGGTTTGATAAATTTAGTACAATTGTACTTCAGTATGGTTTTTAGCGATCTGGTTCTAATCATTCTATGTTTAAACATCGTCTTTTTTTTTTTGGGTATTATTTTTCTAACATTATCATCAGTGGCAGTGATTCCATAGGTATGCTGGCTTAAAAAAGCATTGGAGTAAACAATTTCACACTAAAGACTTGGGTCTACTTTGCTATTTACTTGGAATTGAGTCTCTGAAACTAGTACTTTTGGTGGTTGTCCTGTTGATATTCCGATGGATTTTACCATGAAATTAGATGTTGAAAGTGGTGAAATGTTCGAGGATATAGGGCCGTATCATAGATTGGTTGGTAAATTGATTTATCTGACAGTGACACGTCTAGTATCACCTATGTTGTTGGCATAGTTGGTTAGTTTATGCATGCTCCTCGTAAACCTCATTGGGGGGCTATCTGTTGTATTCTTCGTTATCTCAAGGGAGCACCAGGTAGAGGATTGCTATATAGGTCAACATCCTTGTCTGTTACTGGATTTTTGGATGCTGACTCGGCATGTAATTGTAGTGATAGCCGGTCTACTTTTGGATATTGGACATTTGTTGGTGATAATCTTGTTACTTGGCTTGGCATAGTAAGAAACATAATGTGGTGGTTTGATGTAGTGCTGAAGCTGAGTATAGTGCTATGGCTAATACTATGTGTGAGATGTTATAGGTTCAGTTTTTTGCTTCGTGATTTAGGTGTGAATGTGCCCTCTCCTATGTCAACGTATTGTTTCAACTAGGCATCTATCTTTATTACTAGTAATCATGTGTTTCATGAACGCACAAAACACATCGAGGTGAATTGGTATTTTATTTGGGATCTCCTTATGCAGAAGCAAATTACCATTCCTTATGTTTAGTCTGGAGATCAGCTGGGTGATACTTTTACCAAATCATTGTCTCAACCTACATTCAAATATTTGTGTTCCAAGTTGGGCATATTTGATCTCTATGCTCCAGCTTGAGGGAGAGTGTTAGAGTTCTTATTTTCTTTATTGAACTATTTTCTTTTGTTTAGTTCTATTTTTGGGATATACCAGAATATTTAGTGAGGGTAATAGTGTAATTCTTCCATTTGTTTTTACATTGATAAGATCAAATTATCTTGTATCTTCTCCTTTTCTTTTCTCTCTTTAAAACCCTAAATTTACACATTGTGCTTCTCAACTTGGTAGTTAAATAAAGAAAATAAGAACTCTTAACACGTACTCATGTTGTTTGTTTCCTTCTTCTTCTTCTTTATTTTTTTTTCCCTTGCTAAACTTTTTTCTTATTCTTTTTCTTGTAAGAATTTCATGCAGGTTGTTTCTTTACATATTTGAATGATAATTTTGCAGCTCTATAAACAGTTTTACATTGACATGGTGTACACCTCTTGACGTCACCTCTTTCTATCACTTTACTTGATGGTATTACTAATAACTAGTTATTGGAATGTGAATGAATTATCATTACTTGGAAAATTAGTTTCTTTTTTAAAGGTTTGTTCCTAATGTAGGCTTCCATTACAGATGAAGTAATTGCTGCAATTGATCCGAAAAAGGTGGAAATTCTTCAAAGGTGTGTCCCTTGCATGTTTTGCATTTCATCTTTGGTGGTATAATTCTCTCTGAAAAAGAATTGATAAAATACTTATCAACAAATAAAAAAGAAAACAGCAAATTTGGTGGCCATCATTCTATTTTTACGTTCTGTCTAGCTTGGCGGGTATCTCCTTTCCCACTGAAAATGGGAGGTTGAGGGTTGAAGCTCCTTTAGGGTCAAAAGTGTGTGTGTGTGTGATTTACCTATAAAAAAATGCGGGATACTTTTAGATCATCTTATTTACACTGTACATAGGTTACAGCCCTTTTGGTGCTTTTTTATAATACATACTCGATACTTATCAGAAAAAAGATACATCCTAATTTGTATTTGGTAGTTCTATCCTTTACTAATTACCTCACAGCCGCTGATTTGAACATGGATTACTTCTTTTTCATTTTTGATGGGCCAAACTCCCAGTTATATAGTGGCTTGAAATAACACATACATTCGTTTTCCCCAGTGTTTTAAAAGGTGGAAGTGTAAGGCACTTAACCCTTCACAAGGCGAAGTGTAAGCCTCAAGGCATTGAGGTGTAAGCTTTTTGGGGCTTAAATTTCTTTATTAAAAAATACAAATAAGTATTGTTGTTAGTCAGGAGGGAAGTTTTCAGCTTTTTGAAACTCAAGCTGTCATTATTAGTTTAAGATTCTAAGGGAAGTTAGATATTTTGACGACTCTTGTTCTTAAAAATATTAATTTAAAAGTATTTAATATAAAAAACTCACGGTATTAATACTCTCTCCCCCCCCCCCCCCCCCCCCCGGGGTTTCTCTAATGCATGTTAGAGAAGCATAAAGTCTGATGTTATATGGAAGTCATAGGAGAGCATAACCTACTTATGTGAAAATCCCTTTTTTAATAATGTGTTAAGGTTTCAATAAAAGAAGTGAAATATTATTGTCGATAATAAATTATTATCAATCGAGGGGCTCCATTGATCTAAAAACAACAGGTTATGTTTTCTTCATTCTTTTGTGTCAATCTTTACAAGGTAAGAATTTATATTCTTCTAATTTTTTTTGAAGCCCCAAGTTATAGAAACATTTTGGGTCCAAAGTGTTTGAAGCATTGCTTTGGAATGCCTTTGTGTTTGAAGTGTATGTTTTCTAGGACCACAACTTTTTCTTTTTCAAACCTTCGAGGCATTATGGGGAAGCTTTGCTTCAAGGTGAGTCTTGAAGCAAGCCCTGATAAAGCTTTTTAAAGCACTGGTTTTCATATTATGTTGTATTTAATCAGCTCTTTTTCCTCTTAGATTATCCAAGTTCCTGGTCATGTGTGTTAGTAGGTCCATGGAATGATTCCTCTTTGTGCGTGTCACTTTTAAATGCTTCTCCCTTTGGCTATTTATGTGACATTAACAACCTTACTTTACAGATATCTCCAATGGTTGATTGAAGATCAAGACTCTGATGATACTCAGTTCCATACATCATATGCACTCTTGCTTGCCAAGTCGGCTATTGAAACAAAACCTACCTGTCCAAATTCTGAAGCTGGAACTCTAGAGGAGGCAAATATTTTTGATTGTGGAAGGAATTCTATCTTTCAAAGTCCAGTCAGAGAAAGATTGCAGAATTTTTTAGTCTTGTCGGACTTGTATGATCCAGAAGAGGTCCTTGACTTGATTGAAGGATCGGAATTATGGTTGGAAAAGGTCCATTGGAACTATTCATCTTACCTTTTCCGGATCCTGCTTATTTAAGTTTAATTGGCATAATATACTGATTGTGTAGTAGTCATCATGAGGCACTTATATCCAATATTAGTGCTGTTAGTTGGGAAGTATAGATGCTTTTGAAGCTTTTTGGTAGTCAAAATGATGTCTTCCCTACTTTCTAATACTGATATTATTTCCGGATTCATGCAGTCTATTCTTTACCAGAAGCTAGGACAAGAAACATTGGTGCTGCAAATCTTGGCCTTGTAAGTCTATAATCTCTTTTTAAAATTATCAGTCACTCCCTAATTATTGCGAAATAATTAGAGTCACAGCATGCGATTTCTCTTCTTTTTTCTATTTAAAACCTAAATGTTTTGACATTGAGGATGATGTTCTCCAGTTGTGAGGCAAATGATTAAATTATGTTTTGAAGTAACATTAGCATAGGATAATTTGATGCTTATCAAAAAAGAAAAAGCATAGGATAATTAGATGCGGTGTGATTTTGTTGTTTTCAATAATTTTGCCTGGAGTTAATCATGCACACCTTAAAGGCCCTTGTTTTGCAGTGTAAGGCAGCATTTGAATATCAAGAATATTAATAAAAAAGATTATCAATGAGGAATGAATTGTTGGACATTTACATACTATTTAAATGGTCTGTCAGGAAGCTGGGGGACAGCGTAGCTGCTGAAAAATATTGTGGAGAGATTGGTAGACCAGATGCCTACATGCAGTTTGTCCTCTCTCTTTCTCAGATGAATGTAGGATATTTTGCTTTTTATTGCCTAATTTCTTTTGTTGTGGGTTAATAATCTCAGGTTGCTTGAAATGTATTTGGATCCGAAAGATGGTAAGGAGCCCATGTTTAATGCTGCAGTTCGCCTTCTCCACAATCACGGGGAATCTCTAGATCCTTTGCAAGTTCTAGAGGTATCAGGTTCTACCTCCCTCATTGGGTTTAAACAATTATTGGTACACACTTTAGTTTTTTGGGGTTGTATAGGAGTATTGTTACTCTATAGATGCATTTGCAGAGTTTTTGGGCAACATGAGTTTAAACTTTTAATTTTTAGTTTTGTTTTTGTCTACTTGCGTGTACATGGGTTGTGCCCCCATTTTGGCGCTTAATAGTGGATTAATTTTACTTTCAGAAAAGAAAAGAAAGAAAGCACTGAGAGATCCGCCTTTGCTTTTTAAAGGGGAAGTTTAGAAAATTTCTCCATGAATGATTTCAAGCCATCCCCACTTGTTCATTATTTAGTCCAAAGGCAATAATGAAAATTTTCTACTGTTCATTTGTCTTTTCTATTTTCTTTGTCTATTCAAAATCCATTTCTTTAGTGTACCTCTTGGTTTTTCAGATAGTGAACTTGCCCCTGGAGGCTTGCTTCCTTTACAATGACATGGTCAGAAATTGGCATGTATCTAACATCTTTGAGGCTCGTGAGGCTTTTGTCTCTCTTGTTACCACGGATGTTGTAAATTAGCTCTGAAAAGGAATTCTGCAGTTCATTGTGCTTACAAAGAAGATAATCATCTTATTGTGCGTGTTGCAGAAATTATAGAACATGATTAATCCTCTAAAAAAATAGAGTGCTGATTGTCACAAAAAACTTGTTACAAGAAGCAATAGAGCCCAAAAACCTGGTTTTTGGGGAGGCATTTGTTGGAAGAGTCGTGAGGGGATGACGAAGACGCTCCAGCCAAAAATGGATTGAACAGTGAGCAGCTCGTAATAGGGTTACAGAGGATATCTATTCATGGAAACCTCTCCTGTTGAGGTCTTATGAACCTTCTGCTAGGTGGCCTCGCTGCCGGTGCTTCCTCTATCAGGCATGGCCAAGATCAAGAAGACGAGAATGGGGCTAAGCTTCAAAGTCTTGCAGGAAAGCATTGGCCAGAGGAGGAACCATCTCTGTTTGTTCTGGTACGCCAGTTTGACAGAGAGTTGGGACTAATGAGCAGATAGCAGTGGGTGGTGCTATCGTGGAAGGTTTGAACAGGGGTGGGTGTTGTGAGGTTGCTGGATTCGCTGTTACTCTGTAAATTGCCATCCCATGCTGAAGCAATTAGGGTTTTAATGGAGGGATAGTGATGATGGGGGGAAGCTTTATTGTTGTTGGATACCCGGTTTTTTTGGTGGGGTGCTCAGGAGTTTTGAAACAAAAGGAGGTGAGGGTGATCGTTCAAGGACTTCCTCTCCACTTACGGTGAGGGTGATTATTCAGAGACCAGTGTGTTCACTTCAAACGGGCTGAGGCAGATGTGTAGTCTAACGTCTCAAGGCCTGTGGTAGTGGTGAGAGATGGAGGGATGGTGCTGGGGATCTTTGTTTCTGATGAGCACACCTGCTATAAGATGTTGATCATTGTCAAGAGGACGTCAGAGTTGGTTCCAGATCCTACATGGGAGGGGTATAGTGGTCAAAGTCAGGCTACAGAGCTGGGAAGGTGGCTGAACTAGCGATGGGGATCCAAAAGGACTTCACGGACCATTTATATTTGATCCCGGAGGAATTATATTATTTTGTAATTTTATTTTATTTAATTTATGTTGATTTAGGATTTGTTAAGTATTTGATTTAGGATAAAATTTAGTTCGTTAGAGATTTGATTAGGTTGAATTGTTTTGTAGTTGCCTATATAAAGGCATAGCCTATATGGAATTAGGAAGACTTTTGATATTGAATAATTCTGAATATTGGATTTTCTTCTTCTCTCTGGTTTCTTCTTCTATCAGATTCTCCCCTCTTTCTTCTTCTATTCCCCTCTTCTCCTATTCTTCTCTCTTCTTCTTATCCTCTTTCCTTTCCCCTTCGACATCAATTGATGGGGATCAAAAAGGACTTCACTGAGGAAGATTTTTGATATTGAATAATTCTGAGAATTGGATTTTCTTCTCCTCTTTGGTTTCTTCTCCTCTTGGATTCTCCCCCCTCTTTCTTATTCTCCTCTCGGATTCTCCCCTCTTTCTTCTTCTCTTCCCTCTTGTTTCTTCTCTTCTTCTTATTCTCTTTCCCTTCTCCCCCTACATCAATTGGTATTAGAGCAAATCCCGATCTTGTTTTTGCAACCACTGCTGTCATTCATTAACATCATCCATTGTCGTTCAGATTTTGATTTTCAAAAAAATAAAATAAAAATAAATCGCAGAAAATGCATCGCTCATCATTCTAGCATCACTCTTGCAACTAGCAAGCTGTCATCGCGTGACCATTGCAGACCAGTAGTCTTCACCGTCACACTCACAAGTCATCGCAGATTTGGATATCTCCATTTAGGTTCGCTGTTGCTTTCAGTTCTTGGCACCGTTGCCGTCGTTTGCAGCCCTCATCGTTGTTGTCTGTTCACACCGTCATCGCAAACGGTCTTCGTCGTTGTTGGTTCACAGTTACAGCCCTACCATCGTTCTTCAATCGCTGCTTCTCTTCATCACAAACAGAGAATAGATCATCAGATCTGTCATCATTGCATTCTGCTGTGAGAAACCTCAAAGCTCCTTCCATCGTGGTGTGCCACAATCAGATCTGGAACTCTTACCTTTGACCAGTGCTCTGAAGGGGGTTTCAAAGCCCTATCATTTTCTGGAACAGAGGTATTAAAGAGGCCATGTGCGACTGGGAAGCAAGAAAAAAAAAAAAAAAGGTCCAGCCGAGCCGAGTCAGATTCGATGCCTTTTAGCTGAGCCAAGCCAATTTAGCCAAGCCGTCTGAGCTGTGCCAAACTTAAAAAAAAAAAGACAGCCCGACATCTTTTGACCATATAGCCAGACCCAAACAGAACTGAACCTGGAACAATCTAAACCCTTTATTGTCCAACCCAAGTGACCAAACTTTTAAACCATCTCCAAGCCCAAGCCCAAAAATCTCACCAATAAACCAGACATAAAAGCCCAAATCCCAGCAACTTACCCAAAAATCAGCCCAGTAACCAAGTCAGGTCCATCTATCCAAACCCCTTTACCACTGAACCAGATTACACCCACAAAACAGAAACTCACGCCCCAAATTATGAATTTCTCAGAAGCCTCCACAAACTTTCTGGAAATTTCAGAATGACCCCAAACTCTCAGCATTTTTAGAAACGAGCCTGCAAAAGCCAGAGAGCATGGAGAAATAGCAGTCACCTGTGTGATACTTTCAAATTATAGGAAAAGTTACTTGTGGACCTTGAGAAAAGGTATGCATACTCCATTTTGAAGATTGTGCTATTTTTAAATTCAATTTAGTATGTTGGTAAATTGGCACAAAGGTCCTCATGACATATCTTACTTGACTTTGATTGATTTTCTTTGAACTTTCATCCTCAACTTTGCCTCTAGCTCTCAACATGTAGTTTCAAGTCTAGTTTAGTTTTATTTTCTCATTTTTGTTTTCACATTGTTTACTTCCAAAAATAAAAATAAAATAATGAGTCATGATACTTCAACATACAGATATAGAAATAGAACCTTTAAAGAGGATACCATGCACACTGATAGATATCCTAGGTTCTATGAGGGTAATGTTCATGCACATGGTGGGTACCAAGAGCGGTACCTTAGACATTCCTCATATCATTTTGATTTACCTAGTTATTTGCATAATGAGATAAAGGAATTTAGGTACAACCATTATAAAGTAGAGGACTCTAGGTACTCTCATAAGATAGTAGAGGACTTTCGAGCTGATTATATGCCACCTACACAAGAAAGATCTCAGATTCGATCTAAGAGGTATCCCTCGGAGCTTTCTTATTTTGAATCTCATCCTAAGGATTTGTGGTGTAACTTACCTGACCTTAACCAAAAGGATGCATAAAAACACCTACAACTCTTTTAGACTAATCTTAAATGTGGGGAAAAAGTATGAAAATTATCATTGATGGTCGTAGTCGCATTAACATAGTATCAAAATCTACTGTCGTAAGAATGAATTTACGGCCTAAAGCTCATCCCCAACCATTTGAGGTAAAATAGATATGTGATATATTTGTGTTAGTCACAGAAAGGTGTTTAGTGCCAATTCAATGTTAGGACTATAATCACCTAACCATGATTGGTAAGATACGAAAGCAGACAAGAAAATGAATCTAAAATCACACGCACACACAAGAATACAAAGATTTAAGTAGTTCACCTCATAATAAGGCTACGTCTACGGCTGCTGCGGTTTCACTATGATTTGAAAAAGTTACCATGAGATGCGGCTCCTTAACTATAAATACATGGAATTAGGGCAACAGAGAAATAATGTGAAATAACAAAACTACCCTAAAAAAAATTCAGCTCGGGGGCACGCCCCCAACCCCCATCTTCAGGCAAGGGGGCTCCCCCCCCCCCCCCCCTGCAACTCCCCGACCAACTTATCCGAAGTTGGATCCGTGGAGTAGGGGCTAGTGTACAGTATTTATTAGGATCCACACTACCCAACAATCTCCCACTTGGAACCTGATATACACAAGTTCAATATCCTATCATCACATAAAAGAACACCGCAACAACTGTCTTCCTTCGTCAAGCTTGAAGACCAACTAAAGTTGCACATAACTTCAGTTTCTCAATGGTGACTACCTTGGTTAACATATTTGTTGGGTTCTCATTGTCATGAATCTTCTCAAAAGACAATACTCAATCATCCACAAGAGAATGAATGAAATGGTATCGCAATTGAATGTGCTTCGTCCTAGAATGAATTGCTCGATTCTTTGCAAGATGAATAGCACTTTGACTGTCACTGTACAAAACACTATCCTCCCACTTCTTACCCAACTCTGTTAGAAAACTCTTCAGCCAAGTCATCTCTTTACCAGCTTCAGTAATAGCAACATACTCAGCTTCTGTTGTAGAGAGAGCTACAATGTTCTGCAACTGAGAAACCCAACTAACTGCTGTACCATCCAATGTGTAAACATAATCAGTAGTACTTCTTCTGTTATTCACATCACCTTCTAAATCTGCATCAACATAACCATGTAATATCATATTTGTCTGTCTGAAACAAAGTGCCACCTCTGTAGTACCACTTAAGTATCTAAGGATCCACTTTATTGCCTCTCAATGCTGCTTGCTTGGATTACTCATGTACCTGCTCACAACTCCCACTGCATGTGCTATGTCTGGCCTAGTACAAACCATGGCATACATAAGGCTACCGATAGCTGAAGCTTATGGAACAAGTTCCATATATGTCCGTTCCTATTCGGTCTTTGGTGACTGTTCCTTAGTAAGTTTGAAGTGACAGGTAAGTGGGGTGCTTATCGGTTTTGCTCCATCTAAGCTAAACCTGTTTAGAACCTTCTTTACATATTCAACTTGTGACAACTTCAAAATACCTTTCACCCTATCCCTGTGAATCCTCATACCAAAAATTTGATTAGCAGCTCCAAGAGCTTTCATTGTAAATTGATTGGACAACTTCTTTAACTTATTTATCTCTTGAATGCTAGAACTTGTAATTAGCATATCATCAACATACAAAAGTAAAATAATATAACTGTTGTCAAAACTCTTGAAATAATAGTAGTGATCTGCCTGGCATCTTGTGAAACTGCTGCTACACATAAAACTATCAAACTTCTTGTACCACTGCCTTGGTGCCTATTTTAAACCATACAAGCTCTTCTTAAGTCGGCACACCAAATCCTCTTTGCCTCGTGCTATGAAACCTTGTGGTTGCTTCATGTAAATATCCTCCAAATCACCATGGAGGAAAGTTGTCTTCACATCCATTTGGTCAAGATGCAAATCCTCGGCAGCCACAATTCCCAACACAAGTCTGATTGCTATCAACTTCACAACTTGAACCGCTTACTCTCATCATGTTCCTCTTTGACCCTCTAAACTCATTTGTTATGCAAAACTTTCTTGTCCTTTGGTAGTTCAGTCAGCTCCCATGTATGATTTGTCATGAGAGAATCCATCTCATCCTGCATAGCTGACTCCCACTTGGTTGAATCATCAACCTACAAAGCCTCATCATAATACTTTGGCTTACCACCGTTAGATAACAACAAATAGTATAATTAAGGAGAATAACATTGTGTAGACCTAGACTCTCTAGTGGACCTTCTTCGCGGATCAGGAGTACGTGGTTCCACTTGCCGAATAATATTTTCAGGTTTATCCTGAACCTTATTATTCACATCACTTTCAGTGATTTCTTTTAACTCAACAAGTTGTTCACAACTTTTAGATTCCACAATAGACTTAACCTTATACATTACTTTCTCATTAAATGTGACATCTCTACTTCTAATTATTTTCCCTTTTTCATCATCACAAAAATGATAACCAAATTCATCAATGCCATACCCAATAAAAGTACATTTAACATATTTAGGATCAAGCTTGCTTCTATTAGTAGAACCTATATGCACATATGAGACGCAACCAAAAACTTTCAAGTGTGAAAGATTTCCCTCTTTTCCATTCCAAGCTTCCTTTAAAAATTTTTCATCCAAGGGAATAGATGGACCACGATTTATCAGATATGCTACAGTGTTGATTGCATTTGCCTAGAACATCTTTGGCAATCTAGCGTGTATTCTCATGGCTCTAGCACGTTCATTTAAAGTTCTGTTCATGTGCTCTACAACGCTATTTTGCTGCGGTATTTTTCGAATTGTCTTTTGCATTTTTATCCCATTATCTGCACAAAACCTTTTGAACTTACTGTCTCAATATTCCCCTCCATTGTCTGATCTCAATCACTTGATTTTCAAATCTGTTTCATTCTCAACCAAGGCTTTCCACTTTTTAAAGGTAGCAAAAATATTAGATTTATTCTTCAGAAAATAAACCCATACCTTTCTAGTCGAATCATCGATAAAAGTGACATAATAATATGATCCTCCAAGAGATGCAACTGGAGAAGGCCTCCATACATCAGTATGAATCAACTCTAATTTTTCTGTCTTCGATTTCCTGCCATCCTTCAAAAAATTGACCTTTTTTTGCTTTCCAAATATACAATCTTCACACAAGTCAAGATCAATTGATTTCAAACCTGACAGTTTCCCTTTTGATAGAAGTACCTTCATCCCTTTCTCGCTCATATGCCCAAGTCTACAGTGCCACAAGTGTGAATCTTCCTTTTCATTAGCAACTGTTACTATGTTCTTGTTGTTTGTTGTCATATAAAGAGTGCCAGTTTTTATACTGTTACAGAATATACATGTATACATAGGATTATTCTAGAATATACAGCCTGTAGGGTTGACTATATAGGCTCAATTATAGGGATTTCTAATTAGTCTATTTTCCTAGTTTAGTCTCTCCATTTGTGTATAAATACACTTGTATCTTTGAATGAGTAATACAAAGAATTATTTTCTTTCTTGGTTTCATGGTATCAGAGTCTTTCTGAAAGAGTAGAATTTTTTTTTTCTTTCCTCTTTTTTTTTTTCTTCTCTTTCTTTCCCACTGTTCTGCCCACAGTGAGCAGAGTTGGGAAATTCCTTGAGTCACCCTATTCGAGTGACCCTTGCTTCTCACCGCCACTCAGGATCAGTAGCCCACCTGCCGATCGGCCTATCCCTGAAGTCCGGTCACCGGAAACCCAGCGCGTGAGCCTCACGCGCCACCAGAAGTTTCTGCCGTCGTCAGCTACTTCACGCGCCGGCGTGTGGAGGCGCGTGCGACTGCGCCTCCACCTCTGATCACTCTTCCTGGAGTCGTCTCTCTCTCTCCGGCACTTCTGTGCATCCAAATGCTTTGCTGCTATTGGTTTGGATACTTTGTGTGTCCTTGTTGCTTCACGGTTGTTCGTTTGGACCCTCTGTGTGTCCTGTTGATTCACTGTTGGTGCTTCCCTGCTGCTTCATTGTTCGTTTGGACCTCTGTGTGTCCTGTTGCTTCACTATTGGTGCTTCCCTGCTGCTTCACTGTTCGTTTGGACCCTCTGTGTGTCCTGTTGCTTCACTGTTGTTGCTTCCCTGCTGCTGTTCTTGGTTCGTTGCTTGCTTCTTGGTGGTTTTGTTTCTATGGCTGACGAACAAAAGAATTGGTCGTGACTGATGTCATTCCCGTGATGTCCAAAATCACAGAACATAAATTAACTGGTCCGAATTATTTGGATTGGTGTAAGACTATTAGGATTTACCTGCGGAGCATTTCTAAAGCCAATCATCTCACTGAAGATCCACCAACGAATGAGACTCGCAAGGAATGGTTGAGAGATGATACTCGCTTGTTCTTACAAATCAGGAACTCTATTGACCCTGAGGTTGTTAGCCTAATTAATCACTTTGAGTATGTTAAAGAGATGATGGAATATTTAGACTTTCTGTATTCTGGAAAGGGCAACATTTCTTGTATTTATGAAGTTTGTAAGGGCTTTTATCGGGCAAAACAACAAGATCAATCTCTTCAGGCCTATTTTATGAATTTCAGAAGGACCTCTGAAGAATTGAATGTCTTGTTACCTTTTAGTCCTGATGTCAAAATCCAGCAAGCTCAACGGGAGCAAATGGCAGTAATGAGTTTCTTGGCTAGCCTTAATTCTCAGTTTGAGATTGCTAAATCTCAGATCCTCTCTAGTACTGAGATTTCCTTTCTCCACGAGGTCTTTACTAGGGTACTTCGCACAGCTACTAGTGCGTTTGTTGCTCCATCTGTTCATGCTTCTAGTGCTCTTGTCAGTCATCATGGTGGATCTGGAACTGGACGGTCTTATCCTAAGAATTCTAACAGAGGAGGAGGTATCGGTAGTCAAGATGCCGGGGGAGTTGTTTGTTATTATTGCCATGAGCCGGGCCATACCAAATGTACGTGTAAGAAATTGCAAAATAAATCTCAGAAGTCTCACTCAGCCCATGTTGCGGTTACTCCTACCCCTGGCTCATCTGAGCCGACCATTACAGTTTCTGCAGATTCATTTGCTAAATTAACTCAGTACCAAAAAGCATTGCAGCATTCATCTCCACCTATCACTGCCATTGCTGAGTTAGGTAAACCAAATACGTGTCTTCTTTCCTCTTCCTCCCAATGGGTCATTGATTCTGGTGCTACCGATCATATGACAGGTAATCCTAGTCTTTTCTCCACTTTTTAGTCCCACACATCTCCCTCTAATGTTACTTTAGCAGATGGTTCCACTTCTTCTGTGCTCGAGTCTGGTACTGTTAGTCCAACTCCATTGATTTCGATGTCTTCTGTATTGAGTCTACCACAATTTTCTTTTAATTTAATGTCTGTAAGTAAACTTACTCGTACCCTGAATTGTTGCATCTCATTTTTTCCTGATCATTGTCTTTTTCAGGATCTTATGACGAAGAAGATTATTCGTAAAGGATATGAATCAGGTGGTCTCTACATTCTGGATACCCAAGTGCCTAGGCCCATTGCATGTTCCAGTGTCGTAACTCTGTTTGAAGCACATTGTCGGTTGGGACATCCTTCTTTGCCTCTATTGAAGAAATTATGTCCTCAGTTTCATAATGTATCTTCCTTAGATTGTGAGTCGTGTCAGTTTGCAAAACATTATCGTTTGCCTTTAGTCCCTCGAGCCAATAAAAGGGCTAGTTTTCCCTTTGAGATAGTCCATTCAGATGTTTGGGGTCCATGTCCTGTTGTGTCCACTACTGGATTTCGCTATTTTGTTACTTTTGTTGATGATTTTTCTCGTGTGACTTGTTTCTATTTAATGAAAAATCGTTCTGAATTATTTTCCCATTTTAGTGCCTTTTGTGCTAAAATTAAAACACAGTTTAATGTTTCTGTGCATACATTACGGAGTGATTTCCGATTCCTTTCAGATCTACATGATTCAAAATGGCATTCTTCACCAATCCTCTTGTGTTGACACACCATCTCAAAACGGTGTGGCCGAGCGAAAAAATAGGCATCTTCTTGAGACAGTCAGGGCCCTCTTATTCCAAATGCACTTTCCTAAACAATTTTGGGCTGATGCAGTTTCCACAGCCTGTTTTTTGATTAATCGCATGCCTTCCTATGTTCTTAATGGTGAGATCCCTTACAATGTCCTTTTTCCTACTAAACCCTTGTTTCCTATTGCACCCCAGATATTTGGTAGTACTTTTTTCGCTCGTGATGTTCGTCCCCAGGTCACTAAATTAGATCCCAAGTCTTTAAAATGTGTTTTTCTGGGTTACTCTCGTCTACAGAAGGGGTATCGGTGCTACTGTCCTAGCCTTCACAGGTATCTTGTGTCCGCTGATGTTACCTTTCTCGAACATATTCCTTTTTTCCCTGTTGCTTCTACTTCTTCGAGTCAGGGGGAGGATGATGATCTGTTGGTTTATACTATCACCTCTCTGCCCCCCGCTGTAGCTCCTCCCCCTCTTACCCCACCACCACCACCACCATCCCCACCACCACCTCCTATTCGCTATGTTTATTCCCGACGACGAGACCTACCTACTCCATGTCCAGCATCTGTTTCTTCTTTGCCATCGGATCCTGTGGCTGGTGATCTTGATCTTCCCATTGCCCTTCGCAAAGGTACGCGTCAATGCACTTATCCTATTTCATCGTTTGTTTCTTATGCTAACTTGTCTTCTTCGTGTTCTTTTGTTGCTTCCCTTGATTCTGTGTCTCTTCCCAAAACTGTCCATGATGCCTTGTCCCATCCCGGATGGCGTGATGCTATGATCGAAGAGATGAATGCTTTAGATGCTAATGATACTTGGGATTTAGTGCCTTTACCTGCAGGAAAGAAAGCTATTGGCTGTAAATGGGTGTTTGCTGTCAAATTCAATTCCGATGGTTCCGTGGCTCGCCTTAAAGCCCATCTTGTGGCTAAAGGCTATGCTCAGACTTATGGTGTGGATTATTCTGATACTTTCTCCCCTGTTGCTAAGTTAACCTCGGTTCGTTTATTTATTTCTCTGGCAGCTACTAATGATTGGCCTTTACATCAGTTAGACATCAAAAATGCGTTCTTACATGGTGATCTTCAGGAGGAAGTGTATATGGAGCAACCACTTGGATTTGTTGCTTAGGGGGAGTTTGGGCGTGTTTGTCATCTTCGTAAGTCCCTATATGGTTTGAAACAGAGTCCCTGTGCTTGGTTTGGAAAATTTAGTTAGGCAGTGGAGAAGTTTGGAATGAATAAGAGTAAGTCTGACCACTCAGTTTTCTATAAGCATTTTACATCTGGCCTCATTCTCCTTGTTGTGTATGTGGATGATATTGTCATTACTGGAAGTGATACTGTGGGAATTTCATCTTTGAAGTCCTTTCTTCATAGCCAGTTTCACACGAAAGATTTAGGGGTGTTGAAGTATTTCTTGGGAATTGAGGTGACGAGAAGCAAGAAATGCATTGTCCTATCCCAAAGGAAATATGTGCTTGACCTATTAACTGAGACTGGAAAGTTGGGGGCTAAGCCGTGCAGCGCTCCAATGCTTCCCAACCTACAACTCACGAAAGATGGAGACTTATTTGAAGATCCTGAAAAATACAGGAGACTGGTTGGAAAGTTGAACTATCTTACAGTGACATGTCCTGATATTGTATACTCTGTTAGTATTGTCAGTCAATTCATGTCCTCCCCAACAGTTCACCATTGGGCAGCGTTAGAACAGATCTTGTGTTACTTAAAGGGAGCTCCTGGACGAGGGTTACTGTACAAGAATCATGGACATACTCACATCGAATGTTTTTCAGATGCAGATTGGGCAGGTTCCAAGATTGACCTGCAGATCCACTACCGGATACTGTGTTTTTGTTGGAGGAAGTTTGGTTTCATGGAAGAGTAAGAAACAAAATGTTGTGTCCCGATCCAGTGCAGAATCAGAATATAGAGTTATGGCACAATCTGTATGTGAGATAATGTGGATATATCAACTCTTAATTGAGGTTGGTCTTAAAGCTTCAATACCTGCAAAGTTGTGGTGTGATAACCAAGCGGCTCTCCATATTGCTTCCAATCTTGTGTTTCATGAACGGACTAAGCATATTGAAATTGACTGTCATTTTGTTCGTGAAAAGTTGCAGCAAAATTTGATCTCTACAGGATATGTGAAAACTGGAGAACAATTAGGAGATATCTTCACAAAGGCTCTCAATGGGGCTCGAGTCGATTATATTTGCAACAAGCTGGGCCTGATTAATATCTATGCTCCAGCTTGAGGGGGGAGTGTTACAGAATATTCATGTATACATAGGATTATTCTAGAATATATAGCCTGTAGGGTTGACTGTATAGGCTCAATTATAGGGATTTCTAATTAGTCTACTTCCTAGTTTAGTCTCTCCATTTGTGTATAAATACACTTGTATCTTTGAATGAGAAATACAAAGAATTATTTCTTTCTTGGTTTCATATACCATGAGCAACAACCGTAGCTCCTTTGGAGATTTTCCACAACCCACCCGTGAAGGTTACTACATGACCTTCATAATCAAGTTGTTCCACAGAAATCAAATTCCTTTTCAATCCAGGCACATGTCTGACATTCTATATCTTTCATACAGACCCATTTGACAGCCTTATTTTCACATCCTCTTTACCCCCAATATTCAAAGTTCATCATCAGCCAAATAAACCTTTCCGAAATCACCACTTATATAGTTTTCAATGATTTCTCTGTGTGAAGATGAATGGAAAGACGCCCCAGAATCTAAAATCCAAGACTCAAGAGGACTGTCAACGCTCAAGATCAAGGCATCACAAATATCTTCTGTTGCAGCATTCACAAACTTCTTATTTTGATCACCTTGTTTCTTCTTTGGTGCCGAACAATCTTCCTTCAAGTGCCCTTTCTGTCCACAGTTCCAACAGCTTCGTCCCTCTTCTGATCCCTCTCCAGATCTTGACTTGCTTCTGTTCTTAGATGCTGATTTGTTACAATTTGAATTTCTGTTGACCGATCTTCCTCTGGCTTCTGTATTCAGAGCAGACCTTGACGTTTCTCCTAATTCCCCTCTTCGAATTTCTTCACTCAAAATTAGGTCACGAACATCATTATAATTTAGTTTCGATTTACCTGAAGAGTTGCACACTGCCGTTATAGTACCATTCTAGCTTTCTGGCAAACTGGATAGAAGAATCAAAGCCCTAACCTCGTCATCAAACTCAATCTCTACAAAACTCAATTGAGTTGTGACTGTATTGAACTTGTTCAGATGATCCGCTACAGACCCATTTTCTGCCATTTTAAGATTAAATAGGCTACGCATAAGATATACCTTATTCGAGGTAGAGGGTTTTCATACATATTCGCAAGGGCTTTCATCAGACATGCTGTTGTTGTTTCTTTCGTGATGTTGAACGCAACGTTATGAGCCAATGTTAAACAAACAACTCCCAATGCTTGTCTATCAAGGAGTTTTCACTTTGCGTCTTTCATCTCTTCTGGTTTCTGTTCTGCAAGAGGCTGATACAACTTCTTTTGATATAGATAATCTTCAATCTGCAACTTCCAGAAACCGAAATCAGTGTCATTGAATTTATCGATTCTTACTTTTCCTTCATTTGCAGCCATCGCTCCCACTCAAACCTAATGCTCTTATCCCAGTTGTTAGGAGTATAATCGCCTAACCTGGATCAGTGAGATTCGGAAGCAAACGAGAAAAAGAATCTAAAATCACACGTGCACACAAGAACACAAAGATTTATGTGGTTCACCTTAGAGTAGGGCTACGTCCACGGCTATTGCGGTTTTACTATGATTTGAAAAATTTATAATGAGATGCGGCTCCTCAACTATAAATACATAAAATTAGGGTAACAGGAAGATAATGTGAAATATCAAAAATACCCTAAAAAAATTCGGCTTAGGGGCCAGTATATAGTACTTATCGGGATCCACACTACTCAACATTCAAATTGGTGATTATTCAGCTTGTGTTTGGTATGATGTCTTGCCCACAAGAATTAATCGTGTGCTTTTAGGTCAACCTTGAATAAATGATCTTAATGTGACTCATAATTTGAAAGATAATAATTCTACTTTTAGGTACAAGGGTAAGACCATGAAATTAACTCCACTCAAATCCAAATAGAATGAAAGAAAGAACAACCTAGACCTTATCTTCCTGCTTCTTGTGACCTTGGCTCTAATTGTGAAGTTCCTACGTCTCTTCCTTGTTGTCCATCTGAAAAGGTAGTTGACTCATCATTTGTGGAAACTAAAACATCTAAAGATTCTCAAGATGAGACGCCAAAGGAACCTCGTGATGCATTGCCTCATACTATAGATGAGCAAGTTATTTCTATTTTACATAAATTTGAGAGTGAGCATGTCGAGCAAGCATTTGATCCCATGCATGTGGAAATAAAAAGAGTTTCTAATCATTTGTCTGAACCAAAAGTTTTCACACAATCAGTGTCACTAGCTTCAACCCAAGAGTCTATCTGCACTAGTTCACTTGATTCTACTCCCACATCAAACCATTGTGTTGCATCTGCATCTGTATTGCATTCCTCCACAAATTTTCGGTCCAAATCTATTGGTAAATTTTTTGCTATTCTTGAATTTGGACCTAATGCTTATTTTCTTGACATACCATTGGATTTAAATCTAAGTTCAATTTTCATTATGGAGGAAATGCTATTTAATCAAGGTCCTTTGGAGCTTTTTATGTTTTTTAATGGTCTTCCTGTAGGCGGTGGTGTTATTTCTCTGCTGTTAGCTCCAATGTTTCCAAAACTCAAACCACTCAAAGAACATACTATATATCATGTGGAGTTTGTTACTATGAGCCAACATGCAGATTCTTTAGTTGCTGATTAACGTAGTTTCCATGGAGGATGTTGTTCCATTGCCACTTGTTATTGCCTTGATGATTTCTGTCTTTCAGTGCAGTTCCTCCATTCTAACTCGCCGGAGTTGAGTTCTTTTCAGCCGGGAAGAAATTATGGGGATAAAAAAGGACGTCATAGATCATTTATATTTGATCTTGAAGGAATTATATTATTTTGTATTTTTTTATTTAGTTTATGTTGATTTAGGATTTGTTAAGTATTTGATTTAGGATCAAATGTAGTTCCTTAGAGATTCGATTAGGTTGAAAATATTTCATAGTTGCCTATATAATGGCATATCCTATATGGAATGAGGAAGACTTCTGATATTGATTAATTCTGAATATTGGATTTTCTTCTCCTATCTGGTTTGTTCTCCTCTCGGATTCTCCCCTCTTTCTACTTCTCTTCGCTCTTGTTTCTTCTCTTCTTCTTATTCTATTTCCTTTCCCCTTCTACATCAATTGGTATTCCTTTCTCCTGCATCATTAGTGGTTCAACCCACTATGTAAAGGGGGAATGCTTCTTGGGTTAAGAAGGGAAACTGGTGGCTAATAGAGAAAATGGGCCTCATCACAATCCAAGGGGCCCATTTATGTTAAACCAAAAAATGGGCTTAGCCCGATTGTTTTAAAACAACAAAAGGAGGGAGATCAATCTACAAGGCTAGGTTCTTCTCATTCTAGGGAATGCCAAGAGTTCTTTTTTTTTTTTGGGGGGGGGGGGGGGGAGGAAACTATGGAGCTTTCTCAATCTAGAAAATGGTTCTCATCACAATCCAAGGGGCCCGTTTATGTTAAACCAATGCGCCTAGCCCGATTGTTTTAAACAATAGGAGGGAGATCAATCTACAAAGGCTAGGTCCTCATTCTAGGGAATGCCAAGAGCCTTTTTTTTTTTTTTTGGGGGGGGGGGGGGGGGTTGGGGATGACAATGGAGCAAGAGAAGAGGCAGGAGGGTTAAGTGCAGTAGCAGTTGATGGTGAGCTTATAGAGGACATGGAACCCAATGTTTTGGGGTTGAATCCAGTGCAACTGATTTTGGGCAGTGGAGTCGGGATGTATATTCCAGATGCACTATCATATTTATGGTCTGCTCTAAGGGGGAAAGGCAGAGATGGCAAATTGAATTTGGGTTGGGCGGAGGTTCAAAAGGCTTGCGGGGTCCATGACTCCACTGGGGGAGGTCAAGATGGCAGAGATATAGGTGAGGATCAAGATAGAGAACGAACCTTGTTTTTGTCGAATGAGGGGACAAGGGATTGGGAGCAAACCGGAAGAATGTTGAATTGGGTTGACCATTGCATTATGGGCAGAACATAGAGGCAATGTGAATGAGCCAAGAGCTGGGGGTGACATGAGGGCAGAACCTGTGATCCTATCAGGTTATTTTAATCAATTAACCTGAGTTAGGAAACTAGGAAGGGAAAAGGTAGGAAAGGATGAAAAAAGGGGAGTGACTGTTAGGGGGAAGGGAGCAGAAAAGTCTTACATCGGAAGTTAACTATGAAGGAAAAGGTGGAGTGGAAGGGAGTAGGAGCTGGGGCAGGAGTAAGGACAAAGCTGCTACGTTGGTGCTCTATGAAGATTACGATTGTCTCATGGAATATCTAGGGGTTAAATGACCCATACAAAAGCACGGTGGTTAAAGCCGCCTTGAGGGAGTGGGGTGTAGCCCTAGTGTGTCTTTAAGAGTCTAAAATGGAGTATATAAGCGGCAGGGAGGTGAGGAGCTTACAGGGTAGCAAATTTGTTGATTGGGTGAGTTTGGGTGTTGGTACAGTTGGTGGGGAAATGGTTGTGGGATAAAAGGGTGGTTAGTAAGGAGGAGGTGGGGATTGGAATAATGGATCCTTCTCGATCACATGTTGCTTCTCATTGATGGAAGATAGATTATACTCGATTTTCTCACTAGTGCATGGTGCACATGTGCATGCTTTGGGTGGGAGTTGGAGTGATTGAGGCCTTGGGATGATCCCTGGTGTATTGGTAGGGATTTTAATGTAGTGTGGTACCTTTTTCTGTTTTTGTTTTTATATGTAACAATACACACACCCATGTCCCAATTGGAACTTGAACCCTGCACCTCTCCCTTTAGGAGTGGCAGGAGATACCACTCAATCTAACAGCCGGTGGTAATGTAGTGTGGTACCCTAGCGAGAAAGTTTCTTCTTCTAGGTTGACCAAGGCTATGGAGGAATTCTTGGAACTCATTGACTCACATGGATTGCTAGATCTCCCTCTTATGGGTGCTAGCCTGCTCGGTTTACATGGACTGACAATAGACAACCCTATGCTGTATAGGATCGATAGGTTTTTAGTCTTGGGAAGTTGAGAGGAGAAATTCTCGAAAGTGAGCCAAATTTCTCTTCTAAAGATCGTCTCTGACCACATTCTGATACTCTTGGAGGGTGGAGGGATAAGGAGTGGGAAAATCCCTTTTTGCTTTGAGAATATGTGGTTGTGAGTGCAGAGCTTCAGGAGCTGGTGGTAGGATGTTGGGATAGTTACAGAATTGATGGGTTCCCTATTTACAAATTTGTGAAGAGCCGGGCTTATTGAAAGAAGATTTGAAAAAATGGATTAAGGAAATCTTTGGTTATTTAGGGTGGAGGAAGTCAGCATTTCTTGCGGAGATTAGCAGTTGGATGCGAAGGAAGGGGTGGATGTGTTCAACGATTTTGAGTGGAAAGAAGGGAAGAGTGTAAGGTGTAGGTGAGTAGAATGCTGTATTGGAAGTGGTTAGCTAGAGACAGATTATTAAGGTGGGGGATAAAAAAAAAATTCATTGGCTTACCAAAGCCTGTTGAGGGAGCAACTTCATAAGAGACATAAGGGTGGACAATTGAAGTGTCAAAGGAGTAAACTGCGGAAGTATCATAAACTTCTACAAGATGTTGTACCAAGCCAACTTAATGGAATCCAAGGTTTGACGTGCTTGAGTTCAGTCAAATTAATGAGGAGAAACGGGAGTTGTTTGGGACGCCATTTTCGGAGGAGGTGGTGCAGGCCATGAATAGTTGCAATAGGGAAAAAGCACCTGGGCACGATGGGGTGACCATGGCTTTCTTCACAGTGTTGGAGTGTAGTTAAAACATAATTTAAGGTCTTTTTCTATGCTTTTCATGCAATAAGGGAGTTTGAGAGGAGTAAGGAACACTTTGTTCATAGTTCTCATTCCTAAGAAAGCTGGAGCTGCTGAGTTGAAGAAGCTTCTTCGTTTGGCCCTGGGCTCTGAAAGGTGATGGAAGATGTCCTTTTGGAGCTTCAGAATGCGGTTGTTAGAGGGAGGCATATTTTGGAGTCGAGAGTTAGAAGCGACAACTTAGGGGTTGTCTGCAAATCGGATATCGAGAAGCTCTATGGTTTTGTGAACTGGGGCTTCCTTATGTACATGACGAAAAGAATGGAGTCAATGGACAGAAGTGGAGATCTTGGATACAATGGTGCATTTCAGTGGTGAAATTTTCAATCTTGAACAATGGATAGTCCATTCTTCTTCAACATTGGCAGAGGATTTCACCAGAGGGATCCTCTCTCTCTGTCCCTTCATTATGGTTATAGAAGCCTTTGCTGGCCTAATGAACAGGATAGTGGAAGAAGGTATAGTCAGAGGGTGTATAGTTGGTATGGGCAGAGGATCATTTTGGCTGTGTCTCATTTGTTAAACATTGATGATATTGTGGTGCAGAGACTGCCCATCGGCGGTTCTTATGGTGTAATTTGATTTGCTTCTAAGCATTTTAGTGTTGAGGATTAATCTTTGCAAAAGAAAGTTGATCGCAGTGAGGAAGGTGGTGAATTGTGTGGGGCTGGCAGTAATTTCGGGCTGTAGGGTAGGGTCTTTTCCAGTCTCATATTTGCAGCTTACGCTTAGTTCTTCTGTGAGAGCTAGTGTGGGATTTAGAGGTGGAGAGGTTTGAGAAAAGACTTGTTGGGTGGAAGAAGCAATACTTGTTTAAAGGAGGCAAGCTTACCTTACTGAAGAGTTCAAATTTCATCTAATGGATTCGAAAAAAGATGTGCAGCTTGCTCAGGGGATGGAGGTTTGGGAGTGAGAAAAGTTAGGGTATTCAACAAGGCACTCTTAGGGAAATGCCTCTAGAAATATTTTTCTTTCTTATTATTATTTTTTAATAAGTAATGGCTCTAGAAATATGGGATAGAGAGGAGCGACCTTTGGAGCAGAATGATAGAGAGAGTGAGACTGAGGGATATTGGTGTTCCAGGGAAGTAAGAACTTTTGGGATGGGGGTGTGGAGGGCCATTATAAAAAGGGTGGGTTGAGTTCTCTAAGCACATTAAATGGAGGTGGACAACGGGAGAAAGGTTAGATTCTGGATTATTGGTGCAAGATCGGGCCTCTTTATATGACGTTCCTTAATCTCTTTAGAATTGCATTAGAAAACTGGCTTCAGTGGTTAAGTGTTATATTATAGGAGGACGGGGCAGTTAGTTTGGGACATCAGATTCATTAGACAGTCGTAGGTTTAAAAAGTTGAGGTGGCGAAGGAAATTTATGGTCTGCCTTTTAGGCAGCATATCCTTGAGGAAGAAGAGGACATCTTATGGTGGGTGAGGTATAAGAAGGGGAATTTTGAGGTAAAATCTTACTATAATTTTTTTGAAGGAAGAAGGTAGGTAGGATTTTCCCTAGAAAGCCATTTGGAAATCAAATGTGCCTCCCAATTTTATTTATTTTTTGTGTATCGCTAATTCGGGGAGAATTTTGATAATGGACTTCTGGAAAAAACGGAAAATCATTGTTAATTTGTGTTGCATGTGCAAGGTAGATGAAGAGTCGATCAGTCATTTTCTAATTCATTATCCAGTCAGTCACAGGGATGGTGCAGTTTTTAGTTTTTGGCTTCTTTGGAATTAACTGGTTTATGCCTTGGTCCATAATAGAGATGTTGGCTTCATGGAGAAGGTAGCATGGTGGTAGATTGGTGTGGCTTATGTCTCCTTTGTGCTAGCGATGGATTACTTGTATGGAGAGGAATCTTGAGTTTTTAAAGGTGTAGAGGCTTCCATTTCTTTTAGAGTGTAGTTGTCTTTGTTGTATTTAATGGGTTCTCCACTTTGGTGCCTTTGCTTTATAAATTCTTTATTTATAAAAAAAATAATAACAGAAAATAAAAAACCTCTTAAGAACAAATAAATTTATACAATTTTTTTTTTTTCTGGAATTACTTAAACTCTGTCATTTGAGCAGGCAAGTTTCCCTTATAGTGTTGGAATATTCAAGCTGATGTTATATTTATTACTGGTTTTGGTTCCTACACAAAATCTGCTATGAAGAATTGATTTTTGGCTTTGCAGAAATTGTCCCCAGATATGCCCCTTCAACTTGCATCGGCCACGATATTAAGAATGTTGAGAGCTCGACTTCATCATCATCGTCAGGGACATGTATGTTTTTATAATGAATGCTGCTTGCTTTTCCATCATTTTAACATTAAAAATTACCTTTTCATGTGTACCATATGAATCTTTTGTTTCATTCCCCATTTAGTCTTAATGCCATGTATTTTAAAACATCTATTGTATCAGTCTTATCACTCTCGTTTTTTCACCTGCTCTTCAATCTCATCATTTAGTGCCATGTGTTTTGCAGGTAGGCTTTGTCTTGATTATGCATTCAATTCTTTCTGATGTTCTATTGTTTAGTGGGTCAAATATTCCTTTTGAATATATATAATTAGTGGATCTGAAGGCATTTGAAAGGAGTTGGGAATGATGATTATTTTATATATAATTAGGGGGTGTCTGAAGGCATTTGAATACAGTTGGAAATGATAACATTTTTAATTATGATTGTCATCATCACTATTAATGTTGTCATTTATTTAGAGAATCATAACTCTATATTCTTTTCAGAAATTACAAAATTTTAGTTCTCAATCGTCATTATGTTGGTCCATTAGAACTCTTTCTTGGTGGAAGGCTGGAAGCAATGATGAATTAAGAATTGCAGGCTGTCAAAAAGTGTTTGGCATGGCTCTGTTGCTTTAGATTTATATGTTTTCTATTCATCTTATGGAGGATGGAAAGATGGATACCTCTCACTTCAGGGGGAGTTCCCTGCTAAAAAGCAAAAACTTATTTAAGAGTACTTACTAGGAATTGAAACAAATTTGAGAATGCTATTACAAACAAGGCGATCACACAAATTAAAATGAGACACTATTTATAGTGGTTAGGCTATTCCAACTTTGCTTTTTTCCACTCTTTGGCGTTGATTCTCGATCCAATCCAGAAATCCACTATGACTATTGATATGGTGCTAGCTTCGCTTCCTTTCAAGTTCGTTCTCTCTCTCTCTATCTCTCTCTCTCTCTCTCTTCATATTCTTCTTCTTTCTTGAGGCTTGAGTAGTTGAAAGTGATGAATGCCTCTTCTTCTTCAATGGATTTGAAAATTAATGCACTAGAACCCTCACAACAATGTTTCAATAAAATGCTATCCCATATGCCTTCAGTGTTGTGAAGTCCACTCTTATGGTTACCCTTGAAAGGAGAAAAAAATGCTGCCAAAAATTAGTTCCAATAGATAGTCAATTAGCTTCGATGACTAGTTTGATGAGGGACCAGTCGGCTGATTGCGCACCTGCAGTCAGCCAGTTCTCAGTTATTTCTTTGTTTCTCCTTGTAAACCATGTGTGCGGTCAGCCGCTTACTATAGTCCGGCTAGTAGTTGTCTGGTTGGCCGGTTCTCAACAGCTGCTCAGTTTCCTTGTTCTTTGCACACATCCAGCCAGCTGGTGTCTGATATTCATCTCAGAAACTGCTCAGTTTCTCGTGTCTTTGGACATATCCGGTCAGCTAGTGACTGAAATCCGGTCAACTTGCAGTACTCAAGTACTCAAGCACTCAGCATCTGATGCTTCTTATTACTGATCAGCCGTTTGCACCTGTCCAGTTGACTGGTTGCTCTGTGTTGAATTTTTCCCCTATTTTGATCAATAGCTTTCCACTATTCCTTCAAGTATGGTTAGTTATTGGTGTTCAAAGGTAAAACGTTTGTGCTTATTTCATGAACTGAACCATGGACAATCAAGGCACAAGCATCGAGGAATGGATAAGAAGAGTTAATGTTTGCACTTGCAATGAAGACATATTCAACCTTGTGACAAAAGTTTTAATCATCAATATCGTAACAAGGTACAGATTGTCAATTCAATTTGCTCAATTGTTTAACAAATGTTTATCATCAAAATCAATCTCGTTAATAATCTCTCTTTTTTATGATGGCAAAACTATCATTTTAAAAGTAGCTTAGGGGTAAATAGCTCCCCCTAAGCAAGTGCTCCCCCTTGTTTATGCCTTAATTATCATTTAATAATTTAATCTAGTGCAATTCAATTAGAAGGTTGTATGCATTCATCAATCATAGTAAATTAACAAAGGATAGCTAATTAAGCAACAATACATAGCAAATAATCATAGTAAAGCGTGTAAACATGAATTAACTACCATCCAAATCTATCAAAACATCATAATCATAAAAGAAAATTAAGATTGTTTGAAGTTATCATAACTAAAATTATTCAAAATACTAGCTACCAATATCACAGAAACTAGGAAGTTTTCTCAAAAGAAAAACATTCTTCTTGTTCTTCCCTTCTCTCTTTTCTTTCTCCCCCTTTGACATTATCAAAAGTGCGAAAAAGGATTGTGGAATCATTGTGGGGGCGGAGGAGGATGAATATGAAGATGCGCAATGATGGACTAAAGTGAAGCGTGAACATCGACGTTGGTGTTGAATTAGTTGAAGTGCTCTTCAAGGGAGGTTTGTCGTTTGAGAATTTGACCCATTTGAAAATAACTAAGGCTTGAGTGAAGTCCATAGGTCCTTGATCTTCCTCATGCTTCTCTTTGTCCTCACATTCATCACCTTGGTGTTCATTGTTTGAATCACCTAGAGCTATTTTTTCTTGTCACACCAGATCACTAGCACCCATTTTGAGCATTCTCTTGGTTGTTCCACTATCAATGGGCTGTTGTGATATGTCAAACTCCCCATCATCCAACTCAATACCAAATGAAATGAAGAACTTGTTTAGACAGGCTCCATAGGGAAAAACTTTTCCTTTTCCAAGTTGGTTTAAGGTTTCACTCATAATGTGAAGCATAATGTTGGGAAGGCACATGCATTGATTGATTTCAAAGCAATAAAGAAGAAAACTTTGAAAAGGTGGAATTTCATCGTAGTGTCCACCCTTTGGTAGGATGTCGGTGCTAATGAACCTATTGAGCAAAAAACGTTGGGCTGCAATGCCTTAGCATTTAGGTTTCCTTGGTAGTTGTCACAGGGGTGAAATTCTGACACCAATTTTTTTGTCTGTGCGGCGCTAAGTCTCCACTAACTTGACCAGCCAACCACGCAACCAAAGAGACTGCTGCCCACGAAGAGGCTTCCAACACACACAGAGTTTCCACAACACAAATTAATACAGAAACTAAGGCACATGCACACAGGAACACACAACTGTTTACGGGGAAAGACCCCCTACCTTTTATTCACTATTCTCAAATATGAATACAAAGGAAATACATTGGCTAAGGGTTGCAAGAAGACTCCTCTGTCAGATTCGTCTTCCACTCTCCCATGGTTTCTGCAACCGTAGCGAAGCATATAAATAAGCAGCCTACATAGAGACTGCCCTGGCAGTTGACACCCCCAACTACCAAAGGGTTTGCTGGCACCAACCGGTCCTTACCACACTAGGCTTTGCAGTTAACAACCTTAACTGTTGAGTTTGCTGGACCAACCAACCTTTGCCACGTAGGGTAATGCAGTTTACACCCTCAACTATTTGGGTGTGCTGGACCAACCAGCTTGTGCCACATTGGCCTTCAAACAATCTCTAAGCAATTGCTGCCCTTGTCTGTCTTCAGCCTTTGAGTGCCACCAAGGTATATGACAGTTATGCCACATAACTGCCCTTTGCTGTTAGCCACATAGAGCGACACGCCCCAAACGGTTACCATTGTTTGCCCATAGACATCCTTGTCTTGTGCCAGCCCACAACCACTTTGCAACTGCCCTGTCCTTGCTACAGCCCCACTGGTGCATGTTTGCCACTAGCCATGTCCACACAAATGTTGCACCAAGGTCTATGCGAAAGAGGCACAATGCCAAGCCATGTTCCCTCATGTCTTGGTCTTTAACCGAACAACCCATTTGAGTCATGCACCAAGCCATAACCAGACACAAGCCGTGCCACACATGTCTTGGTCTTCCTTGGCATGTTAGGCCGAACCTAAGCCATGCCCATGAGCCATGCACCACGCACTGACCCAATGTTACCTGGAATGTGGATCGTTATGGTACAAGAACGGGAATGAGAACGTAGATCGTCACTTGTTATAGAATATGGTACGTTAGGGGTAAGCTTCTTTGGATCTCTTTGTTAGAATGAAATACGTTTATTTGGAATGTGATATGTTTTTTGATTGTATTTGTAATAATATTGGTATGTATATATAAATACCTATAAAGATTTCAACGAATCCAATTATAAAATAAAATTCCAATTATGTGTGTTTATTTTGTATGATTTTTTTGTGACTTTTGATATTTTAGATTAGAACGCTAAATCTTGTGTTCCAAATTGCTAATGATCTATATTTTGGATCATGCGATCCCAATTCGCAATTCATTAAGGGAGGAGCGAATTGTGGTAACCAAGCATTGACCCATGTTTGCCAAACCATGCCCTCTCATGATTGTTTTTCACTAGCCAAGTCAAAGGCATCGTCTGCCACCGCCTCCGCCGCCAGTGGTGGTGTTGGGTTAGACCACCATGTCATGACCTTCTTTCATATAACAACTTGCCTTGTCCCGTAGGTGCCAAGGTCTTTGGCTGCATGACTTACTCGCCCATGGGTGCCTCAAGGAGGTACGCCCCCTATATATATGTCTTAGTTGAATTTTCCCACCTGACAAGAGTAGACACAACCCCTTGCAAAGTCAAGCCGCCCACCATGTGTGCCGCAGAGTCACCAAGTGCATTGCCTTGCCCAAGGCTGAATCAACTGTTGCTGCCAATGTTTCACCAACTTAGCCATTTTTAAACACCACCAAGGCATGACATGCCTCCCCATGCCCATGCCGCCACTCTGTCAAGTGTTATCAAGTCATGACATGCCTCCCCATGTCCATGCCGCCATGTCAAGTAGAAAAGGGTCTAATAGTAGTCCACGAGAAGAGTGCAAGGTTCGAGGGATAATTGGAGATTTTTTCTTCGAGGAATAATATCTATGGCCTTCGCTTGATATACTAAACCATTGTGCTAGCTAGGTTATGTCTAATATGATAGAGGTTTCGTGCACAAAGTATTCTACGATCAGGTCCTCATTCTCATCACTTGAAAGTCTAAATTGCAATAAAATAGCCTAACTACACAAGGAATCTTATCTGGAACGTTGATCAATTTGTCCCATTTAAACCGTTTGAGAGGATCCTTGAGTTTGTAGTTGTACTCACCATTTTTCTTTTAGAGTTCCTATTGTTGCAGCATTGCATGTCTCGGAAGAATGACATGTCTTTGACTTGGGGGGTTCGCTTACCTCAAGCTTTCTCCCCTCATTCCCTTGACTTCTTGTGCTCCTAGACATTGATGTAGGACAAATAGGGTACCTACCAAAAACACGTATTTGTTTTGGAGTTATTACAGGTGTAAACTTAATCATATAGTTGTGAAGAAGAAGGAAAGGAGAGAGCACACATTGTTTATTGTACCTATCTGCATACTAACCAAGGATGCAAAAGACATGGAAATAATATAAACCCTTATCAAGAGAAAAGACTAAACTATCCTTATTACTAATGATACTAATTATTCTAACACCCCCCCCCCCCGGCGGCAAACTCATGATGGGACAACAAAAAGCATCGAAAGTTTGTCAAGCAAATAGCGAAAGCATTGAACAGTGTGAGACTTGGTAAAGAAGTTAGCCATCTGCAGTGTAGAAGGAATAAATGGTACAGAATTGGTGCCAAGCTGAAGATGATGACGCAAAAAATAACAATCAATCTCGATATGCTTCGTATGCTCGTGGCAAACAGAATTGTAGGCGATTTGAATAGCACTCTTGTTATCACAGTACATAGGTGTAGGAGTAGATAATAAAATAGCCAAATCTGCAAGCAACCATCGTAACCAAACTATCTTTGTAGTAATGGTTGCCATAGCACGATACTCAGCCTCAGCTGAAGAACGAGCAACAATTGTTTGCTTCTTGCTTTTCCAAGAAATAAGAGAGTTACCAAGAAAGACACAATATCTAGTAGTAGACTTACGATCCATAGAATTCCCAGTCCGGTTAGAGTCTGAATATGCACAAAGCTCTAAGGGTGAGGAAGAAGAAAACAATAAACTCTGGTGTAAGGTTCCTCGAATATAACGCAAGATGCGGACAACAACAACCCAATGAACTGAGGTAGGAGAAGAAACAAACTGGCTAACCACATGAACAACATGAGCAATATCAGGCTGTGTAACAGTAAGATACACCAAACTACCAACGATAGCACGATATAATGTAGGCTCAGACAATGGAAACCCATCAGAAGAAATATACCGAGTGTTGAGCTCTAACGGAGTGTTGACAGACCGAGTATCTGAAAGACGAGCATTCTAAAGAATATCAGATGCATACTTAGACTGAGAGAGGAGATAGCCTTTAGGAGAATAAGAGATCTCAATACCGAAGAAATGCGGAAGAGTGCCTAAATCCTTCATTACAAACTGATGCTGCAACTGTGATTTCAACATCAATATCCTAGCGGTATCATCTCCAGTAATGATCACATCATCAACATCAAGTAAAAGAATAATATGTCCTGCTGAAGTAGAACGAAGAAAAAGAGTAGAATCATGGACACTAGCTCGGAATCCCAAGTCACAAATAACAGTAGAGAACTTGGCAAACCAAGCCCTTGGAGCTTGTTTGAGACCATATAAGGCTTTTTTGAGTTGACACACCTTTCCAGGATTATGAGGGAGCCCAGGAGGAACCATAAAAACTTCTTTAGCCAGGTCCCCATTAAGAAAGGAATTCTTTACATCCATCTGTGAAAGACGCCCCCAATGAACAGCTGCCACAACTAACAATGTTCGAACGGTAGTCATTTTGGCAATAGGAGCACATGTCTCCTCATAGTCAATGCCATACTCCTGATTGAATCCTTAGCTACTAACCGAGCTTTGTACCTCTCGACTGAACCATCAGACTTGGTTTTAATCTTATATACCCACTTATAGCCAACCACACGTTTACCAATGGGTAAAGGCACCAACTCCCATGTGCCCGTTTTATGTAATGCAGTGAACTCTTCATCCATAGCCTGTCGCCATAGAGGTTCAAGAATAGCCTCCTTATAGGAGGTGGGTTCAGATAGAGCATGAATAGAAGCTAAAAAAGAATTAAAGGCACTGGAATAACAAGAATTAAAAAAACCCAATCGGTCAGGACACTTACGAATGCGTTTAGGATAGCAAGGAGCGGGATCCACGTCTTGAGAATCTGATTGGGAGGCATGAGAGAGAGGCAAACTATCTGTAACTGCAAAAGAAATAAATGTGTTCTTGCAAATGTAAGTATGAATAATAGGAGGACGAACAATAGAGGGATCAGAAGAAATAGGAACATTAGAAATAGTTATATCACTAGCAAATGATTCTGAAGGAACTGTATCAGGACAAGGATCAAGATAAATAAGATCAGATTTATGCAAAGTGCTGGAGCTAGAGGGAGTAGAAAGAATGAAATATGTTCTAGAAAAACAACACGGCGAGAAACATATAATTTGTTGGCAACAGGATTATAACAACAATATCTTTTTTGTCCCTCACCATAACCAAGAAAGACACATCATGGACTAAGCAGAAAGTTTTGTATGAACAACACAAGGAAATAAAACAAAACAAGTACAACCAAACACACGCAAAGAGAAGTAATCAGGGGGCTTACCACATAGTCACTCAAATGGAGAGACGCCAGAGGTGACAATTGAGGGTATGCGATTAATCAAATAAACTGCGGTAAGAATGGCTCCCCCAAAAAACGACTAGGAACATTGACAGATAATAAAAGAGAATGTGTAGTCTCTAAGATATGTCGATGCTTGCGCTCGACCACACCATTCTGGTGAAGAGTTTCTACACAGAAGGAATGCTGAATGGTGCCATCAGAATGTAATAAGTTGATAAAATCATTAGAGAAGTATTCCCTTACTAAATCACATCTAAAACATTTAATAATAGAGGAATATTGAGTGTGGATCATAGCACGAAAAGAAGTGAAAATAGAAAAAAACTTAGATAGACACTTCATAAGATAAACCCAACAATAATGAGTATAGTCGTCAATAAAAGAAACATAATATATGGACCCTCCTTTAGAAGGAATAGGAGCAGGTCCCCGTACATCAAAATGTATAAGATCAAAAGGTGCAAGAGAAACAATAGAACTTTTATTGAAATGTAATGCAATGAATTTTGCTAGTTTGCATCCACTACAATCAGAAATGTCATGACAATGCAAATTACCTAAGCTACTAGTTGAAACTAAAAACTTTAAATGACTACTAGAAATGTGTCTAAGACGAGAATGCCATAAATAAAAACTAGACGACTTAGGACTCAAAATGAAAAGAAGACAAATCTATTGTGGAAGCAACAACATCCGGAACATGCAATTCTTCTAGCACATACAGTCCTCCCTGTATACGGCTTGTCCTAATCAGCTTTTTGGAATGAGGATCCTGCACAACACAACTAGATGAAGAGAAATGAACCAAAAATCCATAATCAAACAATTAACTGATAGAAATCAAGTTTAAAGTAAGTTGAGGAATAAAATAGACATTAGAAAGAGACAAATGAGGAGAAACAGTAGATCCAATGCCAGCTAAAGATATAGATGTGCCATTGGCAACAAGAATGGAGACAGAGGGAGGAGAAGAAGTAGATATAAATAAAGAAGAATCACTAGTCATATGATGGGTAGCACCTGAGTCAAAAACACAAGTGTTGTGAGATATACCTGAAGGCCCTGAAGAGGAAGAAACTGAAAGGGCATTAGGCTGATGAGAAGAAAGAAGCCTCTGCAACTGCTCAGCTATCAAGGAGAGTGTGGGAGCTGATGAGGATTCATCCACTGCTTGTGCAACTGTTGCAGTGTGGCGATCCTTCCCTTTAGAAGGCTGCTGCTGCTATCCACGTAGTACTTTATTCACCAACTTAGGACATTGTGCCTTCTAATGACCCTTCTCATGGCAGAAGCTACATTCATCAATACCAAGTTGGAATCGATGCTTATTCTGTGTGCTAGTCTGAGGCTTGGGAGAAACGGCCAATACTGTTTGAGAAGGTAAAGGAAGAAGGCCCTTTTCAGGAAGAGTCTTGAGGCGTACCTCTTCAGCAAGGAGCTTATTAACAAGGAAATCAACAGAAGGAAGTGGACTACGATGAAGAATGGAACCTCGTAGTCCCTCGAAATCATCTCTGAGAGCCATCAAAAATGGAACCAATTTTTTTTTCTTCTCTCTATATGTATGATATAGCTCATTAGTGCTCAGCCCTGTAGGCTCGGTAAGAGCTAACTAATCCCAAAACCAGTCATAATCGAATAAAACTTTTGTATACTCGTCACCCTGACGAGCAGCCCGAATCTCATGCTCCAATTGATACCGCTTAGCAAAATTGGATTGTACAAACAATCTGGATGCGTATTCCCAAATCTCCTTAGCCGTATCAAATGTAGCCAAATGAACATCGATGGACTGATCAATAGAATTATTAATCCAGGTGATAATTTTTGCATTGTTAACTTCCCAGTTGGTCAGTAGTTTTGTATAATTTTTTACCTTGGAATCAGAAGGAATTTTCACAGCCCCAATAATGTATACCCACATGTTCTTACCCCGCAAAAAATTTCTCATAACATTTGCCCAATAGGCATAGTTATCCTCATTGAGTCTCACACTAATAGCTTGAAGGGAATCATTGTTGCTACTTGCCATAGCCAATTGGGATACAGAACAACCCAAAAGAAAGATGAAGAGCCAAACAGAGGCCAATGAATGTAACCAAAACTCTAGCAGCAACAAAATAGCACTGGTATAGGACTGAAAACAACAAAGAACAATAGAGAAGGTAGAAAAAGAACCATACGGAGACTAATTGATGCAACTAAAACTCTAGCAGCAGCCAAACAGCATTGGTATAGGGCTAAAACAGCAACCAAACAGCAGCAAACACGTCTATCAAACTAAAATATGCCCAGCCGAGCTGCTCCAATTCTTTTTTATATCAGATCTTCAATCAAATCACTATGGGCTACAAAATCGAAGCTTTCTTAGCCCTAGACGCACCACTTCTGACCGATTAGAAGCAACAAAACCATAAAATCTGTTTAGATTCAACAGATCGCAAAATCTAAGTCCTTTATTCCAAAAAAACATTCGAAAAATTGAAAATCCAAACAAACGATCTCCAAAAATTCCAAAAAAAAATCAGAATACAGCCCATGGAGAGATGATCAGAACCCAAGAATTTTGGTGCTCACATATGCTGATGTCAGCATGACATCAGCACCTCAAACCTCTCCTTTTTGCTCTTCAAAATTTTTGCAATGTTATTATTCAAGTTTTGATCTTGATTTGGCTTTGATACCATGTAAACTTAATCATATAGTTGTGAAGAAGAAGGAAAGGAGAGAGCACACATTGTTTATTGTAGCTATCAGCATACTAACCAAGGATACAAAAGACACGGAAATAACATAAACCCTTATCAAGAGATAAAGACTAAACTATCCCTATTACTAATGATACTAATTATTCTAACAATAGGATTCTTTAGTTTCCAAATTTGAGCTTATCTCAGATTGGTTATTTTATATAAAATATCTATTATCTTTATTGTTTTATGTTCAAAGTAGGATTTTTTTTTATTGTAGTAGAATAAGAACTTTTTATTCTAATAAGATTATGACTTCCAATATCGTTGAAGGATATGCATATCGTTTCAGATGACTTTCGTCATAGAAAGTATAAACCAACCTATTTCATCCATTGAAACGATCAAGATGAGTTAAAAGAAAATAAAGTTGAATTTATTTCTATTAACGTTGCCAAAACAGTTAGTTCTGAGGATAGAGAAGTGGAATTGATTGAAACACCCATTGTGTAGAAAAATGAAGAAAATTCATATTTAGTAGATCAAAGTGTGGATAGATTCAACAAACTCTTTTATGGAAGAGGAGTAATTTATTCCCATGGAAGTAGTCAATGTTGTAGAAAACAATGAATTTGAAGTACCGCAAATGATTTTCATGATCAAAGAAGGATTGAAATTGTCAAGTTGTATCAAGAAAATAATTTTTGTTTTATTACAGGAACATCATTATCATCAAAACAAGAGCCAAAAATTATAAATTTCATAAGAGATGTGAAAGAAGAGATCCTTGAGCCTTCGATTGTTTTTGAAGAGATTCTATTACCCAGATATTTACCCTATGGGAGGAGGGTGAATAGGGTATTTATTAACAACTTTTACAAACTTTAAAAATATATGTTGATAATGCACATATAAATAGAGAGAGAGGGAGAGAGCAAACACAGTGATTTTTACGAGGTTCTGAAAACTTCCTACGTCATCGATTAAAGCATCCCTACTTAGTTTTTCTACTATCTTGTTCTCTTTGCAGGTGGAGGTCAAACCTTTACAACAAGAGCTCATCACTCTTTTACTAGCAAAATATCCCATTTTGCCTCACAAGGGTAGTACCTACCAGCAAATCTCATTGCAATGTGAAGATACAAAGTTTGTTTACCAACATGTGCTCTCTTCAAGAGTAGATTGGTGCAATATATGCTTGCTTTCTATAGATAGATCTGATGTAAGCTCACAGTATTTAAGATGAGTAGAACTTTTAGATCTAGGTTTTCAATTGTTAGATCTAAAGTCAAGAATAGAGATGTAGAAGTGTAAGCTTGCAAAGAGATAGCATTGAATGCTTTAGAGAACCTTTATTTATAGCCTTCAACAGAATATGGTCGTTGCATTTTGAAAAAGAGTCATTCTCTTCTTTTTTGTCTGTTCAAAATTGAATTTCGAAGTGCCACATTGATAAATTTAGTTGATTGAATCTTCAACCAATCGACTAGATTAAGATCTGGTCGACTGTTTAGATCTATTGAATTCTTTAGAGGGTTTGAGGTTCAATTGTTAAAAAACAATCAGTCGACTGGTTCTGATGTACATTGTTTAAGCCTTCGAAAAATCGTCGACTGATTAAACTTTTAGGTCGACTGTATTGGACAATAGGTTCAGGCTATTTTATGAAAAAGATTACTCAATTGACTGGTTCTTGGAATTGGTCGACTGGTTTGATCAGTGCAAAAATAAGTTTTAAGAATCGGTCGATTGGTTTAATAAATTGGTCGACTAGTTTGGATAGTACATGCCTTCTTGCTTATTTTTCTGAGTATACTTTTATCAAAACCTTTTGATCATTCAAAACTTAAAGTATGACAATGTTTTGTTTTGAAAAATCATTTGAGGTTAGTTTTTAGTTGATTATGTTAAATAGTAAGAGCTTACGACTAATGATCAATCTAATACCAAACACTCAAAATCCAAACTAAGGAAAATAAGAAGTCTTGTCTTGATTCCTTGGGCTTGAGTGTTTCCATTCGGGATTGGATACTTGTTTCACAGAATGAGCAAAGCTTCATATTTCACTAAGCTAGACTTGCGGTCAGGTTATTGGCAATAAGAAATTCCGAAGGAGATGAGGCCAAGACTACTTGTGTTACTAGGTATGGCTCATATGAGTTTCTTGTGATGCGTTTTGGTCTCATTAATGCCCCTGCAACATTTTGTAACCGTATGAGTGATATACTTTATCAATTTATTGTTAAGTTTGTGGTTGTGTATCTTGACGATATTTTAATTTACAGGATCACTTAACTCATTTAAAATTAGTTTTCTCTAGCATGAGAGAAAACAAGCTCTATGTCAAAAAGTAAAAATGTGAATTTTGCTAGGAAGAGGTGATGTTCCTTGGTCATTGGGTGAGCAAAGGCAAAGTTCGGATGGATGAGATGAAGGTGAATCCCATCCTTGACTGGCCCGCTCCAACAAAGGTGTTAGAAATGTGGTCCTTCCATGGGCTTGCAAACTATTACCACCGGTTTATCAAAGGGGTATTCCAAGAAAGAGGCCCCATTAGCAGACTTGCTGAAGAACAGGATACCTGATGGGAATGGACATATGCATGTCAAGCGGCTTTTCAGAAATTGAAGCATGTTGTGTCTTCAGAACCACTGTTGTGGTTACCTGATTTCAAGTTGTCATTTGTAGTTCATAAAGATGTCGCTGATAGAGCATTGGGGGGAGTTTTAGTCCAAGAAGCGCACCCCGTTGCCCTTGAAAGCCGGAAATTGAAAGATGTTGAACAAAGATATTCCTCTCATGAGAAGCCGGCCCATTGGCAGAAATTCCTTGCAGAATTTGACCTTGTCTGGGTTCATAGACTTGGGAGACAGAATCTGGTCCCAGATGCCTTGAACAGAAAGATCATGCAGGATTATGTTGTTGCCTTGTCCAATCTGCAATTTGATTTCTCCAGCGAGTGAAGGACTTCTCACAATCGGACAATGCTTATGAGAAACTCAAACAAGAAGTTATAGATGGACTTGTTCGAAAGTACTAGCTGGAAGGTGAACTTTTATATACCAGAGGCGGCAGGCTTTATGTTGCTAGCGGAGTGGGAGTTAGGCAAGATCTCTTGAAAGAGACTCACGATCCACAGTGGGCAGGTCGTCATGGCATTGAAAGGATGCTTGCCATACTGTCCCGTTTACATTACTTGCCCAAAATGGAGGAGGACGTAGAAGCTTATGTGAAGACTTGCCTTGTGTGTCAACAAGACAAGCGTGAGAAGGAGGCAAGACTACTGCAACCCTTGCCCATTCCCGAAAAACCATGGCAATCCATTTCCATGGACTTTATTTCAAGACTACCCAAGGTGGATGGTGGGTATAGATCGATATTCGTGATTGTTGATCGATTTTCAAAGTAATGCCAGCACCACATGCCCGGCTAATGTGGCCGTAAAGTTGTTCTTTAAAATGTGGTGAAGTACTTTGGCTTACTAGAGGATTTTATTAGTGATTGTGATTGCAGGTTCACTGGCAGATTCTAGACTCTGATCTTCGGGATTGATGGGTTCAGAGCTCAAGTTTTGCACAACAAATCATCCCCACACAGATGGTTAGACAAAAAGGATGAATGCACTGCTGGAAGAGTACTTGAGGCACTATGTGACGACAAGTCAAAAGAATTAGGCGCAATTGCTAGAAACTGCACAATTCTGTTTTAAGCTGCACAAATCCTCTGCAACAGGGCTTAGACCCTTGAGTTGGCCAACAGCCCCTCCTCCACACGAGGTGGCTAAACAGAGGATTGGGGACCAATGTCCTGCGACATACCAGTTTCCTTCGCGACAAATAGGAGTTGTTGGATGAAGCAACAGACAGCCTCATCAAGGCATAGAAGCGAAAGAAAAGAAATATGCAGACAGAAATAGAAGTTCCCTAGAGTTCCAAGTGGGAGATCAAGAATTGCAAAAGTTGACTCCCCAAATCTTGAAGAAGATCAGCAGCAAGTCAGTCCACAAGGGACTTATCCCCAAGTATGACGGACCTTTTGAGGTGATCAAAAGGGTGGGAAATGTGGCATAAAGGCTGAGACTTCCACATCGCCTGAAGATACACCCAAACTTTCATGTTACCTTCCTTGAGCCCTTCCATCAAGATGTTCTTGACGCCTCTAGAAAGCAAGCAAGGAGGGCACCGCCTGTAATTAGAAAGCAATTTGAGAAGATTCTTGCTCATAGGACCCATGTCAAAAGCAAGAAGAATTGCAGAACTGATTATTTGGTTCCGTGGAAAGGTGGCAGCAAAGCTGATACAAGTTGTGGTAGTTTGAGAAATAGATCAAGAGATTTTTGGAGTAGTCCGACGAGAGCATCGGATTCTTCAAGCGGGGGTGGTTTGTTACCCCCTTGAGGGCTTGACACGGCCAAGGCATGGTGAGCCTCAACCTATGCCAAGGCCAAGGTGGGCGTGGCCTGTCATGGCCAACCTTACATTAGGCAAAGCTAAGTTTGGTGGGCACTTGTGGTGCTTCTGACACAATAGAAAGCTTTTTTATTTGGTGCGCTATATGTGGCACAATGGATAACATTGCTATAATAAGGCGCAATGGATAACATTGCTATGGTAAGGCACAATGAATAGCATTGGGTTGGTGGGCTCATTTTTACCGGCTGTGCTAAATTTTAGCTTTTGCCTAACAAATAGTACATGCATTGGAGTTGGTCTATCATTCTAATTTTATCCTTAGTGCTTCTAAATTCATCATTCAAGTCTAAATTCTCTTTTCTAACTTGACATTTTTCTTTTTGAATTCTTTGTTCTTTTCTCCCCATTTCTTTGATTTTATAAACAATTATTCAAATGCTTGCTCTATTTCATCATTTTCCTCAAAGTCACTATATTCTTCTTCTACACAATTATCTAGACTTTCATAATCAAAATGGAAGAAGTCATCATCCATATCAGAATAATCTGATTCCTCATCATCCCAATTAGTTGTAAGTGCTTTCTTCTATTTCTCCTTCTTCTTGGGAGCATTGCACTTGGTTAAGATGTGGCCAAATTGATGACAATTGTAACCTTTTCTCTTTTCTTCCCGATTTATTGGTTTGAAGCTTTTTCTCTCTCTTTCTCTTTTGACTACTCTTCTTAGCTTCATTCCTCTTCCGAAGGAACCATTTAAACTTTTGAGTGAGAAGAGCAATGTTTTCATCTTCTCCATCTTCGGATATGTTATCCTTTTTTTGTTGACACTTGTAGAACCAAGCCTTTCTTTGGCTTCTCTTCTTTCTCATCTTCCAAGATCATCACATGAGTGATTATTTCAATAAGTTGCTCCAATGTTATCACCCTCAAATCATTGGCTTCTTTAATTGTGGTGGCTTTTGATACACTTCTTTGGAAGAGCTTGCAAAATAAGGCACTAATCTTTGACTCTTTAAGTTGTTGCCTTCATGGGTTACTTGCAAAGTATTCCATACAAAGCGGTTTTATAAATTAAAACTTGATTGAATACCTCGACTTAAGCCACAAAATAAAGTGTCTTTATAGCCTTGGCATTGAAACAAAATATTTCTTTATCTTTGTCATTCCGTTTATCTTTTAGCTCAAGTACACTAATGCCGTTAACATGAATTCTAGGAGATTCATACCCAATTTTGATCATGTCCCACAACTCGAAACTAATTGATTGCACATATCTATGTATTCGAGCTTTTTAGTTGTTGTAATTCGTAACATTGAATCATGGTGGTCTCGATGTACATTGGTCTTTTGCATATGTGGACATTGATGAGGTTGCCATAGGATCAACTTTGAGTTGTTACATTCTTTCTTGAAGGAATCATGTTCTAATACCAATTGAAGGGGCAACCTAGAGGGGGGGTGAATAGGTTATAATTGAATTTGCTAGTAATTTTTGAACTTTAACCCTAAAGTGGAGTATCACAAACAAAGCAATCACACAAATTGAAAGTGAGAACTATCATAATGGTTTGGCTATTCCAACTTAGCCTATTTCCACTCTTCAGTGTTGATGCTATTAATCCAGTGCTAGCCTCATCTTTTTACAAGCTCTTCAAATACAAGTTTCACAAACACAAACTCTTTAAGCTTTATAAATACAATGATTGAAAGAGATGCACACAACAATAGTAACCCCCTAAAGTAGGGTAGACATGATATTTAATACAACTCAACATAGAGAGACCTTGGAAATAAATACAAAGATTAAAGATCCTTCAATCTCCCCCCCTCTCTTCCCTTCTTCATTTCTTGAGGTTCAAGTAGTTGAAAGTGGTGAATGCCTTTTCTTCTTGAAAGGATTTGAAAGTTAATGCACTAGAACCCTCACAACAATGCTTCGATAAAATGTTATTACATTTGCCTTTAATGTTGTGAAGTTCCCTTTTATAGTTGCTCGTGAAAGGAGAAGAAAATGAAACCAAAAATCTCTAATGCATGATTTTAAATTGCGGTTTCGGGGTACCTAATGATCGCAATCGCAGTGTAATGGTACCTGGACTATCAGTTGATACATAATAGGAATTGGATACAGTTACCAACTTACCGTGAATGTTTTTCAATCACTAGCAAACCATTGTCATTAATGTGCTTGGTTTGACTCTGGTTTACCACATTTTGGAATTTTTAATTGTATGTTTTAATTTTTTTGATGCGTAGAAAGATGTTTTACTAATTTCTTTAGATTTTGTTAATTTTTAGGTCAAATTAATAGAAAATATCATTTATTATATATAATGTTGCACTAAGCTACTAAATAACTGGAAATACAATTTTAAGGTCATAACTAATAATTCATAAAAGGGAAACAATTGATGGTAAGACAAATTTTTTCAAAATTTATGGAAAAAAGGTAAACAATTGTTGGTAGAAAATTCTAATTTTTATAACTAACAATTAAAACAGTAATTTGACTACATATTAATTTAGTCCATTACTGTATAATCCACAATTCATACCTTACTGATTCATGAAGATACCACCAAAATGTTCAAAAAGCGCCAAACATAATCTTAAAGTTGTAAACCACTACCCATAAGCCTAGTCTTCAAAAATCAAAATCTACCCACTAAATTACTAGACCCAAGCTCCAATTACAAGATCTAAGCTCCAAGTGAATATGTAAACTTGAACTAAGTAAAGCTAAAGAGTATGAACAAATCATAGCATTAAGTTTGAAAACTTAACCTTAAATAATTTTCTATAAACTTAATATTATGATTAATTAGCTCAAAATCAACATATTTAGACTTCAAAATCAGTTTTTTCATAAGCTTGAAAATTAGACTGAGCAAGACAAAAAAGCTTAAAAATGAGTTTAAAATTTTTCTTTTATACCCCAAGTTAAACAAAGTGTAAGTCTATGTATCGGCCGTTACACCGTGAATTGTTTTCCAACTGATAAATCGGTGCGTATTGGTATTGGCACCTCCAAAATCCTTTACATAACAGCCGATATTTTATTCTATAGTCCAACGATTAGTTTGGCCAAGGCCTGGTCCACCGATTGACCACCTCCAGTCAATCGGTTCTCAATAAGTTCTCTGCTTCTTGTAATATGTGTCTAGTCAGCCACTTGCTATAGTTCGTTCAGCTGTTTGAGTCAGTCTATTTGTCCGATTGATTAAGAGCATTCCACTGTTCCTTTAATTATGGATTATGGTTAGTTCATGATGTTCAAATATTAACATTTTTTATTCTTAAATGAACCCTAGACATTCAATGCACAAGCATCATGGATGTATTCAAATCTCATGCATATAGCTTGATAAGCACAATCAATGTTTGTAATTTCTTTTTTTCTTTTTTTTTTGGGTAAGTGAGATTTTTATATATACCAAAAAAAGAGATGTGTACATGAAAGTTCTACCCAAACCCAAAGGCAAGCCCTAGGGCAACAAACAAGCTTGAAGACAATAAACAAAAGGCATCTCTCACAGCTTGAGTGGGAGGCATTAATCAATTCTTTTAACAAATCTAATGTAAATATACCTAATAGCATGGAGCCCCTTCTAATGAGATTGACTTCCACCCTATCCCAAAACTATATTGCTCTAAATAGTGTTATCTAACTCCCATGCACTTAGAAGGCTTCGGTTGTGGGGATTGTGATTTATGGTGGAATGACCAAGCATCCTTCCTTGAACCAAGTTACATATATTTTCCATGAGTTGTTCTTCAGTCTTACACTCTTTAGTTAAGCATCGACTATTTCGTTCCAACCAAAGGGTGTGGACTGTTGTAGACAAAACCAATCTCCCAAGTTGCTTGCTTAGATATTTCCCATTTAAGTTTTGGCATGCCCACTGCACTGTAGCTACCCAACCCCTTGCCGTCCATCGCAAGCACATTTTGCCAACAAGTGCAGCCATATATCCATAACAAAGAGACAAGAAAAGAAAAGATGGCTATGGTTCTCAATAGGTGACCTGCAAAACACACTTCATTTGCTGAACTCCACCATACTTGAGAAGACAGTCTTGAGTATTAGGGCATTCCCCTAATAGCCATCCAAAGCACAAAGCTGCATCGGGGTTGCCTTTTGGAACCAAACAAGCCTCCACCATGGTACTTTAGGTCTGGAAGAGCGTGTTGCCTACCATGCTGAGTGTGTTGAGTAGTTCTTGATGAGTAAGCTTTCCATTTCACTTGATCTGTCATGTGAGTTCTGGGCGGCTCCATCCTTTAAGTATGTTGTTTGAACTCAATCAAATGGGGGGAATTGGCAATAGGCCATTTCCATTATCCCGCAATGATGCAACTAATAGTAGCCATTCTTGCTAGACCTAAATCGGATATAACCCGATCTCCATTGGCATCCCAGATTGGCCTTGAAGGTAATCAATAATCAAACCATAAGGATGCACATTACCCTTTCCCAACCTGATGGTGTATGAATGGTTTGAAGAGCCCTCTCAACTTAAGTATCTTCCTCCATACCCAAGAGCAGCTACTAGGGCAAGAGACTTCCCACAAATGCTTGGTTTTTAAGTATGTTAACTTTGACCCTCCCAATAAGGTATGCATAATTGCCACAAGTGCTTTGACACAACAACCTTATTCCACTCCTCTAGCTTCTTTACTCCTAAACCCACTTCATCTTTCGGGGTGTGAGGAGGGGGGATTGGAAGCACTAGGGGTTTGTGGTTTGTGCGGTGAAATTATGGGGTTGCGGTGGGAGTTTTGGGAGAGGCTGAGGTTTGTTGTGGGGATGTTTCTCAGGTTAAAGTTTTGGAAGAATGCATGGAGTGGGGATGAGTCCTTGAGGGTGTTATTTCTAGTCTGGTCTGTAACTAGGGGGCTTAGGTTAGGAAGTGATTGGAGAGGGTTGGGGGGGAGGTAGTTTGGAGTCCTAGGTTTAGGAGGGAGCTTTTTGACTGGGAATTGGAGGAGGTGGGCTTGTTCCTTTCACATATTCAAAGAGTGAGGATGAGGGAGGGAAAGGAGGATGTAATGGTGTGGAAGTCAGACAAGAAATTTTTCTCTGCTGAGTCTTTCTACAGAAGCATGGTGGGTGTTGAAGACTTTCTTTTTCCTTGGAGATTGACCTAGCATTCTGGGGCTCCCCTTAGAGCATCATTTTTTTGTTTGGGAGGCTTCTAGGAAGGCTATCTTGGCTGCAAAAAACTTGAAAAGGAGATGTTTTTATTTGGCAAGCAGGTGTTACTTGTGCAAGAAAGAGGAAGAGAGGGCGGAGCATGTGCTTATTCACTACCCTGTGGTTTAGGAATGTTGGGATTTGCTATTTTTGCCAAACTCAGTTAAGGATCTCTTGTTGGCTTGGCAGGGATGCAAAGGGAGAAAAGAGGTTAAGAAAGTTTGGAAGTTGACTCCTATTTGCCTCGTGGAGTATTTGGAAAGAAAGAAATAGAAGCGTTTTTTAGGGGGAATAACAGTCAATCATGTCTTTAAAAGATAATTTTTTAAGATTGATTTTTTATTTTTTTTTTTTTGGGCCAACGAGGCTTTTCCTGTAAATGTTTCAGCTATAGTTGCTTTTTTTGGGGTTGTTAAGACATTTGTAAAGTTAGCTTAGGTTGTATATTGGGTTTGTCCCCCCTTGGGCTCCTTCTATGATATATCTTTACTTGTCAAAAAAAATTCAGAACTAATAATTATCAAATAGTGTTTATTGGTGGTGTTTCCTCCATATCTATGTAACTTTTGTGTACTTATCAATAAGTTTTATATCCATAGAATTGTGCTTCCAACTTTCGAAGATGATATTTGGAAATTAGGTGTTTTATCCAAGCCATTCACTCTTTACTTTTTTTGAGTTGGCCATGGATCTGCATCATTGCTTGAATTGTTATGGAGTATGAGGACTGTTTGGGCTCCATTTCATAGTATACATTAATATAGGAGGGATTTTTGTTTAGTGCCATAAGTAGCGCATTCAGTATACATATACCATTATTTCAGATTTGAGAGAGACCATTACCACTTCCATTAGGGTTGGAAAACATATCTTGTTTATGGTACGCAATTTCTTCCCGTCTCTTTCAACATTATTTGTGTAAATTTATCACTGTTTCAGGGAAAAAAAAAAACTAGATTTTTCAATTCTCAGCTTAATTTTATAAAGATATTGTCCCAACTGTGGTGTTGGCTACACGATTCATTTTCCTTCTGCTATATTTAGACATCTTTTGGTCAAGTTGTAGTAGTAGACTTGGTGTGTGTTTTTTGGCCTTGTGCTGTTGTAGGGCCTTTAACTCAAAGCAAATATTAATTTCTTTTCCAGATTGTGCATAATCTATCTCAAGCTATGGACATTGATGCAAGTTTGGCAAGATTGGAAGAAAGGTCACGCCATGTGCAGATCAATGATGAGAGCCTCTGTGATTCTTGTCATGCACGCCTTGGAACCAAACTATTTGCAATGTACCCAGATGATACCATAGTTTGTTACAAGGTTAGCGATATTGACATCTCTTTCATTATTGCACAGTCTGATATATTTATCTGTTTTTTTGTTTGTGGGTGTGGGTGTGTATTAGCTGGTTGAGAAGTACAATAATGATCTCTATATGAACAGAATAATTTTTAGGCACTTTAGATGAATTTTCTACATCCTAGGACCATAATCATCTTAACTTGTTTTCTAAATGCTTTTTTTTTCCCTGTTAAATTTTGAACTCACTGTAGTAAGAGGGTTTTGATTGTTTGTAATCTCTCTCTCTCTCTCTCTCCCTCTAAATTAATTAGCCAAAGAAAAAAAAATTCTACAGAAGTACCACAAAGGCCGTCCCCTAGCGGGATGGCAAGGTCTCCTTTGGGACACTTCAATATTCTTAGTTTCTAATATTTTCATAGGGTAAAATGGTGTTTTCATATTACCACCGAGTGGACATTGACACAACTCATTCTAAAGTAATCATCTGACCAAAGGAACATAGAAAGAGAATTTTATGTACAATAAACCTTAAATTATGGGACATGCTTCTTAGGTGTGTCCACAGAAATTATCCGACAAACATACCATACAATTTTGGATCGTGCTTCACACAATTAAAAAAGTCAAAACACAACGTAGGCCATAGTGATATTAAGCTAGAATCTGATTTTACTAAAATCGACTCCCATTCTTGTGCAGTGTTTTCGTCGCCAGGGCGAGTCCATATCTGTCACAGGTCGCAACTTCAAGCGAGATACCATGTTTAAACCAGGTTGGCTGGTGACCCGATGATCTTACGAAAGATGATAGTTCAAAACTGGCTGCAAAATGATAATCTTGAGATCTATCTCCCTCCAGCTCAGGTTCAGGATCAGGGTCGAGAATAATTTTATCTCCACTTTTTGACAAACCAGAGCTTCTCAAAGTCTTGAAAGGAATCATTGACTCTATAGACATTGGTTTTGATCCACATTCTTCCGCTCCAACTTTGTGGAGGAGGGAGGAATCAATTTTCCTTGCTGGTCTTTTTCAGGATGGTCACACACACTGGTTGTATACAAGCAAGTGCATTGCTATTCCAGACTACAATTTTTTTAACTTTAATGAGTTGTTTGGCCAGTAGTTATTCCGAATTATTAGTGCCCTTATTTTGTTGTACAAACTTTAATTAGTAATTAAATATTTGATCAGTTTGCATGCAGCATTCTTGGTGAGCGAAGGAAATTTAACCCTATATTTGACCCATCACATTCAAAATATTCTAGATTTTGGATATAATTATATTTCATTGTTATGTTATTATAAAACAATTAGTCCTTTTTAATTCTGTTTCTCAAATCAGTAGCAAAGGTACGAACTTTTTTCCCCTCCCATTGTAGTGAAGTATAGCAGAAAGAAATAAAAGAATTGAAGCCACACACTGCCCCAAGAAACTCAAAAATAGAGAAGAAATATAAAGACACATTGTTCAAAAGACCTTAGATGCATGGCTTCAGAGGTTCTTTTGAGCCAAAAATGAATTAGCAACTATTTTCCTCGCATTACTTCGTTTTCTTCTATTTTAGCAACTAGTACATGTTAGATGGGGTGATTGTGATGAATGACATGTATGGTTTACATTTATTGCTTCATAATGTGTGACAAAATGAAATTCTAGATGAATAACATGAAATAACATAAAAATCTGTCTTGAATTTATGCCCTTATTTAGTTAATCAAAACTTAGTATAGTCAAGTTTAATTAATTATAATCACTGACAAAAAAATTCACTTCACTTAAGTCTAGGAGTTCGAATACAATCTAAGAACCCTCTTGTTGAATTATTTAGACAATGAATTTAGGTATAACAATAAAGCAAAACAAAGTAAATATGAAAAGACACCAAGATTTATAGTGGGAAAACCCTCACGAGACAGAAAAGTCTACTAATCAACAAAAATAACAATACAAGTCCATTAAAAAAAAAAAAATTCCCAAATAACTAATACTGTCATGTCCTAACAAAATTAAAAGTTAAATCATTTAAACTAATAAACCTGTAATAAAAATTATCTCTAATTCTTTTACATACTAATAAGTAAATCAGATTATTTAGAAGACAGTTGTTTATAAATCGAAGCATTTCACGAAGTTTCATATCACTTGAAAGCATTTCATTATTCACAATACGAAAACTAATATAATTTTTTAGTTTGGAAATCATTAACAAAATTGTGTGCTAACAAATAATATTTTTAAATTTGCACAAACATTTACTCGAGTTAGCACAACAATCACATATGGTGCCCAATCATAGTGAGACTTGCAGATGTCACCAGTACTGGAAGTCAATAGGTATTTATATCCCTGTTAACATGGGCCAGATTGACAGTATCTTGCTGCCACAAACAAACTGCCAATAATAATAAACCACTATTGACACCAAATAGACTTCAACCAGAGCTTACACCCGCTCTAAAACAATTCAAAAATTTGACAATGATCATATCAATAAAAATAATTTATATCTATAAACGAAATAATTTTCAAGAACGGATTTATCAATCTGCAAAGAACACATTTCACAAAAAATCAATTTTGCTTGACCCAAGCAGCGATAATGAAGCAATTATAATATTGCAAAACATAATTTTGAACTAAAAACAATTTGAAATCATTTACTTACATAAACAAATTTCATAAGAATAGAAGCAAGAAAACATTTATTTGGCATTTGTTCAAAAATTGGATATATCATCTATGTTCCCTTACTTCAAAGCAAAGTTCTCAAATCACATAATGCACTTCAAAAGTGTCATTTGCAAATTCATTCCAATCCTAAAATAGTTTACAATAACATATTTAATCAATTAGTTTGATTTGCCAAACCTGACTTAACTATACATGCCCTAATTAATATAGTGTCGTGCGGACTTATTAAGCCTAAGTATCTTTAAAATACCTACATGATGACTTTATAGTATTCTATGATTTTTATGTAATTTTTAAATATTAATTTCTATTTTTTTCGAATTCTATCAAAGTTACCTTATTAAGCTTAATTCACAACATACGGTCAAACATGTAACTAACAGGGTTCTCCAATCATCCAAAAGTCTTATCTTTAATCCGATAACATTTCTAATAACTCAAATTTACTTATAAACAATAATCATAATTTAAGTTACTTAATTACACATTTAAATAATTAGGAAACCAATACAATAAGGTGAACATTAGTGAAATCTCAAGTATTCATATTAATTTGCGCCTCACCCCCCGGTATCAATAGCTTCATAATATCAAATACGATTTTCCTACCAAGTTTAATAATTTTTGAAATTCGTTTACTATTTTTCCATAAATTAGTAAGATTTTTATCAATAAAAAATTAATAATAATTTATATAATTAACTTTTGAGTTCGGGACCTAGGCCACTTGGTTGGGGTCATCAAGTATTATGATTTAGACTCTTGTTTCATTCAATTTAGACTCGAGGTGAACCACACTTTCCTAACTCACTTTGGTCCGAGAGTGGGCTTGTGCGAAAAGTGGACATTTTTTTCAACTTTAACACCTTAAATTCTATTAATAGAGCGGTCCACAATTTTTGTTTTTCTTTCAAATTTCGACTTGAAATTTCTCCCTCAATTCTTATCCAAATAATGCAAGTTATATGTAGATTTTGATCATATTCCGAGATCCATCCAACCATATAGTTTAATTAGATTAAATCTTTTAAACTTGAAAGAAAACTCAACCCAAAGCTTGCGTACAATGTTTTCTTTCGAAACATTGATCATTTATATCTCTTTAAATGCATCCTCATATTAGGTATAATATATATTGAATCAAACCTTATTTCATAGGTAATAAAACTACGTTTCCAATTTATTCAAAGACCATCAAATTCATACTCAAAATCAAACCCTAACTTGATTTTTCTATAGTCCATTTTATTATGAGAAATTATAATTTCAAAAATTAATAATTAATTCATAAATTTTATTACTAAATCACAACAATAAAATAGTCATACTAATTTAATAAAATCATAAACTTGCCTCCATTAATACCTTCTTCCAAAATTAAATTTCTTTAATCCTCCATAGTATAGTCTTTTTCTCTCTCTGTCTCTATAATTTGATATACGTAAAATAGAGGCTAGGGTTTGTTATCATTACATATTTATAATAAATTAAACTTTTCATTATTATATTAGTGTCACATATTTATTTATATTTTAACTTAGTTCCAACCTGAATTATTTAATTCAATTACATAACTTTGTTTATATTTTTATATTAAATCGTACCACTATCAATATCTAATTTAATTTTCAATAAGTTCATAAAACTAATTTCATTCGAATACATAAAGTGTTAAGTCTTAGTAAAAATATAGGTTATTACAATTATGCCATGACCTTGTGGATTACCGTTAGCTTACTTGCAAAACCTCTTCTCATTATTTGTTGATTCCCTTGATTAGATTTCCACAACAACACGCTTCTATGATCCGTAAATTCACCTCTCGTAGTGTGTAACTACCTATACAATGGATGCACCTAACCCGCTATATGCTTCTATAGTGTACTTGCTGACACCTAAGTATATAGACTTCATCACATAAGGTACTAGCCAACCTTGCAATCAAAAATCTTGACTATATGAAAATATGAAGCAAAGGTACGAAATTTTTTCCCCTCCCATTGTAGTGAAGTATAGTAGAAAGAAATAAAAGAATTGAAGCCACACACTGCCCCAAGAAACTCAAAAATAGAGAAGAAATATAAAGACACATTGTTCAAAAGACCTTAGATGTAATACCCTGACCCGGGTTAGCACGAATACTGAGGTAGACCGGGTCGGATAGTGTACTATCAGTTATAACCCGAGCTGCTTAAGCTCTATATCAGTATATCATATGTACTGTACGATTTTAGAATGTGAATAGTGCTAGTTAAACAATCAATACCAGGCAATGCCCGAGCAACCCAGAACTATGCCTCGTAATGCATGCACGCACGCATTTTTATGCATGTATACGTATACTTATATGCCTAGACCCCGAGATATCAATATATGTATACGTACTCAAAAATTAGTATATAGGTGTATATATGAATGTATATATATATGTATAATTTATGTATAAATTTTGTATTTATACATGTATATAATTATAATATGGTATATCATATATATATATATATGTGTGTGTGTGTGTATTAAAATGGAAAAGAAAGAAAAGAAAAGGAAGCATGCAGTAGGCATGTAATGTGTGTGTAGGCTTGGGTGTGTGTGTCGGTTGGTGTATTGTGTGTGTGTGTGTGTGTGTGTGTTGGTGTGTAATATATATATATATATATATATATATACACATATACAAATATCACCTAGCTTGTCACGCCTCGAATTTTCGCAAACTTGGAGAGTGAGTGAAATAAATAAAAAGGGAATAATAAAGGACAATTACATGCATTTCAAACACTATCTCAATTCATGTTCTGATATTAATCCATAGAGCCTTGCCCATTGTTTTATAACATACAAATAAACATGTAGAATTTAGGGCTTATGCCTTTGTACAACATCAAAATATACCCCAAGGGCCAAAATCCTCCATGGTCCACATCTCCTCTGCTCTCCAAGACTTCCTTAAGTCTCATGTATCAGGGGCATCATCTGTAATATGATATCCCACGAATGGGTCAACTCAATTGCTGGTATAACATAATGCTAATGCAAGAAACAAGATTAAGGCATGTGTAAAGTGTATATTTATAATCTAGATGTTTTCCAGTTCATTAATACGATGCAATGAAAATATGCATGACACACCCATGCACTCTATGCCACACCCATGTCTCGTTTACGAACCGCATCCGATAGATCTGAGTACCAACTCCCGTTTACGGGCCTCCCCCCGTTGGATCTGGGCACAAATGCAATGGTTAATTTTGAGTTTTTCACCACAAGATCTACACCCTCATAATGCATAGCACCAAGTGCTCAACCCATACTATGTTTCCAAAGGATTCACCATATGCCAATGTGCTTTGATTTCACCACACAATAATATAATCTCAATGAAGCATGCTTTAAATAATGTATCATACTTGAAGTTACGATAACATTTAAATCACAAAACTTGTTCCGCATGAATACATGTCTCATACAGTCAATTTAAACACATGGTCATAGTTTGCGTTCATCACTTTACTAAATTCTTAAAGAATGCAAGAAACACACAAGCACGTAAACAACCAACTCTAGGTTATCAAGCAAACATATTCCAAATAATTTTTCAACAACAGTTAAGCATATAAATCATTCAATTTACTCATAAAATTTTCCTAAACTTAATCCTATTTCTTACTTAGCAAAACATCATACCTAGAAGGGTTTTTCTCAACCCTTGGGAGTCGTGTCCGTTGCGTAGTCGAACAAAACAGTGAGAATGTAGAAGGTCAAACTGCCTTCTCCTTTCCCTTCGGTGTCCTTAAGATCATCAAACACAACTCAGTCTATTGTTACTTGAAATTATGCTATTCATCAAATTTTATGCTTTTATTTTATGAGTTTCTATTTTACTAAAATAAACTCTACCATTGAATCTGGAATGTTGAAGAGAGTCGGTTTAGGCTTTCACGGAATTCAATTTGGGCATTTGTGCTAAAAAGGGCAAAACGATCATTTTACATTTTTATGGGTTCTTACTTCTCGAGACCTCTTTTCACAAATCAGACTCCACGGTTGAGTCCGGAATGCTTCAAAATAATAAAAATTCACTATTTGTTTACTTTAATCAGAGTTCGTTTGATTGCTTTTTAACTCAGTGGCATTTTTATAATTTTTCTTTATTTTTAATTAATTAATTAAATTAATATTTAATTAATATTTTATTGGGGGGGTCATTTTGTAATTAACCATAAATTTTGGGCCTGAATTCAATTTTCAAGACTTTTGAGTTAAATCAGAATTTTTGATTTTTACTATTCTAAATCAAAATAGCCAAACAGTGGCTAATCCTCAAAACTGGGATAAGATATTCCTATTCCCAAATCAATTTTCAATTAAATTTCTTAAGCCCGTAGCCAAACACTCCCAATTTCTTTTTAATTTATAACGTAAAACGATGCAGCTTCGGGTATCCGATATGTCCGGGTGGGTCAGGTCTGACCCGAATCCAAACCGACCCAAACCCAAAACCCTACACAGTGTCTTCTTCTCCGGCGAGACCAGCTAGGGTTCCGTCGCCATCTCCGGCGATGGTGACTATTTTCCGTCCATATTTCGACCTAAATCAAATGCAGTTTTCTTCCATTTTTCCTAACGGTTTCATATCAAACCTTGGTTTTTGATTTAGATCACTAGATCATCACGAATAAAGGGTCAAACAGCTCTAGCCGATTTTTCGGCCAAGCCTAAAGTTTCATTTTCGTGACTTCTCAGTCACTGTTTTCACTCATTTTTCTTCCTAACAGTTTTCTGCACCAAAGAGGATTGGTTCCCCTATTGTTAGATTCTAGTTTTTGAAATAAAATCACATGGTTCACTTTTTATTCCATTGACTTGCAACTGTCTCTAACTCTCTCATCTCTTAACCATTTCAACTAACTCTTTTTGCATTTTGTTCTATATTTCAAGCTCTACAAGGCCCTACAATCAGATTTACCATTCATGCTTTTTAAATTTAAAAACAAAAACCACTAGACTTACCTATTTTTCTGATTTCTCTCTTGGTGCAGCTTCCTTTCTCCTTTCTGTCTCGACTTCTTGGATCTTCCTATGGTTCTCTCCGTTTCTCCAAAATGCTCACAGTCTTTCCACCACTCCTTTCCTTCTGACTTTCTACCCAACGCATATATCCATATACACATGCATCACACAATACTACCTGCCTCACCCACGGTTTCCCCTCTTGGTTCTCCCCCTTTTTGACCTTCTTACTAATTTCCTTCTTTTCTTTACTGACTTGCATTTAATGTTGCTTGCATTTTGGGTTTTCATATATATATATATATATATATGTATATTATATTACACATACACACACACCAACACACTGACTTACACACACACAGAGAGAGCACCCACCGACACACGCATACACCCAAATCCACACCACTGCATGCCTTATTTTTCCTTTCTTCTCTTTGTTCATTTTTCTTTTACTTTATATATAGATATTTGCATACATGTATACCATACATTATACAATATATATATATATATATACATATACATCTACACATATAATACACATTTCATACATACATATATATATATATATTCATATTTAGTTTATACATGCTTGCACATTCATTTACACACGTGCACACACATTTATGAAACGAAAATTTTATTCCAAAAATTCAGATCTCTACATAGCTCATTAATGCAAAGCTGAAAGGGAAAAAGAAATCAAAAAATTAAGTCAAAGAAGAGGGCTTTAAAAGGGGGAGAAACTGAGAGAGAGGGGGACTGAAGGGGGTTGGTGTGTGTGTGTCTATGTACATATATACATGTGCGTGGGTAAAGAAAATCAGAAAGAAAAGACTGATTTGAAGGGCTAAGTTAGAAGCAATGAAACATTGGGAAATTCAAAGAGGAACTAGAAGTTGGAACAGGAGAGAAGGAGGAATACTGCACTAAGAAAAGTTCAGAAATAGGTATGTATGCAACCTTCTGTTTTTAGTTATCAAGGCATGATAGTTGTTTTAAAGTGTATGACCATATTTAACATGAAACACAGATTTAACAGTAGGAAAAATCATTTAAAATGATTCAGAACTGAGTTAGAAATTAACAGTTGCAGGTTCTATGAATAATTCGGATTTTTAGTATTTTATGCATTAAACTTTGTCTAAATGGCGTAAAAGTGATCCTCTAAGATGCAGAAAAATGTTAGAATAAAATTAGAATCAAAACCATAAAGAAATCGTAGAGAAATAGAGCTGACCGGAAAATCGCAATTTCTGGCTGGAGCTACTGTTTCTCCATTTTCGTGATGATGTGTGGGTTAAAACAGAAAAATGGGCTTAGGGTTGGGATCCTTATGGAAAAGGGAAGAAAACCTCATTAAAAAAGGGCAGAAAATGACCAAAACCAGTCAGCTATTGCCGGAGAAGGCAACTGAATTGCACCATAACCCTACCGGATAAGCGTGGGGACGATGAACAGTGTTGTTCTGAAAACAACACCGTCTTAATAAATTCCACACCGAAGTTATGTCGTTTAGAGTGTTTCTGTTTTAAAATTTAAATTCAAATTTGGAGCGTTTGGTTACTAGTTTAAGAAATTAAAGTGGGATTAGATTTGGGGAATGGGATATCCTATTTCGGTTTAGGGCTTTTAGCCATTGTTTGGCTTCAGAAAAATGAGAAAAAAAATGCGCAGGGGCATAGCCCCTATGAGTTGAACGTGAGACCTAATGAAAGGAAGCCAAGCTCTAAACCAGTTTAGGACAGGCAAGCCCGTGGTTATTCTCGCGCCACAAAATATATATATTATAGATATAATAAATATAGAAAAGAAAAAAAAAAAACCAAAAGGGGCGCAACCCTTGAGAATTGAACGTGAGACCTCAAGGAAAGAACCCAACCTCCAGACCCACTATGACAAGCATGCTCGTGCTAACCGAGGTGCACAAATATGTATATATTATGTAATAATAATAAAAAAAAAATTAATTTAATTAATTAAATAATGGTAAAATGACCCGATGTCCAAATTAAACAAGTTATTAGTATATTTTGACTATCTTGAACCTTCTAAGACCAACGGTGAGGTCCGTGTTATGAGACGGGGTCTCAAAAAATAAAAGGCCCGTAAAAGTATAAAATGACCATTTTGCCATTTTTAGTACAGATGTCCGAATTGAGTTCTGCAAAAGCCTAAACTGACTTTCTTCGACATCCCAGACTTAATGGTAAAGTCTATTTTAGTAAAAGAAAAACTAATAGTAAAAATGTATAAAATTTGATGAATAACATAAATTATAAAAAGGTAAACTGAGATATACTATCTATTGATGAATAGGGATTTCAAAGAGGAAGGAACAGTGACTTGATTTTATTGTGAAAGAACGGAAATAGTTTAAGAGGTAAGTAAATGTTTGATCTCTGCATGTGTTACATTCCTAGCCATGTCAACAGTCTTTCTTATATTATTTATTGTACTCCATACATGCCAAAACATTTATTGAGTCCACATTGATATTGCTTTATCTTGTGAAAAGTGTTTATTGACTGTTATATATCTTGATTATGATTTCTGTACGCTCTATACATAGGCCTCAAGGGGCAAGACTTATGATCTCAACAGCCCAGCTTGCATTGGCCTATTAAGGCAACAGTTTCATTTCGCTGCTGAGATAGTGTTATTGCAATTTCTGTTTATGGGATTTAGCATGATCTCGATATATTATATTGTAGTCGGATTTGTACTCAGTCACAAACTCCATCTGATGCTTACTAGACCTACGGGTCGAGTAAATGGAATCAAAAGTGGCAATTAAAATGGCAATTAAAGTGGGATCTACGAAGTGAGTACTGAACCGATGGGTTAGTGCTTGGTTGAGAGATCGAAGAAAAAGGGAACAAAATGATCTTAAGGGGTATGCCGGGCCCCAAGTTAAAGTGTATCCACATTTGTTGTTATCAGTATCTATTATTGATTTTCATCACTTGATCATAATATTTCATTATGAATGATCATGAGATTTCACAACTTTTTATTGAGTGTATACAATTTGTACTTGAGACAGCTCATGACTGTAGCAGTATAATATTGTTAGCAGAACAGATTTCATTGCTTTATCATTTGAGTTCTTATCATCTGATATTGAGTTCTATATTCTTGACTAGCTAGCATAATGCATTATCCTAGTTCTTTATGGATTATGCTTTTCTATATTGACCTGTACACATGGCAGAGTAAAGGAGTATTACTTACTGAGTTTTCATAGCTCATCAGATACTACACAACATTTTGCAGGCACAAATATCGTGAGACAAACAGTAGAGCCTGATAGCAAGAGGGTGGACATTTCTTTTGAAGTTACAGTGTAATATTTAGTACAAACAGTCTTGTAGCTCTCCCATGTTATCCACGTCTTGGGTATGAACAGTCGTTTAAGAAATTTTGTATTCCACATTTTGAGAACATTATATATATCACATGCAGCTTTATTTATTTATTGTTTAAAGTCTTCCGCTATTTAGTTGTTGCATGTTAGTAGCACTGATTGTGTAGCAAGTTGAGACCCTTGGTTCGACAGTAGAGTCGGACCAGGTGCGCGACACGAGATCCGCATAAGGTGGGTCTCGGGTCGTGGCATTTGATGCATGGCTTCAGAGGTTCTTTTGAGCCAAAAAAGAATTAGCAACTATTTTCCTCGCATTACTTCATTTTCTTCTCTTTTAGCAACTATACATTTTAGATGGGGTGAATGTGATGAATGACATGTATGGTTTACATTTCTTGCTTCATAATGTGTGACAAAATGAAATTCTAGATGAAAAACATGAAATAACATAAAAATTTGTCTTGAATTTATGCCCTTATTCAGCTAATCAAAACTTAGTATAGTCAAGTTTAATTAATTATAATCATTGATAAAAAATTCACTTAAGTCTAGGAGTTTGAATACAATCTAAGAACCCTTTTGTTGAATTATTTAGACAATGAATTTAGGTATAACAATAAAGCAAAATAAAGTAAATATGAAAGACACTAAGATTTATAGTAGGAAAACCCTCACGGGACAGAAAAGTCTACTAATCAACAAAAATAACAACACAAGTCCATTGAAAAAAAAAATTCCCAAATAACTAATACTGTCATGTCCTAACAAAATTGAAAGCTAAATCATTCAAACTAATAAACCTGTAATAAAAATTATCTCTAATTCTTTTACATACTAATAAGTAAATCAGATTATTTAGAAAACATTTGTTGATAAATCGAAGCATTTCACGAAGTTTCATATCACTTGAAAGCATTTCATTATTCACAATACGAAAACTAATATAATTTTTCAGTTTGAAAATCATTAACAAATTGTGTGCTAACAATTAATATTTTTAAATTTGTACAAACATTTACTCTAGTTAGCACAACAATCACATATGGTGCCCAATCATAGTGAGACTTGCAGATGTCACCAGTACTGGAAGTTAACAGTATTTATATCCCTGTTAACATGGGCCAGACTCTGACAGTATCTTGCAGGCACAAACAAACTGCCAATAATAATAAACCACTATTGACACAAAATAGACTTCAACCAAAGCTTACACTGTAATACCCCGACCCAAATTATAACCGAGCGAATCGTATCGATAGGCTTTATGTTATGATGTCAAATGAAATGGACGAATTTGGATTTGAAATTGTTTCGAATGTACGGAGGATGCCCGGGCTATGCCCGAACAAGCCAGAAACGAATATCGAAAAAAGAAAGAAAGAAATAAAAATAAGATTTAAAGGAGGTAAAATAAAAAAAATAAAATAAAATAAAATAAAAAAATAAGATAAAATAAAATAAGAAATAGAAAAAAGAAAAGAAAAGGGAGAAACTAGATATGTGGACGGTATATATATATGTGTGTATATATAGGTATAAAAATATATAAATATATGTGAAGGCCTGAAAGTGTTGATATATCTGTAACTGAAGAATTAAAAGAGAGGAAAACGGATGAAGAGAGATAGGCACAGGGAAGTGAACGGGAGAGAGAGAGAGAGAGAGAGAGAGAGAGAGAGAGAGAGAGAAGAGAGCAAGAGAATTAAAGGGGCGGGGGCGGTTCCAATTAAAAACCATGCCCAGGCGTGTTAGAACCAAAGAAAAAAAAAAAGAAAAGAAAGAGAGGAGAGGAAGAGAAACGGTTGGGCGCAAGTGATGGAGGGGCAATTGATATATTGATTCGTAAGTGCTGACAAAGGAGGGTGGAACAAGAAAACTGGATTGAGAATTGAAGTGAAGAATCAAAAGGGGGAGAAGAAGGAGAAACCCGGAGGCGCGCAACAAGAAAATCAACGGGTAAGAACTGAGTTTCTGTTTTAAATTTGTAAAAGCATGAATGATTAAATTGATTTTAGGATCTCGTTAAGTATGTAAATTAGTTTGTGTTTCACTTTGAATCAAGAAAAATAGACCAAAAATGAGTAAGAAAACAGAAATTATAGAGAGAGATTTAAAAATTTATTTTGCGATTTTGTTGCATGAAATTCAATTTGAATGCTAGGGTATTATGTGTTAAAGGTGTAGGAACATTGTAGGGATCATTTTGTGTTAAACCAGTAGGAGAAAATGTGGGAAAATGGAGGAGAAAAGGGACTGCCGGAAAACTGCACAGCCCCGATGAGGTTACGATTTTCCTGGTTTTTGGGGCCATCTGACACTCCGATCAGAAAACCGAGGGTAGAATTGGGTTGCCCATGACCTGTAGGTATGAATCCCACTAAAAAAATGCAAGAAAATCCGTCACGAGCGAGTCGCCGTTGACGGAGAAGACAACCAGCACGCTGGAAATGGTGCTGCGCGGCTGGGGTTTTTGTGATTTTATTTGGGCCAAACCGGGTCGGATCCGAACCGACCCACCCATTCAGATTACTGCCCAAAAATATTATTTTATGGGTAAATTTTTAAATTTGAGTTTTGATGAGTGCGCAAAAGTGCACTCTAAATACCCTATTATCGAAGTGAATTGCTAGAAAGTAAATAGGAATATTGAGATATATTTGATATTATTTATTTAATTTCTATTTACATTGAGATATATTTTAGCGGTATTTTATAAGATCTTAAGTCTCAAATATTGCATTATTTGTTGGCGAGCGCTAGTTTGCAATTGCGCTTTACATTTAATAGTTTTAGAATAATTTTTGGCTTTTTGGCAGATTCGACCATTGAGTTTCAATCGAGTTTTGGATGGCGTTAGAGTTTCAGAATGAGAAAGTGATCTTCATGAAATATTTAGAGGACGTCTTGAGCTTTTCAAAAAGGTCTGGTTTGCAAAAATCGGAGTACGTTTGGGCCTCCAAACATTATTTCAAAGACAGGCCTGGAAAGCTGCTATGAACCTCTCCGTCCAGCCAACTTGAAGTGGCCATAACTTGAGCTTCCGAAGTCCAAATTAGGTGATTTTTATGTCTAAAATTATCTACTCATCCGGGGCTACAACTTCCGTGAAGAGATCGAGTCAAGATTCAGCCGTTATTCGATGAAAAATGGAGCGTGAAGATGGATGCTGCTGGTTGTATACGGCTGAAAACACAACATTTTAAGAATAATAAATAATCAAAAGGAAAGAATGAAGTCAAGGGAAATTGGATGACATGCGGCTGTCAATGGGCTTGTTGTGCGGCTGGGAGTGTTTAGTGAGGCCAAAAGAAAGAAAGAAAAATAAATAAATAGGAGTTCGGCGAGGAGAGATGAACAAAAGGAGCTGCGGCTGTTTGAGGAAAAAGGGACGGCTGTGGCAGTAAACAAAAGTGGAGAGAGCTGCGGCGCAAGGGAGAAGAACACAAGAAAATACAGAAGCAGTTCTAGCGCAGGGAAGAAGCCGCAGATACTCCATGGCAGATTATTTCTCCGTGAGATCTGTGTTATCCATTCTGTACATGGGTAACTAAATTTTCAAGTGGGGTTAGGGATTACTTTGCACCATAGATGGTTATTTTAATTTATTTTGATTCCTGTACATGGTTTTAATTTGTTAAATTCTTCGTTGATCATTCTAAATTTATTGTTAGATTTTATTGTCCGAATAATTAAAGGTTTTAGTCCGTTTATAGATTCAGTCATGCTTTTTCTATTGAGTGGATTAATGTTTTGATTATTTTTGGAACAATTGAATATTTATATTGATTCAATTCTTTGCTGCGATATTGCTCGTTCGGTATATTGTCGTCGTTGAGTTTTTTCAATGTGAATATTAATTTGAGAGATTTAAAGATGTTGAATGATTTTTCGAAGGGTTATTTTCAGTCTAATTTTAATGCATAATTTTAAATCTTCCGATTGAGATTTTTAGAATTTAATTTCTCAATTGAGTTATCTGTGAATTAAAAATAATTGAAATACCATATATGTGCAAGGGATTCCCGACACTCCACTGTTCGTTAATTTTGGATATTTTCTTCCATTAGTCAATTTGTTTAATTCTTAATTTTCATTCACAGATCATTTTTATATATTTTTATTTTCTCGTTAACTGTTTAATACTTTCTGTAGTTTCAGAAATTCTATTTATTATTCTTTTAATTTAGTCTCCCTGTGGAATCGACACCCCAAAGCTACACTACAACTACCGCGTTATTCTTTGGGCGTAATCAAATTTTGGCGCCGTTGCCGGGGAGACGGTAGAAGAATCAGTAGATAGTTTTTCTTTTCAACAGTTTGTAAAGGCGGTAACTTCGTTCCCTTCTTTTTACTTACTGCATTATTATTATTATTATTATTATTTTTTTTTTTTTTTTTTTTTTTTATTTTCATCTTGCATGCATAATAGGTATAGGGACGCATTAGGCCGCTTTGCTTATAGGCCTGTGTTAGAGTCAGATTTAGAGTCTAATTTTTCTTGTTTTTCTAATTCTTTGTTTGATAATATTTCCAATTCTGAAAATATGAGTGAATATGAGGATCAACCCACTAGGACTCTTCAGGATTACCTTCACCCTACACGCACAGCTACACCATCATGCATCATGTTTCCACCCAATGCTCGTCCAATTGATGTTAAAACAGGGGTAATACAGTTACTCCCTACATTTCATGGTTTGGAAAATGAGAATCCATATGTGCATATTAGGGAGTTTGAAGAGGTAGTTGCGACTTTTCATAGTCAGAATGCAACACAAGACATTGTGAGACTTAAGTTCTTTCCTTTCTCTTTGAAGGATCGAGCTAAGAGTTGGCTATACTCACTGAGACCACGGTCAATTGGATCGTGGAATGAGATGACCCAAATTTTCTTCACTAAATACTTTCCCCAACACAAGACCAATGCTTTAAAAAGACAGATTTCTACCTTTGCACAAAAGGATAGTGAGACTTTGTATCAGTCTTGGGAGAGATTTAAGGAGTTATTGAGTATATGCCCTCACCACGGGTATGAGAGTTGGCGCGTAGTGAGCTATTTTTATGAGGGACTTACACCTAGAGAGCGCCAATTTGTAGAGATGATGTGTAATGGTGAGTTTTTACAGAAAGATCCTGATGAGGCCATAGAGTATCTTAATGAGCTTGCTGAAAAAGCTCACACTTGGACAGGACCTAGTGCTACTGAGAGCACAAATAGGTCACGACCTATAGGGAGCCAACAGAGTGGGGGAATTTACCACCTTAGGGAGGAGGATAATTTGAAAGTTAAGGTTGAGACACTCACTAGAGAGTTAGAGATGCTAAAGGCTAGAGACGTAAAGCCAACACACTTGGCTAATCATGCAGAGCCTTTTAGACCATGTTCAGTGTGTGGCGGGGTAGATCACCTTGCCCAAGAGTGTCCCACATCAGTTGAGATGAGAGGGATGTATGAGGACCAATGTAATACCCTGGGTATGCACAAGAAGCCTTTCACACCCTACTCTGAGACTTATAATCCAGGGTGGCGCAATCACCCCAATTTTAGCTGGAAATCTGAAAGCCAGCCACATGCACCACCACCTGCACAGCCTCCTAGATCATACCCTGCACCATATCATGCACCATATCATGCATCTTCATCTTCTAGGAATTCTTTAGAAGATACTTTACAGGCATTTATTGAAGCACAAGGTAAGACTAACCAAAAATTTGAATCTTTGATCACGCAGGTTGTCGAAGAAAACAAAGAGATAAAGAGCCAAATGTCTAAATTGATGAGCTCTTTGAGTGTGAATGAGAGAGGCCGATTCCCTTCCCAAGCTCAATCCACACCCCAAGGTCAACACATGGCACAAGAGAATCTGAAGGATGCAAACGCCATTGTGACTCGAAGTGGTAAGTCCTTACACATCCCAATCATGGACAAATCAGAGGATGTGGAAAAGGAACAGGATGGTAACAATGCTGAACTGCCCAAGGAACCAGAGGTGACGACGAGCTATGTTAAGGTACCATTCCCTCAGGCTTTAAAATCAACCAGGCGCACTCTGGATCCTAATAATGAAATCCTCGAAAATCTCAGGCAGGTAAAAATCAATCTTCCTCTTTTACATGTAATTAAGCAAGTTCCTACTTATGCAAAGGTTCTTAAGGATTTATGTACAGTTAAGAGGAAGCACCATGTGAAGAAGACAGCATTTCTGACAGAGCAAGTTAGTGCTCTCATTGAGCAGAGGATCCCCCCCAAGTACAAGGATCCTGGTTGTCCAACCATTGCATGCAGTATTGGAAATCACGAGTTTGGACAAGCTTTACTTGATTTAGGAGCAAGTGTGAATTTAATGCCTTATTCTATTTACTTGCAGATGGGGTTGGGAGAGATCAAACCAACCTCTGTGGTATTGCAATTGGCTGACCGTTCAGTCAGAGCACCACGGGGTGTGGTAGAGGATGTTTTAATTCAAGTTGATAAATTTTATTATCCTGTTGATTTCATAATCCTTGACACTAACTCTACTGTTGATTCTACCTCTAAAATTCCTTTGATTTTAGGTAGGCCTTTCCTTGCCACAGCTAATGCTCTTATCAATTGCAGGAATGGACTTATGAAACTGTCTTTTGGGAACATGACTCTTGAGGTGAATATATTTCATGTTGCAAAACAGCTAGAAGAGGATGATGAGTGCCACCAGACATACATGATTGATTCACTCGTTGATTCACTCATAGATAGGGGAGTTCCTCCAACTCATGATTCCGATCCCCTTGAGCAATTTTTGGTTAATTCTGAGTTCGATTATATTGCTGATCCATCTGATGTGGTCGATATTTGTGCTATTTTTGACAGGACTCAAGATTATGGAGCACGGGGGTGGCAACCAAAGTTTGAAGAGTTACCTACAAAAAGGGAAGAGCAGATTCCTTCAAGTGTGGTGCCCCCAAAAGTTGAATTGAAGCCTTTGCCTAAGGGTTTAAAGCATGCTTTCCTTGGTCCAGGTGACACTTTTCCTGTTATCATTTCATCTGAATTATCTGAGTCCCAAGGCAAGAAATTAATTCAGACCCTGAATAGGCATAGGCCGGCCATAGGTTGGAGCATAGCTGACATAAAAGGTGTTAGTCCCCTAGTTTGTTCGCATAAAATTAATTTGGAGGAAGGAACTAACCCTCGTAGAGACCCCCAGCGTAGGCTTAATCCCACTATGAAGGAAGTGGTGAAAAATGAGGTTTTGAAACTATTAGACGCAGGCATTATATATCCTATTGCTGATAGTAAATGGGTTAGTCCTACGCAGGTTGTCCCGAAAAAGTCAGGTGTCACTGTGATAAAAAATGACCTAGGAGAGTTAGTCCCTACAAGACTTGTGACTGGATGGCGGATGTGCATTGATTATAGAAAACTGAATGCCGCCACTCGAAAAGACCATTTTCCTCTCCCTTTTATTGATCAAATTCTTGAGCGTGTGGCTGGTCATCCTTATTATTGTTTCTTAGATGGTTATTCTGGTTATTATCAAATTGAAATTGCATTAGAAGACCAGGAAAAAACCACTTTTACTTGTCCTTTTGGTACTTATGCTTTTCGTAGAATGCCATTTGGATTGTGTAATGCACCTGCTACTTTTCAACGTTGCATGATGAGTATTTTTAGTGATATGGTTGAAAATTGCATGGAAGTGTTTATGGATGATGTGACTGTGTTTGGATCTTCTTTTGATGCATGCTTAATGAATTTAGAGAAAGTGTTGACCCGTTGTGAGGAGAAGGACTTGGTTTTGAATTGGGAAAAATGTCATTTTATGGTCCCTTCTGGTATTGTCTTAGGGCATATTATTTCTTCTAAAGGGATAGAGGTTGATCAATCTAAGATTGAATTAATCTCTAAATTGCCCACACCTAAGACAGTCAAGGATGTGAGATCTTTTCTTGGTCATGCAGGCTTTTATAGGAGGTTTATACAGAATTTTTCTAGCATATCTAGACCACTATGTGACCTTCTAGCTAAAGACGCCCCATTTGAGTGGACACAAGCATGTCAAGAGGCCTTTCAAACGCTAATTGGCAAGCTTACTTCAGCACCCATAATGCAGCCACCTGATTGGACTTTACCTTTTGAGATTATGTGTGATGCTAGTGATTATGCTGTAGGTGCTGTTCTTGGACAGCGAAGGGAGAAGAAGCCATTCGTCATTTACTATGCTAGTAGAACTCTAAATAGTGCTCAAATGAATTACTCTACTACTGAAAAAGAGTTGCTAGCTGTTGTGTTTGCTTTGGACAAATTTCGTGCTTATTTAATTGGTTCTCCTATTCTTGTTTTCACAGATCATGCAGCCCTTAAGTACCTTCTCACAAAGAAGGATGCTAAGGCGCGATTAATACGGTGGATTTTACTTTTGCAGGAATTTGATCTCACCATCAAAGATAAGAAAGGAGTGGAGAACGTAGTGGCTGACCATCTCTCGAGGCTCACATTTGAAGACACCTCTGACCACCTGCCAATTAGAGATGATTTTCCTGATGAGCATTTACTTTCTATTACTACTTTACCATGGTTTGCTCATATTGTGAATTATTTGGTTACAGGTGAGATACCAGTGGATTGGAGCGCTCAAGACAAGAGGAAGTTCATGACTGAGGTACGTAATTTCTATTGGGATGACCCTTTTCTTTTCAAATACTGTCCTGACCAAATTTTAAGGCGATGCATCCCTGATGAAGAGATTACTAGTGTTTTAGAATTTTGTCACACCCAAGCTTGTGGGGGCCACTTTTCAATGAAGAAAACCGCTGCAAAAATTTTGCAGTGTGGATTTTATTGGCCTACCTTGTTTAAGGATGCTAACATCTATTGTCGATCATGTGAACAGTGTCAAAAGTTAGGAGCTATGACCCGTCGTAATATGATGCCTTTAAACCCAATTTTAGTGATTGAAATTTTTGATTGTTGGGGCATTGATTTCATGGGACCATTTCCTCCCTCTTTTGGATATCTCTATATTATTGTGGCAGTAGATTATGTCTCAAAATGGGTAGAGGCCGCAGCTTGCAGGTGTAATGATAATAAGACGGTGATTAAATTTCTTAAAGAGAATGTGTTGTCTCGATTTGGTACACCACGTGCTATCATTAGTGACCGAGGCACACACTTTTGTAACCGTTCTTTTGAGGCCTTGATGAAAAAATATGGGGTGGTACATAAAGTCTCTACTGCTTATCATCCCCAGACCAGTGGACAGGTAGAACTTGCAAATAGGGAAATTAAGCAAATTTTAGAAAAAACGGTTAACCCGGATCGCAAAGATTGGTCTTTGAGATTAGTTGATGCACTTTGGGCCTACCGTACAGCTTTCAAAACTCCCTTAGGCATGTCACCTTATAGGCTTGTTTTTGGAAAGCCTTGTCACTTACCTGTGGAGCTCGAGCATCGAGCTTATTGGGCCGTAAAGCATTTCAATTTTGACATAGGAGAAGCAGGTAAGTTGAGAAAATTGCAATTGACTGAGTTAGAAGAATTGAGAAATGATGCTTATGAGAATTCTAGAATCTATAAGGCTAAAATGAAAGCATTTCATGATAAAAATATTTTGAGAAAAACTTTTAAGCCTGATGATCGAGTATTTTTATATGATTCTAGACTCCATAAGCACCCAGGAAAACTCAGGTCTAGATGGACAGGCCTCTTTATAGTGAAAAATATTTTTGAAAATGGGGCAGTAGAAATAGAGGATCCTAACGATGGTCGGGTTTTTAAAGTAAATGGCCAGCGCCTTAAAGTTTTGTTTGATAGGCAAGTTCCCGAAGTGGAAGACATTCCACTTATGGACCCAGTTTATCACCCTTGATAGCGCCACACAGGTATGTTTTTTATTTTATTTTATTTTATTTTATTTTTATTTTTGGTTTTGTTTTATTTTTGTTCTTTTTTCTTTTTGTTTGCTGCTGTTTTTCTTTATTTTTATTTGCAGGTTAGTTTCATTTTGTCAAGTTTAGGATGCCATCTTTGGTGCTTAGCGAACTGCCCACGTCGCAGTCAGGTGTATTCTCTCCTTTTTAGAACCCTCCATTCAATTTTGATTGCTTAAACATTGAGGACAATGTTTCATTTAAGTTGGGGGGTGGTGATTGCAAATTCATCTTTTCATGTGTCAAAATTTTTAAAAAAATTTGCATCACACGAGCGTCTTTTCACACGAGTACTCATTTTCATTCATAGCTATTTTTGTGAATTCACCAAATCCACCATAATCATTCTACTGCGGCATTCACAGAATTTTTAATGCACTTATCCAAACTTTGTGATAAGATGGTGGTCGACACATGTAGCTAGAGAACTCTTTTGCTTAAGTATTCATGTGTGTTTTGGAGAGAATTGAGAGTCTACAAATTTAGTTTGTGATAAGCGTTCATTGATCTGTTGAATTGGGCACTTCTTTTGAGAATATCATTACATGGTTGGTGGCATGACGGCGGATATACTTGGGATATGACGAAGGTCAATTTAGGATTAACATTTGAGCCTTTCAAGCTAACCCTTCATCATAGACCCTTAGTAGCCAAATTTGAGCCAACAAACACATTTAGTTTTTTTTCATGTGCCTGTATCATCCATACCTCTCCACATTGGAGTATAGCCTATACTTTAATTTTTTCTACCCTTGTTGCTTCCAAGTGTGTACTAGGTGTGAAATTTGCGTTACTTGTCTTTTGTGTTGCATTGAAAAAAAAAAAAGCAGAAAAAAAAAAGGAAGAAAGTGCAAAAGTGTTCAGTTGGGAGAGCATTAAAGTCAATGAGCATCAATGTTTATTCTATTGAAAAAAAAAAAGAAGAAAAAAAAAGTTGAAACAATTGAAAAAGGTGAAGAAAAAGAGAGAGAAAGAAGAAGAAGAATGAGATGTTTTGTTATTCAAAGATTTGAAAAGTTGAAGAGTACATCAAGTGGAAAGTTTGGTTTGCTATGGTTCGTACTGAAATTCTCTTAGTATGTACTTGGAAGTTTTTGAATCCTTTTTACCCTTTTCTTCATATAGCCTTTAACCCAAGCCACGTTACAACCCTTTTATATTGATCGTTCTGATCTTGAGTAAGCCTGTGGAAAGAATGGTGGAAGTCTCATTGGTTAGTGCGCCTATCATAAGATCAATGTTTGCTTGTTGTTTGTGCGTAATTGCCTAATTTTTCATTGAGCGTATACACCCCTTGTCAACTCCATAGAGAGAATCCCTACATGAAACACTTTTATTCCCGTGAGATATGGAGTTGAACCTTTTGCTTGAGATGTTCTTGATGTTGCATGTGTCATGATTTGTGGTTGGATGGATATGGTTTGGAACACACACACACACTCTGTGAATTGCTATAAGTGGATTGATTGTTACAGGGTTATTGAATTCCTAAAATTGCTTTGATTTGAGGAATTGAAAAGTGTGATTAAATGCCTGCTGTGTGTGATTTTCCTTGTTCTTTTTTGCCAAATACATGGAAATTGCTAGGGACTAGCAATGAGTAAGTTGGGGGGTGTGATGAGTGCGCAAAAGTGCACTCTAAATACCCTATTATCGAAGTGAATTGCTAGAAAGTAAATAGGAATATTGAGATATATTTGATATTATTTATTTAATTTCTATTTACATTGAGATATATTTTAGCGGTATTTTATAAGATCTTAAGTCTCAAATATTGCATTATTTGTTGGCGAGCGCTAGTTTGCAATTGCGCTTTACATTTAATAGTTTTAGAATAATTTTTGGCTTTTTGGCAGATTCGACCATTGAGTTTCAATCGAGTTTTGGATGGCGTTAGAGTTTCAGAATGAGAAAGTGATCTTCATGAAATATTTAGAGGACGTCTTGAGCTTTTCAAAAAGGTCTGGTTTGCAAAAATCGGAGTACGTTTGGGCCTCCAAACATTATTTCAAAGACAGGCCTGGAAAGCTGCTATGAACCTCTCCGTCCAGCCAACTTGAAGTGGCCATAACTTGAGCTTCCGAAGTCCAAATTAGGTGATTTTTATGTCTAAAATTATCTACTCATCCGGGGCTACAACTTCCGTGAAGAGATCGAGTCAAGATTCAGCCGTTATTCGATGAAAAATGGAGCGTGAAGATGGATGCTGCTGGTTGTATACGGCTGAAAACACAACATTTTAAGAATAATAAATAATCAAAAGGAAAGAATGAAGTCAAGGGAAATTGGATGACATGCGGCTGTCAATGGGCTTGTTGTGCGGCTGGGAGTGTTTAGTGAGGCCAAAAGAAAGAAAGAAAAATAAATAAATAGGAGTTCGGCGAGGAGAGATGAACAAAAGGAGCTGCGGCTGTTTGAGGAAAAAGGGACGGCTGTGGCAGTAAACAAAAGTGGAGAGAGCTGCGGCGCAAGGGAGAAGAACACAAGAAAATACAGAAGCAGTTCTAGCGCAGGGAAGAAGCCGCAGATACTCCATGGCAGATTATTTCTCCGTGAGATCTGTGTTATCCATTCTGTACATGGGTAACTAAATTTTCAAGTGGGGTTAGGGATTACTTTGCACCATAGATGGTTATTTTAATTTATTTTGATTCCTGTACATGGTTTTAATTTGTTAAATTCTTCGTTGATCATTCTAAATTTATTGTTAGATTTTATTGTCCGAATAATTAAAGGTTTTAGTCCGTTTATAGATTCAGTCATGCTTTTTCTATTGAGTGGATTAATGTTTTGATTATTTTTGGAACAATTGAATATTTATATTGATTCAATTCTTTGCTGCGATATTGCTCGTTCGGTATATTGTCGTCGTTGAGTTTTTTCAATGTGAATATTAATTTGAGAGATTTAAAGATGATGAATGATTTTTCGAAGGGTTATTTTCAGTCTAATTTTAATGCATAATTTTAAATCTTCCGATTGAGATTTTTAGAATTTAATTTCTCAATTGAGTTATCTGTGAATTAAAAATAATTGAAATACCATATATGTGCAAGGGATTCCCGACACTCCACTGTTCGTTAATTTTGGATATTTTCTTCCATTAGTCAATTTGTTTAATTCTTAATTTTCATTCACAGATCATTTTTATATATTTTTATTTTCTCGTTAACTGTTTAATACTTTCTGTAGTTTCAGAAATTCTATTTATTATTCTTTTAATTTAGTCTCCCTGTGGAATCGACACCCCAAAGCTACACTACAACTACCGCGTTATTCTTTGGGCGTAATCAAGTTTGAACTGTGTTTGGTTGAAAAGGAGAAGGTATCTAATGATTGCCTTAAACATGTATAGGAAATGAAAAGAAATGGAAAACTGAAAAAAAATTGGGGAAAAATGGTTTCGATAGAGAATACCTGTGACTAAGGGGGAAAGGGTGAAAAGCTTGAATCACTGTGCCACATGTGATTTATTTTGCTTCAAATAATATATGTATATTAGACCCAATTAAATAAATTAAATAATTAAGAAAATTAAACAAATTTGAATTAAATTCTGACGCGTAAATTAATCGAATGAATAATGAAAATTTACTGTTTTGGACCTTTTGAATTTACTGGTGAGGTCCGTTTCACGAGACGGAATCTCAAAAAATAAAATACCATAGAATGCCAAAATGACCAAAATGCCCCTACGTCGAAGGTGAGTCAAACGGACTCCGATTGAGTTAAGTAAATAGTAGATTTTTATTATTTCAAACCTACTGGACTCAAAGGTGAAGTCCAAATTGTGAAAATAGAACCCAAAAAGTAGAGACATGTAAATGACCATTTTACCCTTGGGTAAATTAAGTTCAAGAGCATAAAATAGTAAAAGAGATATTTAGAGTAGCGAGGCATAAATTCAATAAATGACATAAAAGCTTAAATGTGTTTATTGATGTATAGGCAAGTCAAAAGGAAAGGAGAAAGTCACGGGATACTAGGACACTGATAAGGTAAGTAAACTTCTATCTCTTATACGTGGTTTTCCAAGCCACGATCTTTCTATTACTGCCAAAACTTGTACTCATGTAGGTATCTACTATTATTGTTTCCACCATTGATATTGTCCTATCTGGTGGAGGCCTATTGACTAATATCTCACGATTTGATGCATTGTACTAACGCCTATCATTGTATGCATGTCATGTTAGTTCATATATTGCATGTTGAGATTGGAAATGGACAAATGGTGATGGGGGTGTTTTTATCGATTGACTAGACCTACGGGCCGATTGACGGGACCTACGGGTTGAATCTGTGATCGGACATATGGTGATGGGGGTGTTCTTACATATGGAGTTGTGAGGACATTTTATATGCATTGACATTAATTGTTCACTCATAAATTGTATTTGACTGTGACCGTTTTACTATGGCAGTATTCATGTTGATTGTGATTATTGGGCTTTACTGTTCATTGGCTTGTGGCATTTTACTGCTAACTGAAATCGTTGTCATGATTGGCTATCATGTTATCTTGAATTCATGTTTTCCTATGTAATTCATAACCCGTATTTGAGATAGGTTTTTATTTACTGGGCTTTATTAGCTCACCCCCCTTACAAATTTTTTAGGTGAGAATGTTACAGAACCATAGTAGGAGATCAGGAGCTTAAGGTGATAGTCGAGGAGCATGATAGTAGTGAATGAAGTCTCTCCCATGTACTCACCACCTGAGAGTGGTTCATGATCAGTTTATTGTTAGTTTAAGTTTAGTCTTTGAACAATAATTGTAATAAAGCTTCCGCACTTTAATGTCATGTTTATATTATTTACTGATATCATTGGTAAAAGAATGAAAAAAGTAGGGACGGCCATTGGGCGAGCCCCGCGACACGAAATCCGCATAGGGTGGATTTCGGGTCATGACATACACCCCACTCTAAAACAATTCAAATATTTGACAATGATCATATCAAAAAAAATAATTTATATCTATAAACGGAATAATTTTCAAGAACAGATTTGTCAATGAGCAAAGAACACATTTCACAAACAATCAATTTTTCTTGACCCAAGTAGCGATAATGAAGCAATTAGAATATTGCAAAACATATTTTTGAACTAAAAACAATTTGAAATCATTTACTTACATAAACAAACTTCATAAGAATAGAAGCAAGAAATCATTTATTTGGCATTTATTCAAAAATTGGATATATCATCTATGTTCCCTTACTTCGAAAAAAAGTTCTCAAATCACATAATGCACTTCAAAAGTGTCACTTGCAAATTCATTTCAATCCTAAAATAGTTTACAATAACATATTTAATTAATTAGTTTGATTTGCCAAACCTGACTTAACTATACATGCCCTAATTAATATAGTGTCATGCGGACTTATTAAGCCTAAGTATCTTTAAAATACCTACATGATGACTTTATAGTATTCTACGATTTTTATGTAATTTTTAAATATTAATTTCTATTTTTTTTCGAATTCTATCAAAATTACCTGATTAAGCTTAATTCACAACATACGGTCAAACATGCAACTAACACGGTTTTCCAATCATCCAAAATTCTTATCTTTAATCCGATAACATTTCTAATAACTCAAATTTACTTATAAACAATAATCATAATTTAAGTTACTTAATTATACATTTAAATAATTAGGAAACCAATACAATAAGGTGAACATTAGTGAAATCTTAATTATTCATATTAATTTGTGCCTCACCCCTCGTATCAATAGCTTCATAATATCAAATACGATTTTCCTACCAAGTTTAATAATTTTTGAAATTTGTTTACTATTTTTCCATAAATTAGTAAGATTTTTATCAATAAAAAATTAATAATAATTTATATAATTAACTTTTGAGTTCGGGACCTAGGCCACTTGGTTGGGGTCATCAAGTATTATAATTTAGACTCTTGTTTCATTCAATTTAGACTAGAGGTGAACCACACTTTCCTAACTCACTTTGGCCCGAGAGTGGGCTTGTGCAAAAAGTGGCCATTTTTTTCAACTTTAACACCTAAATTCTGTTAATAGAGTGGTCCACAATTTTTGTTTTTCTTTTCAATTTCGACCTAAAATTTCTCCCTCAATTCTTATTCAAATAATGCAAGTTATATATAGATTTTGATCATTTTTCGAGATCCATCCATCCAACCATATAGTTTAATTTGATTAAATCTTTTAAACTTGAAAGAAAACTCAACCCAAAGCTTGCGTACAATGTTTTCTTTCAAAACTTTGAGCTTTTATATCTCTTTAAATGCATCCTCATATTAGGTATAATATGTATTGAATTAAACCTTATTTCATAGGTAATAAAACTACATTTCCAATTTATTCAAAGACCATCAAATTCATACTCAAAATCAAACCCTAACTTGATTTTTCTAGTCCATTTTATTATGAGAAATTATAATTTCAAAAATTAATAATTAATTCATAAATTTTATTACTAAATCACAACAATAAAATAGTCATACTAATTTAATAAAATCATAAACCTGCCTCCATTAATGCCTTTTTCCAAAATTAAATTTCTTTAATCCTCCATAGTAGTCTTTTTCTCTCCTTGTCTCTATAATTTGATATACGTATAATAGAGGCTATGGTTCTGTTCATTGTTTTGGCCTCAAATTTTCACCATAACTTCCTAGAAGTATGGGAAACATTTTCCCGATCCTAAAAGCAAGTGAATTTATCAAATGCTCACCAACCTGAATTACCTAACCCTACCTACAACTCATTGTTTCTCCATGGTCCTTTGACCTTTTTGCTGCTTTAAGTTGCAGCACTCTCCAATTTTTATGCTCTCTTGAGCCATGAATTTAGTTTAAAGCTTGGTTCAAATTTCCTTCTTGACTCAATTTCCCTAGGTTTGGCTATGGTGTTCCTTAGGGTTCCTTAAGCTTAAGCTAACCCATTTTTCTCCTATTTTCATCCTCTCTACATGTTGATTACATGCATGCATGCATGTTAGCTTCCTCAAATCACACAAACAGTGGCATATTTTTCCTTAGAGAGAAAAATTGAGTTTAGGGTTTATACCTCCAAATGGTTGGCCTCCTTGCTTGGTTTGAGTTACTGGATTCCTTAGTGTAGCTCCCAGAACTAGCATGCAAGCCTTCCCCTTTTCTTCTCTTTCCTTCCTTCTTCTTCCTTCACTCTCTCCCTCCCTCTCTCTAATAGCATAACACATGCACACACTCTCACTATTCGGCCTTGTACACACATATATATATATACATGTATTTTATTTAGGGTGAGGTATTGTTTGTATTCTGATTGGTTGAGGTGTGTGTATATATATATATATATATATATATATATATATATATCTTATGAGATATATAGAACAAAAGTGTTGTAGCCAAGTTGGTTTATTTCTTGGCAATAAGTCTCTCCCACCTTTTTTGTCTTAGGATCAAATCCCTTGGCCAACATTTTTGGCCTTATTTTCCAATCTTTTTCTCTTTATGCCTTGTTTGGCATTTGGCATATTTTATCACTTTCCCCCTTTTTGCTTTGTTTCCTATTTTTCTTCCGCGTCTACTTGTATTTTTTTGTAGTCTTTATTATCTTGGTTTAATTTCTCAAAATTTTTCACTTTGCTTCGTAAAGTCTCTGATATTAGATTAGTAACTTAATTCTCAATAATCAAACCGGGATGTTTTATGAGACTTAGCCACATGGAGCTCTAACTCGATTCTATGTCTACACGAGGTTTACCCATGTGGCGCTCTGACTCTTGATGAGACTTCCCAACATGGCACTCTAGCTCGTTCTGGATTTCATGTATAAGACTTACCTACGTGGTGCTCCGACTCATAATGAGACTTACCCACGTAGTGCTCCGACTCATTATGTGAATCTTCGATGTGTGTAATATGTGTCTGTTATCCGTTATTTGAAATCTAATTTTAAAAGTACCCTCTCATGTATATTTGTCATTCGATATCATGTTACTACGTGCTTTGTGATTTGAAATATGTTACTATCTACTTTGTGATTTGATATTTGAACTATGTTATCGGGCATGAATTACTCACAAACTTAGTGAAGCTCATATGGATTTATCCAATATATTTCAGATATTTGAAATGGCATGAAGTAGCAAGTCCACACCGTATGGCTGAGAGTATAAATGAGATGGATCTTTTATACCAGGATTTTGGTTAGACGTGATGTGGATTATTTTTGGTAAATCAGGTGATGTATATTTTTGGACTTGATGACAATTGGGACTTTTGGGAGATTTACGTCTTATACTTTTGGGAATAAGTATCTGATGTATATAAGAATGTTGATGGTACATGATGATAATAGTGGTGACGATGATATTACTTTGAGTATACTTTATAAATGATTGGCTTTGGAATGGTTATCAGATAAGTTACACACGTGTAACTTCTGCAAACTAATGTCAAAAAATAAATAATATCACTCTTATGTAATTCATTTGATTTTGTACGGCCTGTCTAAGTGACAGTGTCGGTCACCAACATTAAATCCGCATAGGGTGGGTTTTGGGTCGTGACACCGATAAAAAAATATGACGGCCAAACCAACTAGGGCCCAGTTCTGATCCATCCGGACTACAATGCACTAACCTGCGCTAAACAAAACTCTATACAACTCAATACAATCCTCGACCAGTGCATAGCTCCAGCACAGGGTTATCGGCAGCTCGAATAGGCTGACTAAGTCAAACTATATTTAAATATCCCAAAATGAGATGGAATAACAATCCCATGATAATCAAGGGCATAACCTCATTATAGGTACCATTTGTGGTCCTATATCCCCTCACGATTGGGGAACCTTGAAGAATCAAAGATATGCTCTTCCCACATCAAGCAATGGCTTTATAAACACTAAAGACTCACCTTAACAAGGTACACAATCACATGCAACTTCTTACATTCGAACCTTTGCCTTCTTGCTATCTCACTTGGCTTCTTCTAAGCATTTGTTCTAACTTGACCGTCGGAGGGTCCTTGGCAAGCACCATACCAGTATCCCTTAACTCTTCCTAGTAGTTTTTTCTAGTTATGTAAGAAGGCATCTTCTATTTGCAAATTTTCACCCCCAACATCGAGTATTTAAGATAAATGTTTAGTTAGATTGCCAAATGTCGATCATTTTTCTCCAGGAGATTCTTACAAATGGGTCAGTCATCGTTTGCTAAATCTCATTTTTGAAATCTTGCAATTGCAAATTATAACATTGTATTCTAAGAAGACATTCTGCTGCCTTTGATGCACCGGCAAACCACTGCCAGATCTCCAACAACCTAAACGTACCACCAATGGGAAGAAAAGAAACCTCAAAGAAAAGCTTGACCACCAAATAGTGCATATTAGCAAATTGGGACTCTTGCACACTGCAGGCATGAGATGTAGAGAATCGAAATACTACAGATTTTAGTTTGCATGCTTACACTATTCATACACCTGCAACTATTCTGCTCCCATAGCGATGTAGACATCTACCACTTCCATCTGATGATATCATCCCCTCAACCTGCCTGCTCTTTGAGATCTCTCAAGCTTGCATTCATTTCACCACAATCAAAAGCTTCATGGAAAGTGGCAAGCAATTTCTTTAGGATTTGTTTTACAATGCATGCCATGAAAGAGAGCTTTCTTTCCATCCAATCGCAAGACCCAGCAAATACGAATTCATTAGGTTAATAATTCATCAAACATAAGTCTGAAGTCAGTCGTGGTTTAACAAAACATAATATATTATCACATCACATCACATCATTGAAGACTTCAAGATGTCAAGCAATCAAGAGGTCAGTCCAGCTTTTATGCTTGCAGCAAAAGCTCCTTAATTTGTTTGAAGTAAATTTCCCCAATTAAACCAAAGAGCAAATATAAAAGAAATTGAAAAGGAAAGAGACTTTTATAAAATAAAATAATAATAATAATAATAATAATAAAAAGGCTTTAGGAATGGTCTCCTCGACACTGCCAGATTCTCGATGTAACATAATGGATAACATAGATATTCAGTGTGTCAAATATGTGCGCACAGGCGATGGTGTGTGTTACTCGTTTTGAAAAACAATCGACCTCCCTCTTTTCCATTACAACAGGCTGTTCCGTTTAAAAGACCGGAATGCAGCTCTATCCTCTATGCACGAGTCCATTTGAGAGCTATAACAGTACCAACACGCGTATGGCTGTACATACAAACCGGAAAAGCCCCTAGCAAAATTGATAGGCCACGCATCCCTACAATAATTTACACCAGAAGCCAGTTCCTTTAGAAGTGCATGCCATTCCCATTGCTATAAATGGCATCTAATGAACCATAGGCAGTCTTATTTGCGTTTCCACATTTGTGTGCTTTAATCACCGAGGTTCCATTGCTCATTACACTTGTCTTTGTCACACCCTTCTTCAAAACAGCATCCAACTGCCCAGTTGCTGCTGCGATAAGCCCTGTTTTTCAACATGACACGCAATCATCCGTCAGTTGATACTTCAAAAATGTATGCACAACTTAGGAGAGTATCTATTTTTTAAATTAGGACAAGCTCCTGCATTTCAAAAACTCAAAACAAAATAAATTGACCAACAATCACAAGATTATTTAAGCACCAGGAATAGCTACTTTTTTTTGGGGGTAATTCAAGGAATAGCTACTCTAGGCTACAGTGTTCTGATCTTTGTTATAATAATCAGTATTTGCTTTTGTTTTTCTATGATTTATATAAATCCACTATACAACTTATCAGGCTTAACTTTAGGTTGGTAATTTATGAGCAGGGCTGCAAATTTAACTAGTTTGTGATGGTGTAACTTGGTCCAATAAAAATCACCAATTCACCATAAAAGGCTCACATTCACAGTATCGGTCACTGATTTGAATGGCATGAGACGACAAGTCCTGGCGTTTGGATCAGTACTGGGCAAAGATTTCAGACATGTAAGTCTTGTTAGTAGCCTTTACAAGATTATTACCAATGTGGTACCCCAGAGATTGCATTGTGTCCTTTATAAAACATTTATTGTACCCATGGGGGCTTCTGTTAAGAAAGATAGATTTTAGATTATGTGCAGGTGGCTGATTAAGTGGTTGGGGAATGCAGGAAATCTAAAACAAAATGGATTCTCTTGGAAGTTGATTTTGAGAAGGCCTATAATTATGTCAATTAGAGATTACTTTGACTTTGTCACGCATAGGAAGGTTTTGGTGCACAATATAAAAATTGGAGAAGAGATGTTGTTTATGCTCTATGAATTTTGCAGCTTTGACTAATGGAGAGCCTAAAGGTTGGTTAAAAATGTCCAAAGGCTGAGGCAGGGACATCCCACCTCCACAATCATTTTATTTTATAGAAGCGATGGGTATTACAGTATTACAATCAACTCAACTAAACAACATCAACAATATTACATAATTACAAACCAACCAACTAAACTCAGGTGCCTCTTAAATATGGGCCCTAGACCGATAAACCAACCCAACCCATAACTGGGTGGAAATGATGCTCAAATCCCTCAATGAAGGGAGTGAGCTTTGAACCTATGACCTCCCCCTAACGAGGACATGGTGGCCCACCTCGCTAACCCCAGTTGGTTCCCACCTCCACAATCTTATTTATACTTGTTGACGATTAAGAGATCTGTGAGACTAAATTTTTAGATATCACAAGGCTTTGGTATGGAGAAATAAAGTTTCCATTTTCAATTTGTTGATGATATTAAAGTGCACAGTCTCCCGCTTATTTTGAGGATTTTTGAAGGAGTTTTCAAGCTTAGAATTAATACAAATAATATTTCATACTCACGAAAAAAAATACAGATAAAAGTTCCACCATATGTATCAATATCTCATATCAATAGTTAAAAAGTTTAGCTTGTGCCTTGGGTTGTGAGATAAGTGAATAGTACTTGTGGTCTTCTATTAGGTGGCAATTCAAGGCCCTTGATTTCTTTTAAATTTGGCCTTAGCATTTTAGGGGAAGAGATAATCGTTCAAGTGGGTGAAAATTCATTTGATTTCCAGAGACTTGGGGCAAGGGAAGGAGCTTCGTTCCATCTTGGTGAGTGAGCTTGGGGGTATGTTCGGAGGTTAGAACTGGGACATGAGGATTTGATATGGGTCTAGGAATCCTTTGAGATGGCATTGAAGGACTATCGAGAAAAGGGTTTTGTCAGACTGTTTAGTAGAGGGGACCAGAGATTGATGGTTGTTTGTAAGAGTTATTTTTAAGGTAGGTTTGTTTATGTTGAGGCTCGAGGCAGTGAGGCTGTCTAGTGTGTGCTCATCCCAGAGCAGTTCGACAGTGGAGGATGGATGGAGTTTGTGATGGGAATTTGGTTGATGGGGGGCTAGTGGAAGGCAAAGCAAATGACTGCAGGAAATTTTACCTACAAGCTGCACAGATTAGTTGTTGGATGAAAACACCATTAGAAAAAGTCAAGAACGTGGTTGGTAGTGGATTATGAGTCTTGCAAGGGCAGGCTGTTGTTTCCGAGGACATATTTGGTTGGGAGCGATGGATAGCCTAGTGCCATGACAAAATAAGGTCCAAATATGCATTGATAGAAAGTGAAATGGTGTGGTTGGAGTGATGCTGTGGGACCTAAATGGGGCTTTCTTCCCTCTTTGAGCTTCTGTGAAAACAGGAAGTGGAGAGATTTCTAAGGGTTCAGTATTGGGAGTCCGAAAGCTCCTGTTTTCCTTGACTGATGGGCTCTGACAAGTTGCTGCTATAAGTTGGGAGCGGGCTCAAAGCACGTGGGTGAGATTTTTGGGCCTACCAGTGCATTTGTGGTGTTTCAAGATTTTCAAAAAGCTAGGTGATCCGTGTGGAGGATACCCTGGAATTGGTGACCAAATAACTCAGAGGACATATCTCTTGTGGGCTCAACTTTTGGTTTGTCAGGGAAACTGATGTCAGCGTCAGTTGCCATAAAAAACCTCTAAAAACAAGAGGGAGCAAACTCGCTTAGTTCCCTTTGACCCATCCAGGTCAACAGTTTCCCAAATAAATGCCCGAGTCACCCAGTCTGAGGCAGGTTCACTCGATCAGTCCTCAGCCCAGTTAACCGTCTAGTTTGTCAATTCACCACTCCAATCAGCTAGACCGGGTTTGATAAAAATGGACAGGGGGATGGTAAGGCTGGGGTTTTAATAAGAGGACCAACTTTTTGGTTGAGGGACAAGAGTTTTAAGAATGGGCTTATGAAGAGTCAACTTGGGCCCATCAATATGCCAGGCTAGGGTGGATCCTAATTTAGGGATGGGGTCGTCCCACTCCAGCTTATAGGATTGAACAGTGGATAAGTCTAATCTTTAGAAGAATGATGCAAAACCAACTGCAGTGGGAGGATGAATAAAGCACAAACTCCGGGTACAAGAAGAGGCATAGGTCAGTGGATGGTGAGGATGGGGCACATTACTGCCAACAAGAAGTGGCCAAAAAAAATGAATCCCATAATTGAGTTTAGAAGGCATGTCAAGGAAGCAGAAGTGTTTGAGGTCGAGGCTCAAAGGGCCTCATGGCTTATTGGGCCTTGTAAGGTGATGAGTCGAAAAAGGGCCAGGTTATGATGACTCCATGAGACCCAGAAAAATCGTGGTGTGGGCTGAACCTTTGGCTCCATAACCTATCTTAAGACTGATTTGAGGAAAGAGCCTTGATATGATCAAACCCGGAAAAAGAAAGGAATTGAGCATCAGTAGGTCCCTGGTGCATCTGTTGGTGGCAACAATGCTTCGGGTCACCATTAAAGGCTACAATACCTCTCTCTCTCTCTCTCTCTCTCTCTCTCTCTCTCTGTGCTGCAATTTTGTGGTATAGGGATGGGAGTCAAGGGATAAATCCTATAATTGATAAATTTTCAACCAAACAATTTGGCCCTATGGACCTGACAGCTAAATTTTGGGTTAACCCGTATCTACTTTCACCGCTAACAAACCAATAAAAAAGCAAATATATCTCAACAATTTGGTAACTTTTGTTACTTATGAGTTATAAGAAGGGGAAAAAAAATCTTAACTTTTGTTGGCTGCTGTGAATTTTATCGCCACCTACTTATGATCCTAACAATCATGAATCAGCGATTAAAGTAGTCAAAAACCCCTATAGAAACAGATGATAGTACAGAATATTATCATAAATATTACATGAAACAAAAGGTTGCCAGTTCCTGCAACACATATAAATGAAATATATTGGCATGAATGCAATTGAAGTCACAACACACAACTGGCTTCTTTTTATGTTAACAAAAAGATATACTATAAGCATATTCATGTAATTTCCTCATCAGTGACCAAGACAAATACCTAAGAAAAGAGCAGAAGGTCTTCCTGGTCTTGATTTAAACTCAGGATGAAATTGAACACCAATAAAGTATGGATGGTTAGGCAGCTCAATAATCTGTAGGATCATCATACATACTCAGAATCATCAGAAATGTACATATCATTGCAGCAATACAAAAATTTTGAGGGTCGTGTTTCTGACTAAAAAACCTACCTCCATGCGGAGGCCACTTTCATCTTTCCCAGTGAAAGAGAGGCCAGCTTTTTCAAGTTGTTCTACCATATCAGGATTCACCTACATAACATAAAATTATTTCTCTAGCCAAAAAACCTACTGATGAGACCATCAGAAGATATTAGCATATATAGTCAAATATAGCCCATCTATGCAATAAGCAAACAACAGCTCTGAGGGAATAAGCATGTTTATACCAAATACCTCGTATCTATGCCGATGTCTCTCATCAATGAAGCTCCTATTGCCATATCTAGCACAATCCAGATTTATCAGTTAGCAAGATTGAGCATGTTCATTCAACATACCATCAGTAAATATCCTTCATACATATCTATGTACTAATTGATTCACGTGTGACAGTTAAAGTCCCTCAGGGTTCGTCCCAAGACAACTCACAACTACATGAACCTACTGCATGAAAATTCAAAACAGAATTATTTGAAGGGCAGAAATATCTTTCTGTGTAATCATTACTTTATGCATATCTTTTTTTTGTTTTTTGAGGGGTAAAGTTTAAGATTCATGCCATGACAATTCATGATAAATTTGTCAACTGTATTCTTCATACACAAACACACACAACACATGCACACATATGCATAACATGTGTATGCATGCACATATATAAGTATCTATGCTCCAGGTAGTCAAAAGTGCTTACAGTTTTGCGGATTTGCAGTCTGTAACCTGAAAATATGTCCTCCTTGAACCAAGACGCATAGTGCCTCCCATATGAGTTTTTGAACCCTACTAACATGGTACAAAGATAAGACTTGTCAATATAAGGAAAAAAATCAGATGATAATTAGAAATATCCCACTCTAAAACTCAAGTATGAACAAATACAAACCTCTGGCATAAATACAACACAAGGATTCTGAGTGTTAGGATCAAACTCAGTGCTGTTTGCATCTTGCAGTCCAAGAACTGATCGAGCGAACTCAATGACCGCGATTTGCATTCCTAGGCATATTCCTAGGAATGGAATCCTGTTTTCACGAGCATAATTTGCAGCAACAATTTTCCCTTGCACCCCTCTGTCACCAAACCCTCCAGGAACTAGCACAGCATCTGCACCCTAAAGATAAAGGCTTGTCAGAGGAAAATAGAGAACCCATTGCAAGTTGCAACATTAAAGGGAAAAAGTAAGCCACTGAAAGAAGCAATTTCATTCAGCTAATTTAAGGCTGCTAAACCTAAAGGTACACAAACCTTCAACAAATTCCATGCAGTGTTATAAACATCAGGATTCTGCACAGAGAAAACATTTTTCAAGAAATGATTTCAGATATATAGAACCATGACTGAACTTGAAACTGATTATTTAACCTCTTTTGCAGTTGCATCTTCAAGGTCACTGGCAGCAACCCAATCTACAATAAGTTTCCTATGGCAAGCAACAGAAGCATGCAAAAGAGCCTACAAAGAGCATACTTTATAGATTAGTGAACGTTAAGATCAAACTAGTGTCTGCTCTCAACCAACACCATGTATTGTTCAATTTCAAACACTACTCCAGCAAAATAAAATAAATTGATAAAATTAAACAAAATATCCAGAACCGGGTGAAGTTTATGATACTGTGGGTTGTAAGATTGGACCATCTAAATATTACTTTAAACGAAACATCTAATGATTACTTTAAACTCTAAGAATATGTTATTTATTTAAAAAAAAATGTAATTCTATATATGACTAAGCAATGCCCTGCACAGTGCCCGGCAATCATTTCAAAAACCAAAAAAAACAAAGACCAATATATAAAAATGAGAAAAATGTACACAAACAATAGACGTGGAAAAAAAAACGAAAAACAAACATAAAAGAGTCACATGGATAACGACAGGCAAGACCTTTATTTTTATTATAGGTAGTGAAGTAGAGAACAAGAAAATTATGAACAAAACAAAATTCACAACATCGCTGTCATAGTTTGAAGTGGTTAACAGAGCACACTGGACAGGTTGGATGAACTGCCGGGGGCCAAAGAGCTCTTCAATGTAATGGAGAAGGACATTCAGCAATGAGCCATGCAGGGTCTTTAGGAAAACCCTTTACACCACCCTTCTAGTCCTTTGCTGGATTTTGTTGGATAATTGGGGCAATCCTCAAACTTCTATTAATAAAAAAATATCACTAAAACCCTAAAAATTCAAGTTATGTGCACAAAATGCTTTTTTACTGAGAGAGACCAACCATTACTTCAAGTAAATGTTGCTTCTGTGAAACTGTCATCCTGAAGCATTACCTAGGATGGAAGCTTCAGGAAGCATAGCTACAGACCCAATAATTAATGCCAACTTAAAAGGGCATAAAGTTTGGTAATTCATCCCAAAAATCTAGACGTTTCAGATGATCCAAACCATCCTTGCCCTATAGAAGAGAAAAAACCCCCCACAAGGCTGGCTTGATCAGAAAACAATGATCTGTTATCTACTACAAGATATTCAAGTTCCTGAAAAAAAAAAAAGATCGATACCATAGAATATAGCTTGTTCATAATCTAGGAGAACAAAGAGGTCAAAAAATTGCATATAAAATGCGATAAAAACTACAGCATAAAAATATAATAGGAAACTGCATTATAACAATGCACAACTAGCCAAGCTCACCTTCAGTACAGAGAGGTAAGAATCTGAAAGGCCTGTATATTTTCCAACCATGGCAATTCTGACCTGTAAATTAAACCACACAAACTTTAAGAACACAGGCAGAAAATAGCATACAAAACATAATTCTGTATTTAAGAATTGTTTTGAACCTACAGGCTCATGCAACATGTCACAGAGTTCAGCCCTAGATGTCCATTCCCCCAAAGCGGGTTCCCCAGCAACACTGCACAAAATAAACATCATGTTGTCATTGTGTCAGCAAAAAACAGAGAAATTAACCATGCAAATAAAATCCATATAAAATGCAACAGAACCAATAAGAACTGAGCTCATTAGACAAACCCTAAGAGGTTCAGCACTTTCAAGATTGCTTCATGTGCCTTCTGATCCTAATAAGAAGGACAAAAACATATCCAAGACTATTTGGCTGTAACAAATTGAAATTAGAGATGAGATAAATTCAAATCTATTACAGCATAGACTTACTTTTAGAAGCAAAGGAACATGCCAAATGTTGGACACATCATAGAGAGTGATGATGTTTTCAGCCTGGAAAACATGTGGTTTAATAAAGTTGAAACTTACAAAGGAAACATAAATATTCTAAGGACTGTTCCTTTTTAAAAAAATCCAATCATAATACCGGAACATGGCAAAATTGAGAGAGTTTCCCCTTCACGTTTTCATCAAGTTCCTGTAAAATGCATTGGAAATTAGAAACTGAAGCCAAAAATGTCAAAAAAAAAAAAAAACACACACACACACACAGAGAAAAAGGTACAGGCACACGTATGGACGTGTGCATGCATATGTGAATATAAAAATGAGAGAAAAAGAGAGAGCGAGAGAGAGAGAGAGAGAGAGAGAGAGAGAGAGAGAGAGACTGTTGTGCTCCGGCAAGCTAAAATATTCGGTGTCAATCCCAAGCTTCTAAGTCCCCTAACACTGTGCTGGGTTGGCTTTGTTTTCTGAACACAGAATTACTACACTCTTTAGGCTGACCATATAATTACAAATATCAAGAGCATAAAGAAGCACATGCATCAACCCATATGAGAAGCATAGTGTGTAAAGTATACATCTTAGAAATTTACCTGTTCACCAACAACATTCAAAACGGGAACAAGGCTGACATGTATCAAGCAAAAGTTGCCAGAACCTGAAAAAGGGGAGCATTGATGAAATGAAACTATAAACTCTTAATATTTAAGAGTAAGTTGATTTTTACGTAATTGTTTAATTTGAATGTATGTCATCATACCTACACGGTATGAGAATTGTCCAAGAGCCTCAATAAATGGCATTGATTCAATGTCCCCTGCAACAAGAAAATTGTTTCAACTAACCAAATCAGGGAAACAACTCATGCAGCCACAAAGCAAGACTTTTGGTAATGTACCTACGGTACCACCCAACTCTATGACACAAACATCAGCTGGACCATCTTTTCCATCCACTGGTATCATTGCTACACGTTCAATCCACTCTTGAATGGCATCTGTTATGTGAGGGACAACCTGGCCAAAGGAAACAATATATGAAAACAGGGAACATACATGGGAAGCCTCTCTAAGAGAGTACAAATTAACAGATAATTCAGCACCAGAAAAAGACCTGAACAGTTTTTCCCAGATAATCTCCCCTTCTCTCCTTGTCAATTACAGACTATCACACAAAAAGAAAAAGAAATTAATTAAGTCAGGAATCTGTATGGCTTGGTGATCTTAAGAATCACTCACAGCAGACATACAAGGACATGTTCAATTGAACCCACTCGCCTGATAAATCTTGCCGGTGGTGATATTATTATCTCGTATCAACTTGATATCTAGGAACCGCTCATAGTTTCCAAGGTCCAGATCCACCTACAAACACAAAATCAAATAGTTCTTTGGTTGGTATTATATAAAAAATAAATACTGATAAAATATATATATATATATAAAATAAATAAAATAAAATTTCGAGTTCTCTACCTCCACTTAAGGCAAAAAATGCAATTTTGCTTTCAAATGCAAGACAAGGTACACAAAAAGTAGGAAACCATTGCAAACAAAAACATTATATGATACTAAAGAACTGTCTCCACCAAATTAATCAATGCATTCAGTTTTGGCAGGTTCCAAAAGATGAGCATAACATAAAAGTCTCATATTTCCTTTCAGCTCAAATCCAGCTAACTATAGCATTTTCACTTTTTTTTTAGCTTCCCAACCCCAGTTTATGACAGTTTCTTACCACTAGAGATATTGACTCTTCAACTTTATTTTCAAACCTTTTATTTTTCTCCTGAAAACACAAGTTTAACTTTTCAAAACGAATATATACTAACACTAATTATTATTAATATATACTAACAGTAATAAAAAAATTATTTAAATTTCATAGCTTTCATAGGCAGTGGTTAATCAGAAACGGAACCCAGATCAACCCAATAATGGCTACTTTATGTTCAAGAGGAAAACCAAAATGAATGCCCCTACAACGGAATTAACAGCTCAAATCACGACATTTTTTGGTTCAGAACTTAGAAGTCAGACCTTCCAACAATAGGAAGCAAACAATACCTCAAACCCCCTATCCACAAGAAATGAAAAAATAAAAACAAAGAAGGAAAGAAAGAAAGAAAGATCCAGAAAAGTTGCATGGTTGATATGAAGGGAGTTTCTTTTACCTCTCCACCATCGTCTAAGACAAACACTTCCCCGTGCTCAAAAGGGGACATTGTTCCCGCATCAGTGTTCAAGTAGGGATCTGGATGAAAAGGAAAAAAAAAAAAATCTAAGCAAAAACCAGTTATCAGAACCCCGGGGGAAACCCACAAAATTATGTTTTGGACAATTTTAACATCCAATAGTGATAGGAATTTAAAAATAAAAAAATAAAACAAATTTTCACTGGAATTTTAATAAGCTCTTAGAGGCACATTTTCGTTAGAGTACTGCAATATTGAAACAAATCCCAAGACTTAAAAGTTAAATCAATACCAATTACCATAGATCCTAATGCAGCGCATATATCTCCTGAATGTTTTAATTTCAGAGGTTAAAAAAAAAAAAAGTTTCCTGTACAGGTTAATTCACATAACTAATATGCACGCAAAAGGCCTACTAAAAAAATAGGATACAAAAACATGGTGGAAACAAAAGCATGCTTTTGGTCTTCTAAGAGCAACCTTCTTAGAAAGAACAACAACAAATGCTTCAGCTAAATTGTGCATAGAGAAAGTAATTCAGAGCTAATTAATTTCACTCGTATGAAAACGAAAATGCAAAACCCACATTCTAGCACTAACAAAATTCGCACAAATAGTAGAATGACTATGAGCATGTGTAAACGAAAAAAAAAAAAATAAAACAATATTGAAACACAAAAGTAGAGATTTTGTTTTTGAAGAAACCAAAAAGTTTTCCCCATCCCATCAGAAAGCTCCCATCTTGCACCCCTTCAGCCCCAAATTTTTTAAAGGACCAAAAATATATATATATATATATATATATATATAAAGACCTAATTTTTATGCAATTTAAGGAATCCATTGAGTTTAAAAAACAAACAAACAGAACCAGAGGAGGTAAATCAGATAAAGATAAAAAAAGAAAAAGAAAAAAAAAAGGATGAGCAATCTCTTTCCCCCTTTCTAATACCCATAAAATCTGAACGGAAGAGGGAAGAGAGAGGACAGACCAATCTTAATGGAAGTAACGCGAAGTCCACAGGCATTAAGAATGAGGCCAATACTACTGGCTGTCACTCCTTTCCCGAGACCGCTAACTACTCCGCCCGTCACCAACACGTACTTCATATTTTCCTCTCACTTTCTCTTTCTCTTTCTCTTTCTCTTTTGTTGCAGAAAAAGAAAGATTGTTTGTTTGACGATGATGAATAGCCCTTTCCTCCCCTGTTCCAGCCGATGACAACACCTATATAACAAGGCATAGTACGTATAAACATGTATAATACCAACTCTATATATATATATATATATATATCTATATACTTGTGTATGGAGTAAGGCATTTCAACATAAACAAGGCAGAGAGAAAACCTTGTCGCTGTTAACGTGGTTATGAGCTGAACTGTTTATTGGCAGAGTCTACCTCTTCCTCCTCCTCCTAATAACATATAGAAAAACTAGTGTACTTTACTAAAGAGAGCGATGAAGAGATAGAGAAGGTGGGTGAGAGGGAAGAAACACAATGAGAAGACTCTAGGAAAGAGAAGAAATGAGATTGGTGTGTTTGGGGAAGGCCAGGCAATGGCGGCTTTATATTACCGCAAAGCGATACGGTTCTTATTAAAATCCCAACCCTCGAAAAGCTAAAACCCCGACGAGCCCTGCCTTCCTTTTTGTCTCCTTTCACAATCACATTCACAGTCACCCGAATTACATAACCGATCAAAATCCAATTTTAAAAAAAAAAATACACATATTTATTATATATATATATATATATATATACACACACACATATAAATTTTATATACATACATATTATATATACACACAAATATTAATTATTATTATACAGCAAAACTTTTTGTAATTAATTTCTGTTTCTCCTGCTTGTTTAAATGACAATCTTGTTCATTTAATTGTGGGCTCGATAACAATTCTTTTTTATTTATCAATTATGTTATCATTTCTTATCTCTCTTATGCTTAGTTACTAATAAATAATAATAATTAAGCAGTGTATTGAAATTTGTAAAAAAAGTTTACTTAATATCTTGATTTAGTGTACTATTAATTGGAACCTGGAAGATTAAAGTATACTGAAAAGGACAAAAACTTGTGATTCATACAATTTATAACACATTTTTCCTATTGGGTTGAAGCTGAACTGGGGTATCTGTCGATAGATCCACTTAAGTTATATAAAGCTATAGATTGAATAGCATGTACATGACACGTGCAAATGACTAACTAGTGAATGTATGTATATATATATATATATCAAGCATTTACGAGATCTCACTTGTTTATTTTTTTTTTGCATACATTCCTTCATCTTAAGAATTAACTCAATTTTAATTTTCATAAATATATCTGTACACTGGCGGATCAACAGTGGGAACAGGTGCCCCCATTAAATATATTTTTTAAAACTTTCTCCCATTATTATTATTATTTTTTTTTTACAAATTTTTTGATTAGTCATTGTTAGTCTTAAAAGTTTTCAATCAAAAGTATCTTAATAATTTTGATAATCACAAAATATTATACAATGGACTAATATTTTATCTAAGTGACAATACAAATAGGTCTTAGGTCAAAGAAGATTGTTGATAAAAAAAATGACAAAATTCTATCAAGCTAAAAGATTTTACTTAAAAATATGTTTCAAAATAAAGATCAAAACAAGTGGAATGCTCTTATGATGATTCAAGTAATTAGACACACTCAAGCCCAAAATTTCAAGACAAGTCAGATGAAGACTTTCATTTTCCTTATTTTGGGTTTTGGGTTTTGAGTGAAGTAGATTAGATTGATCATTGATCTAAGCTCTTACTATTTAAAATGATCATTTAAGAACTAATCTTAAATGATTTTTTAAAATAAAATATTGTCATACCTTAATTTTTGAAAGATCAAAAGGTTTTGATAAAAGTACACTATGACAAAAAAGGTAGAAAACACTCACTGTCTAAATCAGGCGACAAGTTCATGGAACTAGTTGACTAATTCTTAATGACTTATTTTTATACTGATCAAACCAATCGACTGATCAATAGAATCAATCGACTGAGTGATGTTTTACAAAACAGCTTAAAGATTTACTATCCAAATCAGTCTACCTTTAAAGAAAAATTAGTTGATTGTCCTTCAAGGTAAATCAATGTACAATTAAAACTAATCGATTGATTCATAGAACCATTCGACTGAGTAATTATTTTGATGTATTGACTGAACATACTGTCCAAATCAGTCGACCTAAAAGAAATATCAATCGATCATTTCTCAAAGGAAAAACAATGTATAAATAGAATTAGTCGATTGATTGTTCGTAACCAAATGAACCTCAAACCCTCTAGATAAATCAGTTAACCTAATCAGTCGACCAGTCTTCATTGTAATTGACTAGTTGATGATTTCGTCGATTGATTCTATCAATTTGACAATTGTAAATTCAAATTTTGAATAGAAAAAAAGGGGAAAAATGGTTCTTTTTGAAAAGCAACGGAAATATTCTTTAAATGAGCTATAAATAGAGGTTCTTAGAGATTTCTACACCATCACTTACAAGTTTACAGCTTCACATCTTTGTTATTGACTTTAGATCTAACATCTTCCAAATCTAGATCTGAAAGTTATACTCATCTTAAATACTCAGAACTTACACCCGATCTATCTATAGAGAGTGAACATCTTATTGCATCAAAATTACTCTAAAAGAGAGTGTTATTTGGTAAACATCTTTATATTTGTTGGGTTCCTAACCACAGTGGAAGCGATTTTAAAAATTTATTTGGATCTATTTCTTTACATGAATCATACAATCTTGAAATGAGAGGTTAGAATTACCTTATTCTTGATAATCTTGATTGTTGAAAAAGGTTTCTTGAAGAGATTGATGCAATCTTCCTTCTCTTTCTCCTCTAGGTCTTCTCATCTTTTCCCTTAGGCAAACCGTATCATAGGAGAGTGGGTTGCCTCTTATTTTTGTCCTAGCACAAAAACTTATGATAAACGGCTCCCTATATATTATATATATATATATGGCTTAATTAGGGTAATAAAAAGGATCTAGTGGGTCCCACTAAGTTAGCTTTCAATTAGTCAATTAAATCTTAATTATCTCATAATTAATTTTAATTGACTAATTAATTTCAATTAACTCCACTATATAATTGAAATTGCACCCCAACTTAGTATAATAGAGTAAACTCATATACACTATACTTTTGTAGTTTGCCCCTCTACATGGATATTAATAATCAGGATTCCATATTATACTGTCAAATTAATTCTCTAATAATTTTAAGAACCGAATTCAATAATTATTAATCACTTGCAATTAGTCATCATTTCAATAAACAATTTACTGAAAATACCGGATCTGAATTTTAGTGATTAACTCATTGAATTAGCACAAAAGTGATATCCATCTCTCTAATATATAGAGTATAGATTCCATCTTGAGAATATGTGTTTCCACAGTCTAAATAATGACTTCCCAAGATACCGAGGTGTTGATCTAAAAGACCTCACTCATTGGTAACTCAAAGTTATCACTATTCAGAACTTGAGTTCATTATCCTCTTAGGATTAAGAGCTTACTATGAATAGTTAATAAGAAACTTATCAAAGGTGATAGTTCCAAACGATGTGTTTCTTATAGTGATCCAGTTTAGTGTATTCCCAATACAATAAACTAGAGTCCATTACTCTGATAGTTAAGATAAACCACCTTATCACATAAAGGTTAATTGTATTACAGCTTTACAGATAAGATGTCCAGTCTTATCAATAGCTGCGAACAATTTTAGAATTACCTATATAAGCAATTCATATCTCTTGTGTATAAATCTCATTTATACACATGAACCGCTCATAAAGACAATTCAAAGACTAATCAACTCATGGTATAGAGAAACATCTAAATATATGGTAATATGAAACTTAATAATAAATCAAATAATAATAAAATGTCTTGGATAGGGCACACATCTTAACAAACTCCCACCTGCACTCACATCCATTCCCTATAACATCTGACACCCATCCTATCCACATGAAGCTCAAAATTTTTAGAAGGTAGAGGTCATACTTGCGCTTTATGTGCTTTCCACCCTTGTGGTTTCTTGGCTCCTTGGATTGAGCTACAACTCCAATATTGTCACAACAAAGGACCATAGGCAACTGAAACTATGGTACCACTCTTAGTTCTAAAAGGAACTTCTTGAGCTAAACTGCTTCCTTAACTACTTTAGAGGTAGCTACATATTTCGCTTTAGTGGTTGAGTCAGCAAAACACTGTTACTTGACACTCCTCCAACTGATAGCTCCACCACTAAGAGTAAACACATATCCTGAGGTTGACTTTCTAGAATCCTGATTTGACATAAAGTCAGAGTTTGTGTAGCCAACTGGAACTAGATCACCACCCCCGTATCTCAACATATAATCTCTAGTCCTTCTCAAGTACTTGAGTACATGTTTCACGGCAGTCCAATGATTTGGTTTTGGATTAGATTGATATCTACTGACCATGCCCACTGCAAAATAAATATTTGGTCTAGTGCAAAGCATAACATACATAACGCTTCCCACAGTTGAAGCATAAGGAACCGCCTTTATGCATTCCTTTTCCTCAAGTGTCTTGGGACACTGATTCTTGGACAGAGGTACTCCATGCCTAAAAGGGAATAAGCTTTTCTCAGAGTTATGCATTGCCAACTTGACAATAATTTTGTCTATATATGCAGCATGAGATAAGCTTATCATCATGTTATTCCGATCTGGCAAAAGCTTAATCCTGAGGATGTAACTGGCTTCTCCCAAGTCCTTCATATCAAACCGATTCGCTAACCAAACCTCTATTGTAGATAATACCCCTAAATCATTCCTAATGAGTAGTATATCATCCACATACAGAACTAGGAACACCACCACGCTTCCTTCACTCTTCTTATACACACAAGGTTCATCCGGGTTTTGATAAAAAAACAAATGACTTGATTGCCTGATCCAATCGGATGTTCCAACTTCGAGAAGATTGCTTAAGTCCATAAATGGACATATACAACTTGCATACTATATGCTCTTGGCCCTTAGTTATGAAATCATCTGGTTGCATCATATGGATGTCTTCCTCAAGATAGCCATTCAAGAATGCTATCTTGACATCCATTTGTCAAGTCTCATAATAAAAATGAGTTGCAATGGATAAGAGAATCCAAATAAACTTAAGCATAACAACTGGTGAAAAGTCTCCTCATAATCGATACCTTCTTTTTGACTTAGCCTCAAATGCCAAAGATAAGTTGAATTAGTAGAAGAAACTTTTCTTTTAAGTGGTAAAGTTTGTGATGGTTCATTCATTTCGGTGTCATGTATCTCATACATCTTAGGAGTAATCAAATAAAGACCATTAACTATTGTGCCAGAGCATATAAAAGAACCACTATGTTTAATAACAACATTTGAATTAAAATAAACTAAATAACCTTGTTTTATTAAACTTGAAACTGATAATTAGTTTCTTCTAATGCCAGGCACATATAAGCAATCATAAAGTACTAGTGTCTTATTTGAAGAAAAATATAAACTAATTACTCTTCCTGACACTACAATAACTTTTACTTATGTTCCCAAGTGAAAGATAATCTTTTCATCATTTAGCTACCTAGTCTCCCGAAACCCCTGCAATGAATTACATATGTGATTAGTTGCACCAGAGTCTACACACCTGGAATCTGAAGTACCTGCTATATAGCTTACTTTAATAATAAGTGAATCGATTATACTTGTGTTCTTTTTCTTGGCTAGATAATCTGGACAGTTTCTCTTCCAATACCCCATGACCTCGTAATGGAAACACTTTCCTTTGGGCTTAGTGGTTGCCCTTGTGGTTGCTTATTCCTTCCGTTTTCCAACACCCCCTTTAGGACCCGACCCATATTTCCCTTGGAGTTTTTGGGGTTCTATTTTTTCTTGCCTTTGCCTTTGGGCTTGAGCTTAAAAGAAGAACCCTCAGCCACATGAGCACTAGAATGGCTTTTGATAATACCTTTCACTGCCTGTAAAAAGCTCAGAAGCTCAGCCAAAGTCAAATTCATTTTGTTAATGTTATACTTGAACTTAAATTGATTAAAAGAGTCAGGCAGCGACTCAAGGATAATATCAACCTGGGAATCACCATCAATGTTAGCCCCTAGAAATTCCAGCACATTTAAAAAGTCAATCATTTTTAAAACATGGTCTCTTACTGGAGTTCCTGCTGCCATCTTAGTATTCATAAGTGCTCTTATAGCAGTCTGCCTAGCAGGACGTCGTTGATCCCCAAATATCTCCTTTAAGTTAAGGATCATATCCTTAGTTATTAAGAAACTCTGATGTTGATGCTGTAAAATACTTGACATCAAAGCTAAGATATAGCAACGTGCCATCTCATTAACCTTAACCCACTTAGAATAGCGGTCAATGTCCTCTTAGGGAGCATCATCCCATGGAAGGTTTGGGCTATCCGTAGTAATCACATATTTGTACCCCTCTACAGTAAGGACAATGTCCAAATTCTGTTTCCAGTCCACATAGTTAGGTCAATCAACTTTTTTTATTTTAGGATGATCGCAAGTGGGTTAAATGAAGACATCTGAGAATTATATATATACAAGCACATATATTAGCATGAATGTAAATAAACAGTAAAATAACTTTTGTTCTTATGCATGCATAGTGGTATCCTCGAGCCACTATCAATGAATGCATTAGAACCTAACCTTATAAACAACACACTCCACGGGGATAACAATGTTATTTATATGATTAGTAGGACCATCATATCCTATATGATTTCACTATCTAGACATCTCATATCAAATGAAACATATTTTTCAAAATACTTTGGTTTTCAAAAGACAATGATAGATTTTGTGGGATAATATCATTCCCTTTTGATCAAGTGTATACCATCATCTCAAATAAAAAGACAACCGTTGCAAGTAGTGTCCCTTGGGAAGATCACCCTTACCCCGTCTCTTTCTATTCTATCCTAAGAGGTCCATACTTGTAACAAACTAGATAGTCAGCCTCCCTGAGGAGGCCACTCGAAGATGGCTTAGGGCACTTATTTTTGTCTTACTATGGGCCGATGATGGAAGACCGTGGGAGCTCTTTTAAAGCATCCCTCTCCCACTTATTTTTATAAATTGAGGATCTTTATTATAAAACACATGCATAATTATATTAACCTATTCATGGATCAAAATTAATCATGTGATTTTATGAAAATAAACATACAAGCATAAAATTAAAATTCTCCCTCATGGCCAACTAAAATTCTTGATAGTAGGGTCTGTACTTCCATTAGTCTTCTTGATGGCTCCCATCCTCAAACTCTTTTTTCAGAAATAAAATAAATACATGAAGAACCTATACCCACAAACGTGAGCTTACATTTAATCTAAAATTAAATATTAATAGGCTAGGGAAACCAATGAAGCTTGCCTATTCGTGAAAAAAAATTTCAAGTCCATTGCCCTTTACATTTGCCTCAAAACTAATTAAATTAAATGCATTACCTAATGGCCAGCCATGAGAGATATAATGTCATCCATCACATACATGAATCATTCAAATATGATGAATAAAATTTAATAAGCATTTAAATATGTGATTAATCATATACATCACCCATGTATATTTTAGAGTGTATTAAGATTTAATCCATGTATCCAAGAACCCGTATAGGTCAAGTCTCACTTAACCTATAATTTTAAATCCAACATATTTGGGTATCAAATACACATGAATATCACATATCCATAATATAAAAGGATGGATATAAAAAATAAAATAAAAATTAAACCCTTTAAAATTACTTTGGGTATCAAAATACCAATAAAAAATATTTTGATCAAATTTAAAAATATATTAAAAATTGATCTATATTTTTTTTTATTTGTAACATTCTATATAATATTCAATATTATATATAATATGAAAAATCCATAGTTAAACATTGATATTAAAAATAATATATCAATCTATATATACAAATTAATGTATATATCAAATAGGTTCTGATTAAAGTATATATTATATATGCTCCAGAAAGTAATCCGAGAATTGAGCTCCGGATCCAATTAAGCTGTGGTTTGGGCTCTAAAACACCCAAACACGCGATGAATCCACTGACAGTGAGCGATGATGTCGAAGTACTTGGCCAAGATATCAACGAGCTTGCCTTTGCCTTCATCAACCCACTGAGAACCCAACACGCCCGATACCTGACTCAATGACCTGATCTGACTCAGTCCCTCGCTCATCAAAACCAGACATGTCAAGTAGAATGAAGTCAAAATAAAGGATGCGATCAGCTATCTCTATCGAGCAATCTCTACAGATCCTCGTCAAAGTCACACTACCCCAAACCGGGGTGTCAACATGCAATAGTGGATCTAGCCGGTCTATTTCTAACCTTAAGCAACACATATAACATGTTATGACACACTTGCCTAATCAACACTTATATAACTCAAGTCAACCATCCCCACCCATTGTTTACAATAAAAAAAATAACACCGAGTTCTAACACAGCCTTTCGCAAGAAAAAATTCATTTAAGCAATACAATATACACATGTTCTAGTTATCACTCAACCCTAGGTGAAATGCTATCCAAAAGGAATACATCTTTCCACAAGAGAGTTTAACACAAGGATATTTCTAAAATTTTAGGTACAAATACCCTGAGCATCTACTGTCTAGTCCATACACAAGAATCTTCACAAGTTTTAATTCTTATTTTAGCATTTTAAGATCTTATGTGTCTTTTAAATTTATGGTTTACTACCTTATTAAAATTTGTTCATTTAAAATTTTATAATTCTTTCATTATTTCTTACTTTCATAGCTAGGTAATAACCCTTCATAAATCACAACTCCTTTTGTTACTGGCTAATGGGGCGTCATCTATCAACTGTAACGCAAGACTTGAGACCAATCCATTCTGTATAGATAACATAGTCATAGTACTGTAACCCATGAATATCGGTTACTAACCTAGCATACATATATAAAATCAACAAGCCACAATCAATAGCTAACCGTAGCCTACCACATAAGCATGCAAGTATGCAATCCATCCCAAGAACACATATATACATATGGGAACACAGCCGACTAGGTATATTACTAGGTCCATAGCCTATCTCATAAATAACTAGGCATACGACCTACCATATAGATAACTAGGTGCACAACCTGTCTCATAAATAACTAGGCATACGACCTATCCCATAAAACAACGGTCTATCACGTAGACATGAGTTTCTAATCTTAGTCAACCATTATATCAAACAATCACATACTCCCAGTCAATCGAAAAAATCAAGTATAATGAATACCTGTGCACACCAATACAACACGTGCACATAAAACATACCACCCAAACTAGCCCAAATAACTTAAGGTCTAAACTTCTTCCACTATTACAAGGCATTAGATCCTAAATCATACGTCAATCGGGGCTAGCAAGGTTGATAAAGGTTCGAGAACTAAAGTTCTACCTCTCCCTCAACCTACTCTACCTCAACCCAATGTTTTGGATGACATCGTATATTAGGAACAAGTATTATTTCAAAATTCAGCTTTTTCTCACCTAATGTGTTTCATATCCTATGGCATTCTTCCATAATGCTACTTTCTATCATAAAGGCAAAACAAGTATCATCTATCACACATGTAAACATATACCAAGTCACATACGGTCATGCCAAGTTATCAAGCAAACATGCATCATAGTATACATCATAGCATAACGTACATCACATACCAAGTCATCACACATGGTCATGCCAATATACACATTGCACACATCATGCATCTCACTGTACCAAATCATATAATCATGCCTCATAGTATAATATCAATTAACACATAATCACACAAATCATGCTTTAAGTATAGATAATCAGATCACACACAATGTCTTATAACATGCCACCGACAGTTCATACTAAGTCACAGGCTTTCCTCAAGGGTTCTATAGTGTTCAACAACACCTATCATCGCCAAATATTCTCAAACTAGAACTCTAATACCAAGCTGTCAAAATCTACACATTTCACAAGGTTTACACAAATTTCATATCATGCGTCATAGTCCCATTGTGTTCAACAACACCCCATGATCCCTAAGTATTCGAACCTATGCTCTGATACCACGTTGTCACGCCCCGAATTTTCACAAACCCGAGGAGTGAGTGAAATGAAATAAGAAAAATAAAGGAAAGGTCATTCAGGCGAATTCAATTAATTATGCATTTCTTCCCCCATGTTTTCCCAAAATTTCAAGTGAAGACTTGTCATTTAACTCAACCAAAATGGTCCCCTAATGTTGCTCAAGTCTCTCTCCCAATTAATATTTAAAATAGTTTAAGTCATATTAAAAATGGCTCCAAAATAGTCTAAAAACATTTCTAAAAATGCCTTGGGATAATGGCCCAAATGGGCCCCAAAATGCCCTAAGGCATAGTCTAAGTATGGGTCAAGAAGCCCACAAAAAATTCTCTAAGGAAGGGGCCAAACACGGCCTATGTAAGTGGCCAAACACAACCCAAAACGGTTACCAAAAATAACCCAAAAAGGTGGCCAAACATGGCCCAAAGGTTGTCCAAACATGGCCCAATATGGTGCTCAAACATAGTCCAAAAAGGTTCCCAAACATGGCTTTGAAACATGACTAAAAGGAGTCCCAAAAAAAAATGCCTAACGTGGCTTGATGTAAAGGCCTAAAATAGCCTAAAATGAGCTCAAAAAAATAGGGTCTAACATGTAATTAAATGTCCTTGAAATGGCCTTGAAAGGCAAGTCATGAAGTGTCATGACGTGGCCAAAGCAGCAACGCGTGCAGTAGGGCAATGTAGGGGCATGGCATGAAGGCAGCAGGCTGGGCACCCAGGCAGGCGCACAAGTAGGTGCAGCACATACGCGGGGTGGGCGCAGACGCTAGCGTAGGGCGCAGCGCGTGCCTGTGGGCGCGCGGCTGGGGCATGTCGGTCATGTTTCACTGTACCGACTACAAGCTAATTTTCCTGTTTCTGCATTTTTACTGTTCATGGCTGCGAGCAAATTTCTCTGCTTTCAATATTTTTTTCCAAGTTTTTCAAGTGACCTTTCTTCCATTCTTAGCCTATTTCCCCAAGGTTCCTAACCCTCAATTTTGAGTACTTTTCTCACCTAATTAAAAGGTGTTTTACACACTTAACCAATTCTTTAGTTTTTTCAAAATTTTGACATAACCTCTTTTGTTTTCTAAGTCTTTTCCCCACCTAAAATACATGATACATTTTACAATTATGGGTTCGCACATTTTATCCTCACTCGATGGCCACAATCTCATTGAATTTAAATATACATCATTTAAATATATACAATTCATCACACCTACATATATGCTTGAACTTTAAAGGTCACATCATCATATTCATTACAACATATAAGGTCTTTTCCATTCTTTTCATAATACACAAATCTTCTACAACATCCTTTCATATGGTTTAGAGCTTATGCCCTTGTACAACATCAAAATATGCCCCAAAGGCCAAAAATCTTTCATGGTCCACCTCGCCCTTCATCCTTCAAGACTTCATCAAGTCTTCAAGTACCAAGAGCCCCACGAATGAGTCAGCTCAACTATTAGTATGACACAATGCTAATGCTAGGAGCAAATTTAAGACATGGCATGTGCAAGTATACATTTTAAAAGTTATAATCCCATAATCCCTCAATGCCATGCAATGTCAACATGCATGACACACACATGTAATTCTATGCCACACCCATGTCTCATTCACGGATCGCTCTCGTTGGGTCAGAGTATCAATGTCTCATTCACGGATCGTTCTCGTTAGGTCAGAGTACCAATGGCCAATTTTGGATTTTTCACCACAGGATCTACACCATCATAATGCATAGCACCAAGTGCTCAACTCACGCCATGCCTCCAAGGATTCACACTATGCCAACATGCTTTGGTTTCATTCTTATGCAATTCAATGAAACATTTCATTAACACATGGAGCATGACTTAAAAATATGCCTCTTTCATAAAGTAAAGCATAACTTCAAATTTACAACACTTTGTCTACACGAATATAAGTCACAATTCAATGAATTTAGTATATGATCAAGTCTCATATTCATCACTCTAACAATTTCTCAAAGAAAATACAAATGCACAAACTACCAACTCATGGAATAATTCATAACTCTCAAACCACATGAGTTTCTCTAGATGAACATAAGTTAGAAAACAATGAATCAAACATACCAACAAGTTACATGTTCATCACTTTACCAAATTTTCAAAGACTAACAAAGAACACACAAGTACATAAACAATCAACTCTAGGTTTTCAAAGCAAGTACCACCTAAGTGATTTTAAAACCGGACTATTTATTTAATATCTAAAACCGGACTATTTATTTAATATAAAAAAATAAACCTTAACAGCTCGGGTTTACAATGGTTACTCGGTTATATTTTGGGTCGGGGTATTACATATACTATCATTTTCATTCTTTTCCTTGCTAACTCATTAAGGCCTTATTTGGATGGGCAGTGGAACCACTCTTTTGAGCTTTTTTAAGCACAAAATGGTTTTTTTTTTTTTTATTTGTAGGATGTTTGTTTCAACTTAGTGGACATTTCACAAAAGTGCAATGAAGGAGCTTTTACTAAACCGCAGCTCGTTTTGACAAGATTGTCCCTATCAGATTTTATTAATCCCTTCCATGTCCTATCTCTATATCCACACACACACACATATATATATATATATATATATTAAAATAAATAATATATAGTATAATATAATATTCAATATTATATTTATATATAATATTGGTAATAAATATTTAATATAAAAATAAATACTTATTTATTTTATTGTTATATATATATTTTTGTTATTAATAAAGATAATGTAATATTATATTATATTTGTATATAATATTTGTTACCTATATTTAATATTAAAATAAATAATTATTTATTTTATTGTTATACATATTTTTGTTATTTATAAAGATAATTTAATTATAAAAATAAATACATTATTAAACACACAATTTAATATACAAGGGTGAAAAAAGACAATTCATACTCATTCAACATTTTTTAATAACTCATTCAAATATTATAATATCATTTAAGTACTTATTAAATATATTTATTCTAACACTCACAAATTAACTTAAACTACACTTTTCCACAAACATTTAATTCGAACATCTACCTTATCCAAATGCTTAACTTTAATGAGTTCTACCCATCCACTTGCTAATATCACAATTGGACCCACCATCCATTATCCATGGTCCAATGACCCGACCGTGATCTTTGTTGCTACTAAGGTAAACTTGAGCTACGGACTTGGGAAAAAGGAGCTTAGGATGGTTGGGGTTAGTTTTTAAGATTCCGTTTGGAGTTAGGATGAGGTCGGGAGATGGTCATCTTATTTTGTTTATTTATTATTATTTTATATTCTTAAGTTATATTATATCTATCAATAAACTATATTATATAAAATGAATTTAAAGGTTTTTTTAATACAAAACACATTAAATTTTTTGGTGTAAGTTATTTTTATAAAAAAATTTTAATTTACCTACTCAAATTTTTTTTTTAAACTTGTCTTGAAAAAAAAAATTATGATTTTGCACAGAAAATAAAACAGGGTCAGGATCGGGTTAAGATAAATCCCTGGATTGGATTGGAAATGAAAAATATAAACTGGTCGTACTCTGCCATTCTTACTTAATAAAGCAGCATTTGCAGTGAAACACAAACAGAAAAGGAATGGCTAGGAACCCGACCCAATTATAAGCAAAAAGGATCATAAAATAGCAGAAACATGTGGCTGGCTTGTACCTTTACGGCACATGATCAAACAAAATAGTTTACGACAATCAATCGTTTCCTTTCAGGATTTTTGCTTTTTCAGCACAATATATAGCACCTAATTTGCAATCTTTAATGTTTTTTGAAAAATGTAGTATAGTTTTTTAAAAAATATTTTTAAGAGCTTCGTATATTTTCTTTTATCTAGATCAAAACTAGTCGTAGATGTCATTCTCTATCATAGTTCTAATCCCAAACAATTCAAATTTATGAATAAAAAAATAAAATAGGAGATTTTTATTTATGGGTCCACTGATCCTCGGAGCTAATTGATCCAGTCTGTAGTGTCAAGTTTGAGGGGAAAGGATATTCCCTCAAATGGATGTAGATGAAGTCTACTTTCCGAAAGTTCTATTAATTAGAAAAAGGAAAAAAGAAAAAGAAAGAGAAGAGTGGGATGATGGGATAGAAGTATGGTGAGAAACTGAAAAAAGGAAAACACAAGCCAACCGAAAAGGGGGAGAATCCTTACATTTCAAGAAAGCCACCTAACAGCCCAACCCAACCCAACCCATCGCATCAATTCTTATTAACTTATTATTGTTGCTCATAATTTGCCAGTCACACAAACTAAAACAAACACTAATTATGGAAACCTGCAATTAAGATGATTATGATTTTGTACAATAATCAACATTAAATTTTAGAATTTTTTCTTTATTTGAGACGGTGAGAACACATAAAAAAAAATTAAAAAAAGTAAAACAAATATGAGAATTTTAGTATTTCTAGATGAATTATAGTATTTGGGATGAATTATGATAGTGAGTTTCAAATCATTTTTGTGTATTTTTTAGATAATATTTTATTATTTATATATTAATATTAATTTCACTGGCCAAATAAATATTTTTATATAAAAAATGTCGAATGAGAATGGTTTAACTCCGTTTCAAAAAAATTTCATATCTATATATATATATATATATATCTGTTCTTTTTTTTTAATCAGAAAATCCCATTTTGTGTTAAAATATAATAATTACTATGCAGAAGTTTTGACATAAGCAGGGCAGGGGCAGGGGCAGGGGCAGTGGACAGTCTCACACAGTCAATGGTCTGTTGTAGGGGGTCCCACAGTCCCTTCCACCAAAGAAAATCTTTTGAGTCTTTAGTCAAAAGTTGGAGTTTGGATAATTGCTAACGTCCAATTCAAAACATGACTTTGTTCTCTCCACTCCATACAACTTTTCCTCTGATTGTATTTGCTTCAATTGTTGCAACTTCAACTATTTTTTGTGTTTTTAATCCCATTCTCACCGTGCATGGGTCCATCAAAAGAATAAAAAAGACATTAAGTTATGGCAAGAATAATTAACTTGATTATTATACAAACTTTTAAGAATTTGGGAGGTTGAGAGAAAGGAAATGCAAAAGAAAAAGAAAGGGAAATAATTTTCATATTTTTGAGAGGAAGAAGAAAAAAAATGGTGTGAAGAAAGGAAGGAAAGGAGGAGGGGAGCAAATTGCTGCCAACCGACCATTTCCTTTTCCATCCAAAAATGCACAGAAAGGAATTTTATTTTTTGTTTTTATACTTTGACATCTTCGAGCAACAACCTCGTATTAATAGATAAATATATGATGGTGAAATAAAGCATGGCTCATTTTCTAATTTCCTTATTACTCAACTAATAAATGAACCTTATTCGTCCCCCATATTTCACAATTTTCAATCCCTACAACCAAGCAATGCCATATCAATCCTCATATCTCATAAGTTTTAGTCAAACATATTTTAAAACATGTTCACATGCAAAACTTGCCTCCAAACCAGCATAATGGGTGAAACTCATCTTCTTTGATGTGGTCAAAAACTAATTCCATGAGTTTAATGGCTACGTGAAAGAAACAATCATGCTAACAAAACTGGTGTTGAAAAAAATGAAAGGGTGTATGCTTGAATATTAATTTTTTTTTTTAAATTTAAAATTTATTCTCTTTAATTCTACCTGAATCAATGAGAAGGGAGATATAAATATCTCAAATTTGATTTTTGAATTTGAAAATATTCTAATAAATTTGAAGAGTTTCAAAACCTTCAATCTTCTTCTCTATTCCTTAATCGGCCAAACCACATTGAGAGTGTGGCCTATCTGTTAGGATGTATGTTTTCACATCCAAGACATTTTGTTATTATTTAATAAATTTAATTTATATTATTATTGAGTTTCATATTATCATGCATGTGGATGTTGTTATGTTATACCATGAGATGGTTAGTCATTGAATTGTTATTGAAAATAGTTCATGTATATAAATGAGATTTATATGTAGGAGATATAAACTTATGATCAAGCAATTCTAAAATTGTTCGCAGTCATTGATGAGACTAGGCATCTTGTTTGTAAGATTGTAATACACTTAATTTTTATGTGATAGGGTGGTTTATCTCAACCACGAGAGTAGTAGACTCTGGGTTATTATATTAGTGTATTTGCAATACACTAAACTAGATCACTATAAGAAACACGTCATATAAAGCTGTCATCTTTGACATAATTCTTATATTTACTATACGTAATAAGTTATTAATCTTGAGAGAATAGTGGACTCAAGTTCTTAATGGTGGTGACTTTGAGTTACCAATGAGTAAGGTCTTTTAGATCAATACCTCGGTTGTCATGCCCCGAATTTCCACAAACCCGGGGAGTGAGTGAAATGAAATAAGAAAAGTAAATGAAAGGTTGTAAGATGAATTTAATTGCTCATTCATTCATTTTCCCATGTTTTCTCCAAAATTAGAAGTGAAAGTTCATTAACTAAACCCACCTAAGATGAGTCCCAAATTGTCCAAACACCTCCCCCAACTAATAGTCAAAGTGGTCCAAGTATTGTCCAAAAATGGTCTCTAAGATAGTCCTAAATCATCCCTAAAAATGCCTTGGAATGATGGGCCAAATGGGCCCCAAAAATGTCACGTCTCAAATTTCCACCAACCCGGGGAGTGAGTGAAATAAACAAAAAAGAAATAATAAAGGACAATTATATACAATTCAACACTAACCCAATTCATATCCCGACACTAATCCATAGGGCCTTGCCCGTTGTTTTATAACATACAAATAAACAGATATGGTTTAGGGCTTATGCCCTTGTACAACATCAAAATATGCCCCCAAGGGCCAAAAATCATTCTAAGCTCATGTCTCCTCCACTCTGCAAGACTTCCTCAAGTCTCAAGTGCCGGGAGTGTAACACCCCGACCTTGCGTAATTAATAATTAGTTGTTAATTATTAATTAGCATTGACTTAATGAATGATTAAGGGAATTAATCATAATCCCGACGGTCATGATAGACCGATTAAAATAATTAAATATGTCTGGAGAGAATGGCATAATACCCGAACCCGATTACTGATTAATTCGGTGAAATAACGCCGTTTTAACACCAACGGAATCCGAATTAGCTAACCCGGGAAATCCCGGATGATTAATAAATGACACGAAACCCCTGACACTGAAGATAACTGAAATAGAAACTGACCGGAAGAAACCGCGTCGAAAAAGGAGCTACGGAATGAAAGTTATGTAGCAAACATTGAAAATTGAATTACTGCGCAACCAAACGTGGCCTTAACCCGAAATATGGAAAAAGACCAAAAGAAAAATGTGGCCAAGAGGATTTGATCCCTTGACCAAATTGGGCAGAATTCAGTTTACCAAAAAAAATACCAACTAGGATAGGAGCATCTTTGTAAATATATATGCAAAGATATATATTTAAATACCATTCAGATTTGGCCATTCCCCCAAAGTGGCCAATACACAAGCATGCAACACCTCAGCATGCATCACCCTATGCCATAGCCATCATGCCTATTATCCCATGATTACACCTTCCTCCCAACCAAATTGCATGCAATGCCATCATGCATTTGGAGAGATGAAACATCAAGAGAAAATATGATATGGATATACAATCTCCATATATGCATTGGGGGAAGAAAATCAGATCTGTATAGAGAGCTTTGTGCACTGATCTATAGAGAGAGAGAGAGTCCTAGAGAGAGAGTGAGATGATGGTGTCCATGGCTTGTGTATACAACTTTGTATGCATGTATATGTGGAGCAATGGGTGTAACCATGGAGATGCCCTATGGAGGAAGAGGAGGACTGAGCATTCTGACTGAACTGAGGCAACCAGTGAGGTCTTGCCTGAACCAAGCCATGAAGAAAGGAAGCCACCGAACCAAGGTAAACCAACCAAACTGCCATAATTTTTTTGTTTAAATCTGGAATTGTTTCTGATATTTTTAAGCTATATGAACCGTATATATATGTTCCTGTGAGACCTTGGAATTGTTCTGAATCAATTGGGACAGTCGGATAAGCCTAGAAACCCAAAACTGTAACAAAACCGCCATTAACGGCCTTCCTATAACAGGTCTGATCCGACCTCTATAAAACTGAAATTTGATGGTCTAGAACTAATCTAGACCCTTCTAGGACCCCATAAATACTGACCCGCGACTTGGAAACACATAGGAAAGCCCTCAAAACCGAACCTCTGAGTCTCGGTCATAAAACCCAAATCCGGAATTAAGCCCTTAAACCAAAATCTAAGAATGGGGAATTGAAGCCCCTGTTACAAGGGTCACAGAGAGACAAACCCCATGGGATTTGGTTGAGAAATAAGGCCGTATGACTGACCTATAATCCCTCACAATAATCGGTCATACAGAACTTGATCTTTGGATTTGAAGCTCTAAATTAATACCAAAAGGTTTGAATGACTCCCAGTAATGTTTTGGGATCAAAACATATCGAAAACAGCCCTTGAAAACTCACGAAATTGAAGAAATAACAACCTGCAACTAGGGCAACGGATGGGGAAAAGATGGGGAAGATGGAGTCGACTCGCCAACTCGTTCAGGTTGGGCCGAGTTGACTCGGACACATGCCGAGGCACGGGCGTGCCACCCCTTTAATGGAACGGCACCGTTTGGCTAAACAGATGTGTTTTAAAAAATTAAATTCGGACTGTTTGGGCGCATGGTTAATAAATCTGAAATTGGGGAAATTGAATTGGGCTTAATCCTGAACACGGATAAGGGGGCAATCGAGGTTAAATGGGATATGTTATCCCGATTTTCTGAGGGTCAGTGAACCAGTTGGTTCACTGGAGTTTTGAACCGGTTCAGCCTACTGAACCCTAGAATCCTTTGGTCTGAGCCCCAATTTTAAGAAATTATGTTTTGACCCCTTAAGTCTTCTAATAATACAGTTTGACACCAACAGTTTTGGAAATTGTACTGTGGCCCAGATTTTGGGAAAATTGTACATTTAAACCCCTGGTAAATTAATTAAATACTAAAATAATTATTTTATTAAATAGGTAAAATTACAATTTTATCCCTGGACATTAAATATGTTAAACGGAGCCCAAATAAATTAAATAAATAGTGTATTTTCACTATTTCAAATATTCTGGACTCAATGGTGCAGTCCAAATTAGAAAATTATGTCCCAAAAAATACAGACCCGTAAGGGGTAAATGACTGTACTTGCCCTTGAAGGTACCCAGGCCCAAATAAAAATAAAAGATAGTCCCTTCTGATTATGTCAGGGCATTCTGGACTCAACGGTGAGGTCCGTTTAATGAACTGAAGTCCCGAAAAATACAGACACATAAATGGTAAATGACCGAATTGCCCTTAATGATCCCTAGGGCCGATTAAGCATAACAGATAGTCCAATCTGACTATGTCGGATGCTCTGGACCCAATGGAGAGGTCCATTTTATGAACTGAAATGCCGAAAAATATGATGCATGAAATTACCAAAATACCCCTGATACTGTACGAAACCCAAATAAAGTTCGAATTGAGCAAAATTAATACCAATTGAAGCCCAATTACTTATGGGCTCATATATACGATTAAATTATGATTCGAAATCAGAACATCAGGAAATGTAAAATTACCAAACTGCCCCTAATGCCATACGAAACCTAAATGAAGTCTGATTCAGACGAAACTGATACCGATAGAAGCCCAGATACCTGTGAAACTGTATACTTGATTAAATGATGAATCAGAGTCAGAATCTTACGAAACGTAAAATGACCAAAATACCCCTGAGCACATGAAGTGCAAAATAGAGGTGGAATAAAGGTCAAACTGATTTGATAAATTATCGTAAGGATAATTATGAACACTGAAGGGCTAAATAAGACTCCGGAACAGTCAACGCGTAAAACAAGAAATGATCGATGTGTCTCGATGATCAAAAGCAGATACCAAACGAAGTCCAAAGGACTTAGAAAATTATGTACAAGATATATGGGACGTTCTGAGGACCATGATAGGGTCCGGGGGAAAAAATGACAAAATTACCATTTTGCCCCTGAGGTTAAATAAGTACCTAACTGATACCGAATCAAGTCTAAAAGACTTAGAACTGCATATATACGATATACGGGATATTCTGAGAACCACGACTGGGTCCGGGGCAAGAATGAAAAAATTACCATTTTGCCCCTATGGTTAAAATAAGAACCTAACTGATACCGATTGGAGTCCAAAGGACCTAGAACTTTATAGTTAAGATATTAAGACTATTCTGAGGACCGCGACAGGGTCCGGGATAAGAATGAAAAAATTACCATTTTGCCCCTAAGGTTGGATAAGTAACTGACTGATAACGATTGAAGTCTAAATGACTTGGGTTATAATCCTGATGACTGCTAAGCCTAATTTAAGAATAAAATAGCCCCGGATGAAACCCGATGAGAGGGCGATAGGCTACTAGGTTATCTTAGGTAATCCGATAGACACCTAAGATGACGAATAAGACCTGAATGGATAAATTCTGATCTGTCTGTAATTGATGATGATTGTTCAGGATATACATGGTGATGCCTGACGTACTTGGAGGTTATCAGATTGTTTATGCAAGGAGATAACCGTAACAGTTTGTGAGTAACTTGGAACTTCTAGCTTGGTGTATAAGTACACCGTCTAGTTACTGTATTTTGATTCACTGTACTGTTTTATTTGCCGTACTGTTTAAATGCATGTTTTTAAATGCATACTCTTTTATAATGTATTACACGTGACATGATTTTGTACTGTCCTGCTCTTTTGTTCAGTTCGGGTCTGCCCTGTTTCGTTGTATGGTTTGTCCTGGTTTTGTTCTGTACTGTTGCATCTTGTGAGTAACCTTGACTCCTGACTTGGTGTATAAGTACACCGTCTAGTTACTGTATTTTGATTCACTGTACTATTTTATCTGCTAGACTGTTTAAATGCATGTTTTTAAATGCATACTCTTTTATAATGTATTACACGTGACATGATTTTGTACTGTCCTGCTCTCCTGTTCAGTTCGGGTCTGTCCTGTTCTGTTGTATGGTCTGTCCTGGTTTTGTTCTGTACTGTTGCGTCTTGTGAGTAACCTTGACTCCTGACTTGGTGTATAAGTACACTGTCTAGTTACTGTATTTTAAAATACTGTACTGTACTGTTTTATCTGATACATTGATTTCATGCCCTTACTTAAATGCATGATTTTTACTCTGTCTGATTCCTCTGTTCTGTACTGCAATAAACCTATCACTGTTTTTACTGAAAGAACAACTGACTCTTGGTACCACCTCAGTCTTGAGCACTATATGAGCATACCGCACTGTTTAATCTGTGCATACTGTACTGTTTATACTGTTATACTGTTCTGCTTTGCTCATTACTGACCTGTTCTGTTACTCTGATGTTTTAACTAATCTGTTCTGTTACTCTGATGTTTTAACTGTACTCCTGTTTTAATACCGTTTCAAATGAACGTATTTAACTATCTGTTATGTTTGATCTATTTTGTCCTAACCTGTTCTGCTTGATCTGTTTGATCCGTTCAGCCCTGATCCGTCCTGATTTGTGATGTTTGATCTGTTCCATTCTGACCTGTTTGCTCTGTCTCGATCTGTTCCATTCTGTTCTGTCCCGTCATGTTCTGCTCAATACTGATCTATCATGTTCTTTGATAATGTACCTGTATCTCTGACTGACATACTGTTTCCGCTCAGTTTTGTCTTGTTTCGTTTCGTTGATGATATACCTGTATCTCTGGTGGACATATTGTTTTCGCTCTGTTTTGTTATGTTCTGTTCGGCTCTGATTGTTATGTCCTGCTCTGCTCGGTTCTGCTCCGTCCCAACCTATTGTGTTCTGTTCTGTACGGTTATACTTAATATGGTCTGTTATGTTCTGTCTATCCTGATCTGTTGTTTTATTTTGTACAGTCCTGCTTTATTCTACTGAAACTGCATTTAAAGTAGATTTATAAAACTGCTATTTCAGAAACAACTGAACTACCCTTGTGCTTTGTAAACAAGAAATGGATTTGAAACCCTTGACAGGGAACCTGTGTTACTCATTGGGCTTTTCGAAGCTCACCCCATTCCCTAACATTTTTCAGGAAATGATATCTGTTGGATCTGATGGCACTGATCTGTGGAGACTGGATTATTGAGGATTGAATCTGTTTAATCAGGTGAGTGATGTAATACGACTGACTTGACTGATATGTACTAGATATAGACATGGCTCATGGATTTAAACGGTACTCTAGAGATTATAGTTCTGCTCTGTTGTTATATGTCGGATTATAGATATGCTCTGAGGTTAGAATTGTTAGCTGATGGATTTTAGACTGGCTCTGTGGTACATAACCTTACGGTGAATACATGAGTTGCATTCCCTTGACAAAAAAAAAAAAGTTTTAAATTCCGCTGCATCTGACTCTACAGTCGGAGTGCAATTCACTGGAAAGTTCAGAAATTGCCTTCGGTTGGTCGCGTGGCGGCTGATTGGCATCACGTCCTCGACATCCGCGTAGGGTGGGGTTCGGGATGTGACAGGGAACGTCATCTGTAATATGTTATCCCACGAATGGGTCAGCTCAACTGCTGGTATAATACAATGCTAATGCAAGGAACAAAATTAAGGCGTGGCATGTGCAAGTGTACAGTTATATCTACATGTCATCCAATTTACCCATACCATGTACTGACAAGATTCATAATGCATTCATACAAACTTTACACCACATCCATGAATCCCTTAATGCGATGTTATGAAAATATGCGTGACACACTCATACAACTCTATGCCACACCCATGTCTCATTTTCGGAACACATCCGATCGATCCTGAGTACCAACATATGACTCACTTTACGGACCTTCCCCGATGGCATGAGTACCCACGTATGACTCACTTTACGGACCTTTCCCGACGGCATGAGTACCCATGTATGACTCACTTTACGAACCTTCCCCGACGGCATGAGTACCCACATATGCACAGCACCACGTGCTCAACTTACACCATGCTTCCAAGGAATCACACTATGCCAAGATGCTTTGATTTCACCATACAACTATGCAATCTCATCGAAGCCTTTCATCCATACATGAAACATGCTTTAAACAATAACATTTAAATCAAAAAATTCCTTCCTCATGTGTATATGCTATACATATTCTATTTAACACATGTTCAAGTTACACATTCGCAATCTAAACTATCCTCAAAGAATATCAATCATACATTGTGCCAACACATGGAATATACATGCAACATGATCCACATTTATCACTCAACCAAACTTCTAAGGAAATAACAAGAAATACTTAAGCATATAAATAATCAAATGAATATACGAATCATGCGATCGATATGAAAGTCAATCCTAAACTTAATCGTATTCCTTACTTAGCAAAATATCATACCTGATGGGTTTGTTTCAACCCTAAGAAGTCTTGCTCGCTGGGTAGCCGAACTAATCAATGAGAATGTAGTCCCCCTACCGTATTTGTCTAGAGAGTCAATTAGCCTTCTCCTTTCCCTTCGGTGTTCCTAAGATTCATGAAACATAACTCAGTCTGTTTCTACTTGAACTATGCTATTCATCAAATTTTATGGCTCCATTTCATGAGTTTCTATTTTACTAAAATAGACTCTACCATTGAGTCCGAAATGTTAAAGAAAGTCGGTCTAGACCTCTTTTCTTAAATTACGGGTTCTTACTTCTTGAGACCTCTTTTCTTAAATTAGACTCCACGGTTGAGTCCAAAATGTTCAAAATAATAAAAATTCACCATTTGTTTACTTCAATCGGAGTTTATTTGACTACTCTTTGACTTAGGGGCATTTTGGTAATTTTTAATGTTCCCACGGGTCTTTTATTTTTTGGGACCTCGTCTTGCAACATGGACTTCACCGTTGAATTCAGAGTGGTCGAGATAGTCAAAATACACTAATGACTTGTCCCATTTGAACTCTGGGTCATTTCGTGATATTTAATTTAATTAAATTAATTAAATAAAGTTAAAATATAATATATATATATATATATATATATATATATTTTGTGCCTAAAAAAAAAGCATAGGATTGTCCCGTCCCAACTGGTTACACGCGTCTCCTCTTTCCTACAGATCTTGTGTTCGAATCCTACTAGGGTGCTGCGCACCCTTTTCTTCTTATTTCATTATATATATATATACTAATTATAATATATATATATATATATATATTATGGTCCAAGGTATAATCACAAGGGCATACGTGGCCCAGTGGTTAAGTGGTTGCCTCACGTGCGTGGGTGAGGGTTCGAGCTGCAGGAGCCACTGCTCCGTTAATTTTTTTTCCTGAATTTTCATGTGCCAAACGACGTTTAACGAATTAAATTCGGGATTAGTTATCCCTGCCCTGGTTTCAGTCCCTTTAACACCCAACCAAACAATCCCATTTTAACTTTTAAATTTTAAAACCCAACGACGCTGTTTCATTAATGCGGTGGTTAACCCACAACTCAACATGTGTCTGAGGTAACACGTTCGGTCCGAGCGAGTGGGGCGAGTTGACTCGGTCGACTCGTCATCTTCTTCATCACTCACGTACACTGTTGCCCTAATTCCCATTTTCAAAACCTTTCAATTTCGTGAAGTTTGGGATCAATCTAATCTCTGCTTTTGGGTGGTACAGGCTACTGAGTGTCTAAGCCACAGTTTGGTATTCGTTTAAAAGCTCAAATCGAGCTCTAGAAGCTATGGTGACCTGTGGTGGTCTCGGCCTGCAACTGCTACATGCATGCTCGTTTCTGGCCTAAATTCTATGGGGTTTCCTTTGTTAGGCTCTGTTTACCATGGGGTTCAAATCCCTATTCTTAAAACAAGATTTAAGTCTTTGTAAATGAAATTGGGTCGAGGACCCATGACCTGCAACTTCGAATTCTAGGCTTTCCTTAGTGTTTCTAGGTCGCGGTCTGGGTATTTCTGAATGCTTATGAGGTCTGTTTGAGGTTCTGAGTGTCAAAATTTGGTTTCTTATAGGTCATCTCAAACCTGTTATCACAAGGTGTATCAATGGTGGCCTGGGCACGGTTTGTGGCTTTGGGGCTGTTTCGAGGTCTCATGTTCATATTTTGATTACGATTTCTCGTTCTAAACATTATGCATGCAATTATAAGGCTTAAATAATACTAAAATAGTACCAATAATCCAAACAAAATCAAAGCAGTTTTGATGTTTATACCTTCAATCAGGCTTCTCTCTTCTTGGCTCTCGCTTCTGAGTTTTTCAGACCTCCACAACTTCTCACTTTGCTTCCTCCCTTTTTGTTTCTACTCTTTCTCTAATTCAAACGTATACACACCTATATACACCATCACAACTCACTCTCTCTCCCCCCCTCTCTCTCTCTCTCTACTTTTCTGACTTCACCCTCATCATCACCTCTATTTGTACACTCCCACACTCCTCAGTGCTGCACTCACGCAATCACACACAATACACAGCACACACTCAATGTGTTGACACATATATATATATATATATATCTATACACACATATACACATACATTGTACACTGCACAAACACTACACATACTGAACACCCTCTTACACATACAACTAGCCGCCCCATTTCTGATTTCCTCCTACTTCTTTCCTGTTCTTTTCTAATTCACTTTAATTACACCACTTGTGCAATGTGTTATATATATATATACATACATATATATATATATATACATATTTTATTCCATGCACACACATACCAACCGTCACACACACACAGCAGTACACACACACACATTACACAATCGACTTGCCCACGCACACACTCTCACACACAATGACACACTGCCACCCTTTTCCTTTCTTTCTCTTTACATGTATATATACTTTTAAATTACTTATATATATATACATATATACTATAAATTATATTATACATGTATTTATACATATACACACACATATAACATCCATTTATACAAGTGTATATATATATATATATATATATATCTATATTTGTGCATATAAATCTATTTATAATAGCGTATACATACACTTATTTTTGATATGCTACGTGTCTGTGAAATATGCACGTGCATGGAAATGCGTGCACGCACGCATCATGAGACCTAGTCCTTGGTTGCCCGGGTGTCGCCCGATACTGGTTGTATAAAATAAATCGTTATCATTCCCACAATCGCTCAGTCTATAAAATGTCATAATATAGGGCTTCACTGCTCGTGTTACAACTGGTATTACATTATTCAACTTTATCTACCTCGATTTACGTGCCATGTCCCGGTTTAGGGCACTACAATCCTACTGACAAAACGAAAAATTTTATCCTTAATTTTCAGGTCTCTACAAAAAATGCCCTAAGTCATGGTCCAAGAATGGGTCAAATGTCCACTAAAAATTGTCTAAGGGGCCAAACATGGCCCATGTGAGTGGCCAAACATGGCCCAAAAAGGTTACCAAAAATAGACCAAAACGGTGGCTAAACATGGCCCAATTTGGTGCCCAAACATAGTCCAAAAAGGTGCCCAAACATGGCTCAAAAAGGGTGGTCAAAAGGTGGTGTCAAGGGCTATCAGAGTAACACACGAGGGCAAGGCAGTAACAGGCCACGCGCAAGCCACAATCTCATTGAATTTAAATATACATGATACATTTTACAATTATGGGTTTTCACATTCCATCCTCACTCGACGGCCACAATCTCATCGAATTTAAATATACATCATTTGAATATATACAATTCATCACACCTACACATATGCTTGAACTTTAAAGGTCACATTATCATATTCATTACAACATATAAGGTCTTTTTCATTCTTTTCATAATACACAAATCTTCTACAACATCATTTCATATGGTTTAGAGCTTATGCCCTTGTACAATATCAAAATATGCCCCAAGGGCCAAAAATCCTTCATGGTCCACCTCTCCCTTCATCCTTCAAGACTTCATCAAGTCTTCAAGTACCGGGAGCCTCGTCTGTAATATGATATCCCACGAATGGGTCAGCTCAACTGCTGGTATGACACAATGCTAATGCTAGGAACAAATTTAAGGTGTGGCATGTGCAAGTGTACATTTCAAAAGCTATAATCCCATAATCCCTTAATGCCATGCAATGTCAACATGCATGACACACACACGCAACTCTATGCCCAACACATGTCTCGCTTCATGGTCCTTCCCGTTAGTCCGCGAGTACTGTAGTATATCTCGCTTCACGGTTCTCCCCTCAGCCCGCAAGTACTGAAATTGGCCAGATTTTGGGTTTTTTACCACATGATCTACACCCTTATAATGCATAGCACCAAGTGCTCAACTCACGCCATGCCTCTAAGGATTCACACTATGCCAACATGCTTCGGTTTCATTCTTATGCAATTCAATGAAACATTTCATCAACACATGGAGCATGATTTAAAAATATGTCTCTTTCATAAAGTAAAGCATAACTTCAAATTCACGACACTTTGTTTACATGAATGTAAGTCACAATTCAATGAATTAAGTATATGATCAAGTCTCATGTTCATCAATTTAACAATTTCTCAAAGGAAATACAAATACACAAACTACCAACTCATGAAATAATTCATAACTCTCAAACCACAAGAGTTTCTCTACATGAACATAAGTTATAATACAATGAATCAAACATACCAACAATGTAATACCCCGAAATTCCGACATGCCTTAGACTGCACCTGACCTAATAAAAATAGGTCATGTGATGTTAATAATTTAGTTCAAAATATGATAAGCCATAACGGGATTTAATGCCTTCAGATACAAAATAAATATGTTCGAAAAATTATTAACCCAGATGACCAAGTACTGGGATAAATAAATGAGGTCAATATGAATGATTAATTATGAAAATTATATAAAAATAAATAAGACATTAATAGGGACCCAATGTTGGCAAAATAAATTTCCAAGCCCTATCGGCACACTATAATTTAATATTTTATTTGATAGAAGAAAATATTAAACCGATACAGCAAAATAATTATGAAAATTTTGTGGGGATGACTGAGCCACCCAATATCAGTAAAATGTGTACTAATGAACCGAGACTCGACTTTAAGTTAAATGTATCGATATGCTAGGAAGTAAGATTTTATGAAAATAAAATATTAAAACATAATCTTATATATATCTAAAGATAGAAAAATATATCAAGATTTAATATATATATATATATATTAAGATTATATATATATATATATTATAAATATTATAAACTAGAAGCTCCAAAATGAAGCTACTGAAAAAGGTAGAAAACATACAATATAAAAATATTTATGTGTATTGTACGGCAGTTCAAAAAGGGGGCTTATATATATAAAAGGAAAAATAAGGAGATGCTTGAAGCTTCTAGAACGGGGAAGATAGTTGGTGTGCAGCCGTTATATGTATATATCTATGCGTATGGCAGTGGTTGCGGGTGTTCCAGAGTCTTCCGTGCGTTCCAAAAAGAAGAAGAAAAAGCAAGAAAATTCTAGAAGCTGGAGAATAGCAAACACATATTTATATAGATCTCTCTGTAGGAAAAAGGGGGGCGGTTGGTGTAACGGTGTAACAGGAAAATGGAGCTGCAGCAGGTAATATTTATGTATATATATATATACATGCGTGTTGGTGTTGGTTGTGGGTTGGATTGAAGGAAAATGGAGGAAAAGAGAGAGAGTCGATGTGCAGAGAAGTTGTTGGAAGCGGCTGGATTAGATGATTTGCGTACGAATGTTGCGATAGTTGTGGACTGGGTTTGAATTTGCTTGCCATAATCAGAGTTGCTGATTTGGGATTTGTTATAGGGAAATAAGATGTTGCGATTTTTTGGGGGCTCGGAATTGCGTGTGGGTGTTACGGCTTTGTGAGGAAACTTGGAATTGAGTGGAGCATTGCAGGGAAGAAGTATCAGCGTGTTGGTGGGCGTATATGGATAGCGTAGTGGCAGCAGGTATGGGTGTTTTGATGGCACTATAAGGGAGGTTACAGCAGGGAAATGAAGCAGCAACAGTAACGTGTTGGAAGCGCAGCAAAGGATGGTTGCTTCAATTAGTTCAGGCGTTGGGTTTATTGTGCAGTTGGTGTAACCTTAGAGAGAGAACCTGTTGCAACGGATGATGAAAATGAAAAGGGGCAGTAGACGATGTGTAATTGTTGGAGCAGTGGCACGCAACAACAACGCACGGAAGCAGTGGATGAAGGAAGCCACGACAGTAGATGATGAGGCGCTAAACAGATGATATCTTAAATGGTCTCGGATTCAGGTACGTTTGACTGGAACCTTGCCATCTCTGCTGATAACGATTGTTGTGAGAATGGAAAAATAAAAGTTTTAGACTTTGGACTGAGCACTCTTGCTAAATCTAAACATCAAGATGGGCTACTCCACATAACCGATGGGACCTCTGCCTATGTTGCTCCAGAAGTGAATTGTAGAAAAGGCTATGAAGATTCCAAAGCTGATGTCTGGTCATGTGAGGTGATCTTATATGTTCTATTGGTTGGCAAATCAGCTCTGACCAGAGCAGCTTGTTGTGAAAGGGAGAGGGCTTTTGTTTGTGAATCAACAATTAATGGCCGACGAGAAGACAGCTGATTTGGTGACAGAATATGTTTTGGATGAAGGGCAGGATCAGACATCTAATGTAAAGAAAGCAGATTTTGGGAGGCAGTTTCATTCTTATGATTTTGTGCTTGATCATCAATCTGTTTCATGACAGCAGGCTATTATCGCTCATCATAAGAATGGGAGCATCTATGTAATTGATTTGGGATCTGCACATAGAACATTTGTTGCAAATGAGTGAATGCTTTGAAGCCAATGTAACTGGCTGGTTTAAGGATGGCCAACTTCTGTCAGACCAATTTGGTCGATTGGTTTCAATTCCTGAAGTCTGGTTTGAAAGAGCGCAAGAGGATTCTTCAAGGTCCAATGGGTGGGATGCAGTGAATTCTGGGAAAAGGCATGATCAGTCAGAATCTTGGATAGCTTGGGGGAAAAAGCTGAAGAAGCTGATGAAACTGGATTTAAAATGGCTGGCCGACTCGATCAACCTGCCGGTGTGTTTTCTTCAACTACTGAGCCGTGGATTGAAGATCAACCTCAAACATTAGATGCACAACAATTTGGTTCACGTTTGACTGCAATTATCCAAAAGTTGGATATATTCACAATTGAGGAGCATGATCTTTTGGATGTTAAATCAATTATGATGGCCATCAGAAGGATAATGCCTATGATGCTTAGGATATGCATGGACATGACTAGCAACGTATCTGGAAGATGTCTGTGAATGGAGATAAACGTATATTTAGGTGAGTAACTCGGACTCCTGACTTGGTGTATATTTTCAATACTATTTAGATTCGTATACTATACTGCTTTACATGCTAAACTGTTTTATGCACTGTACTGTTTTAATGCATATGCTTTCACGCATACTTTTTGTACTGCATTGCGCATGGCATGATTCCATTCTGTCTTGCCTTTTGATGTGTCATGTTCTGATTCTGTTCGGGTTTGTCCTGTTCTGTTATACGCCATTTGGAATCTATTCTGTTTTGGCTCAGTTTTGATCTGATCTGTTCTGTTCTGTTAGGGGGTGAGTATAAGTCCTACCCCAGAGGGACCAGACAGCCGCTCCTGACGAGGAGTGAGTATAAGTCCTACCCTAGAGGGACCAAGCGGCTGCTCCTGATCTGTTCTGTTAGGGGGTGAGTATAAGTCTTACCCCAGAGGGACCAGGCGGCTGCTCCTGACGAGGAGTGAGTATAAGTCCTACCCCAGAGGGACCAGGCAGCTGCTCCTGATCTGTTCAGTTTTGATCTGTTGTGTTCTAACTTATTCTGTCCTGATCTGTTCTGTTTGATCTGGTCAGTTCTGATATGTTCTGTCCTGTTATGTTCTGATTTGTTCTGTCTTGGCTCTGTTCTAATTTGTCCGATCAGTCTGTTCTGATATGATCTGTTTGAGCTGCATTTCTTCTACATCAGATGCATTATTCTATTTGAGCTGCATTTGAGCATACATGTATATATGAACTAGATTTGAAACCCATGGCAGGAACCTATGTTACTCACTGAGCTTGTTTAAGCTCATTCCATTTATTTAACATTTTTCAGGATATATCTCCATTGCATTAGAAGCACAGGGACATGTCACCTAGTGGACTGAGAGGTATTTCCAAGTGAGGATCTGATGGCAATAATATGTAGAGACTCGGGTTCTAATAGATTGATTCTGGCTATTCAGGTGAGTGTGATGATATAGTTGAATTTATTCATATGTAATAGATATGTAAGGACATGGCTCATAGTAATGGTACTCTAGAGGAATTTGATATGCTCTGTGTTATATATCTGTTATAGATGTGCTCTGTCGTTAGAGTTATTAGTTGTTTGGTTATAGACTTGCTTTGTGGTACATGCTTATGAGGTATATAGTTGAGTTGCATTCCCGAGATAAAAAGGTTTTAATTTCTGCTATTCTGACCCTACATTTGGAATGTAATTCATTGTAAGGTTCAGAAGATTGCCTTTAGGTTGGTCGCATTGTCGGTTGGAAACTGGCAAGGCGGCTAACTGGCATCACATCTTCAGCATCCGCATAGGGTAGGGTGCGAGATGTGACAAACAAGTTATATGTTTATCACTTTACCAAATTCCCAAAGAATAATAAAGAACACACAAGTACATAAACAATCAACTCTAGGTTTTCAAAGCAACTAACACCTAAGTAATTTCCTAACATCAAGTAAACACTAAAATCATTCAATCAACACATAGAAAGGCAAGAAAACTCAAATCTATTCCTAACTTTGCAAGGTATCATACCTAGAATGGTTTTTCTCAAACCAAGGAAATTGTGTTCGCTGCACAACTGAATCGACCAATGAGAATATAGGTCTTGACGAGAGGAACAACTTCCTATAAGGAAGCCTTGCAAGAATCTTGGCTTAGGAGTGTGTTTTGGTGGCTTGTAGCTTGGAGAACCTAGGGCTTTTTCTTCAGTTTTCTCCATGCACGACTTCTGCTTCTTCTCCAGACCAATTATGATTTTTCTATCTCTAAATAGCTGTATTTATAGTGGAGGGGCAAAGGTGCAAAATGATATTTTTGCCCTTAATGAATTCGGGACCCCGTTACACTACAACCTGTCCCGAAACGTCTCAATTCGACATTTTTCTTTAACCAAAGTTCTTAAAATTATTTTAAATGAAAATTTTCAAAAAAATAAATTTTCGCCTGTGGCCGGGTTTGGCCGGATCCACCCGGGACGCCCTTTTGGTCCTGTTTTTGCAAACTGTCTCCGAACAGGCTCAAATTTTTACAGGAGGTGTATTTTAACATTATAAGCATATTTTGATTTTATGACATACTCCAAATATGCTTTTAAATATGACTTATGCCTAAACGATGCATGTTTAACGCCCTACCAACAAACTGTGCAAGAATAATGCCCTATTAGCAAAAATGAAAAATTTACCCTCAATTTTCAGGTCTCTACATCTTCCCCCCTTAAAGAAATTTCGTCCCAAAATTTGAAAATGAACCTCTTCTAGAAAATTTAGAAGGATGTCCCGTCCCAACTCGTTACACGCGTCTCCTCTTTCCTACAGATCTTGTGTTCGAATCCTACCAGGGTGCTGCGCACCCTTTTCTTCTTATTTCATTATATATATATATATATTAATTATAATATATATATATTAATTATAATATATATATATATATTATGGTCCAAGGTATAATCACAAGGGCATACGTGGCCGAGTGGTTAAGTAGTTGCCTCACGTGCGTGGGTGAGGGTTCGAGCTGCAGGAGCCACTGCTCCGTTAATTTTTTTTCCTGAATTTTCATGTGCCAAACGACGTTTAACGAATTAAATTCGGGGTTAGTTATCCCTGCCCTGGTTTCAGCCCCTTTAACACCCAACCAAACAATCCCATTTTAACTTTTAAATTTTAAAACCCAACGACGCTGTTTCATTAATGCGGTGGTTAACCCACAACTCAACATGTGTCTGAGGTAACACGTTCGGTCTGAGCGAGTGGGGCGAGTTGACTCGGTCGACTTGTCATCTTCTTCATCACCTATGTACACTGTAGCCCTAATTCCCATTTTCAAAACCTTTCAATTTCGTGAAGTTTGGGATCAATCTAATCTCTGCTTTTGGGTGGTACAGGCTACTGAGTGTCTAAGCCACAGTTTGGTATTCGTTTAAAAGCTCAAATCGGGCTCTAGAAGCTATGGTGACCTGTGGTGGTCTCGGCCTGCAACTGCTACATGCACGCTCGTTTCTGGCCTAAATTCTATGGGGTTTCCTTTGTTAGGCTCTGTTTACCATGGGGTTCAAATCCCCATTCTTAAAACAAGATTTAAGTCTTTGTAAATGGAATTGGGTCGAGGACCCACGACCTGCAACTTCGAATTCTAGGCTTTCCTTAGTATTTCTAGGTCGCGGTCTGGGTATTTCTGAATGCTTATGAGGTCTGTTTGAGGTTCTGAGTGTCAAAATTTGGTTTCTTATAGGTCATCTCCAACCTGCTATCACAAGGTGTATCAATGGTGGCCTGGGCACGGTTTGTGGCTTTGGGGCTGTTTCGAGGTCTCATGTTCATGTTTTGATCACGATTTCTCGTTCTAAACATTATGCATGCAATTATAAGGCTTAAATAATACTAAAATAGTACCAATAATCCAAACAAAATCAAAGCAGTTTTGATGTTTATACCTACAATCAGGCTTCTCTTTTCTTGGCTCTCGCTTCTGAGTTTTTCAGACCTCCACAACTTCTCACTTTGCTTCCTCCCTTTTTGTTTCTACTCTTTCTCTAATTCAAATGTATACACACATATATACACCATCACAACTCTCTCTCTCTCTCTCTCTCTCTCTCTCTCTACTTTTCTGACTTCACCCTCATCATCACCTCTATCTTGTACACTCCCACACTCCTCAGTTCTGCACTCATGTAATCAAACACAATACACAGCACACACTCAATGTGTTGACATATATATATATATATATATATATATCAATACACACATATACACATACATTGTACACTACACAAACACTACACATACTGAACACCCTCTTACACACTACAACTAGCCGCCCCATTTCTGATTTCCTCCTACTTCTTTCCTGTTCTTTTCTAATTGACTTTAATTACCCCACTTGTGCAATGTGTTATATATATATATATACATACATACATATATATATATATATACATATTTTATTCCATGCACACACATACCAACCGTCACACACACACATACATTACACAATCGACTTGCCCACACACACACTCTCACACACAATGACACACTGCCACCCTTTTCCTTTCTTTCTCTTTACATGTATATATACTTTTAAATTACTTATATATATATATATATACTATACATTATATTATACATGTATTTATACATATACACAAATATATAACATCCATTTATACAAGTGTATATATATCTATATTTGTGCATATAAATCTATTTATAATAGCATATACATACACCTATTTTTGATATGCTACGTGTCTGTGAAATATGCACGCGCATGGAAATAAGTGCACGCACGCATCACGAGACCTAGTCCCTGGTTGCTTGGGTGTCGCCCGATACTGGCTGTATAAAATAAACCGTTATCATTCCCACAATCGCTTAGTCTATAAAATGTCATAATATAGGGCTTCACTGCTCGTGTTACAACTGGCATTACATTATTCAACTCTATCTACCTCGATTTACGTGCCATGTCCCGGTTTAGGGCACTACAACCCTATTGGCAAAACGAAAAATTTTATTCTTAATTTTCAGGTCTCTACAAAAAATGCCCTAAGTCATGGTCCAAGAATGGGTCAAAAGTCCACTAAAAATTGTCTAAGGGGCCAAACATGGCCCCTGTGAGTGGCCAAACATGGCCCAAAAAGGTTATCAAAAATAGACCAAAACGGTGGCCAAACATGGCCCAATTTGGTGCCCAAACATGGCTCAAAAAGGGTGGTCAAAAGGTGGTGTCAAGGGCTGTCAGAGTAACACACGAGGGCAAGGTAGTAACAGGCCACGCGCAAGCCACAATCTCATTGAATTTAAATATACATGATACATTTTACAATTATGGGTTTTCACATTCCATCCTCACTCGATGGCCACAATCTCATCGAATTTAAATATACATCATTTGAATATATACAATTCATCACACCTACACATATGCTTGAACTTTAAAGGTCACATTATCATATTCATTACAACATATAAGGTCTTTTTCATTCTTTTCATAATACACAAATCTTCTATAACATCATTTCATATGGTTTAGAGCTTATGCCCTTGTACAACATCAAAATATGCCCCAAGGGCCAAAAATCCTTCATGGTCCACCTCTCCCTTCATCCTTCAAGACTTCATCAAGTCTTCAAGTACCGGGAGCCTCGTCTGTAATATGATATCCCACGAATGGGTCAGCTCAACTGCTGGTATGACACAATGCTAATGCTAGGAACAAATTTAAGGCGTGGCATGTGCAAGTGTACATTTCAAAAGCTATAATCCTATAATCCCTTAATGCCATGCAATGTCAACATGCATGACACACACACACGCAACTCTATGCCCAACACATGTCTCGCTTCACGGTCCTTCCCGTTAGTCCGTGAGTACTGTAGTATATCTCGCTTCACGGTTCTCCCCTCAGCCCGCAAGTATTGAAATTGGCCAGATTTTGGGTTTTTTACCACATGATCTACACCCTCATAATGCATAGCACCAAGTGCTCAACTCACGCCATGCCTCTAAGGATTCACACTATGCCAACATGCTTCGGTTTTATTCTTATGCAATTCAATGAAACATTTCATCAACACATGGAGCATGATTTAAAAATATGTCTCTTTCATAAAGTAAAGCATAACTTCAAATTCACGACACTTTGTCTACATGAATGTAAGTCACAATTCAATGAATTAAGTATATGATCAAGTCTCATGTTCATCAATTTAACAATTTCTCAAAGGAAATACAAATACACAAACTACCAACTCATGAAATAATTCATAACTCTCAAACCACAAGAGTTTCTCTACATGAACATAAGCTATAATACAATGAATCAAACATACCAACAAGTTATATGTTTATCACTTTACCAAATTCCCAAAGAATAATAAAGAACACACAAGTACATGAACAATCAACTCTAGGTTTTCAAAGCAACTAACACCTAAGTAATTTCCTAACATCAAGTAAACACTAAAATCATTCAATCAACACATAGAAAGGCAAGAAAACTCAAATCTATTCCTAACTTAGCAAGGTATCATACCTAGAATGGTTTTTCTCAAACCAAGGAAACTGTGTTCGCTGCACAACTGAACCGACCAGTGAGAATATAGGTCTTGACGAGAGGAACAACTTCCTATAAGGAAGCCTTGCAAGAATCTTGGCTTAGGAGTGTGTTTGGTGGCTTGTAGCTTGGAGAACCTAGGGCTTTTTCTTCAGTTTTCTCCATGCACGACTTTTGCTTCTTCTCCAGACCAATTCTGATTTTTCTATCTCTAAATAGCTGTATTTATAGTGGAGGGGCAAAGGTGCAAAATGACATTTTTGCCCTTAATGAATCCAGGACCCCGTTACACTACAACCCGTCTCGAAACGCCTCAATTCGACATTTTGCTTTAACCAAAGTTCTTAAAATTATTTTAAATGAAAATTTTCAAAAAAATAAATTTTCGCCTGTGGCCGGGTTTGGCCGGATCCGCCCGTGTCACCTGGGACGCCCTTTTGGTCCTGTTTTTGAAACTATCTCCGAACAGTCTCACATTTTTACAGGAGGTGTATTTTAACATTCTGAGCGTATTTTGTTGTTATGACATACTCTAAATATGCTTCTAAATATGATGTATGCCTAAATAAAGCATGTTTAACGCCCTACCAACAAACTGTGCAAGAATAATGCCCTACTAGCAAAAATGAAAAATTTACCCTCAATTTTCAGGTCTTTACATCCTTCCCCCCTTATAGAAATTTCATCCCGAAATTTGAAAATGAACCTCTTCTACAAAATTTAGAAGGACCAATACAAAATGTAGCCTTACCGATGGATCCTTTACCCCTCCCTTCGCCAGGCGATGTGGAATGCATTATCCTCTCCCATTATGGAATGCATTATCCTCTCCCATTACCCTCTTCCCCCAAAGGAACCTCGTCCACTTGGGCGAGCGTGCAGTGACGTGCAGACATCTCCACATTCCCTGCTAGGGTCTAGTTTTGATCCCATCCGTAACGGCCCACTCCATATGACACAATGTATAATGAAATCCTCAAACATGTTGGCTTATTAATGCCAATTTCCCAAATCCATCCAAGCATCATGACCCACCTCAATAATGCAACATAAATTTTTTTTTTTCTCAATGCTTACAAGGATACCTCAAAGTCTCTCACACATGTGATGACCATCTAACTAACCTCAAATCAAGCTATGCAATCATCTAGAAATTCATTACAATGGCATCAATATATCACCTGCACTTTAAGATCAACCCAATCGAGTACATGTGAAAGGTTAGGCTTATACTTCCTCAACATGAATACATGAAAGACATCATAAATCCCAAATAGTTGTGGTGGTAACGCCAATTGATAGGCCACTTCTCCAACACCTTTTTCCAATCAAGATTTTGCGAGGATCTATGACATTCATGTTGAGTTCTCGTTTAATTCAAAAAATTTGCCAATCATATGAAACTTATCGCATTAGTTCAACTCTAACTTGATTTAGTCACTATAATCAACATAATCAGAACCCATTCTACACACCAGATTCATCATTTAGTCATTTCGTCATAAGTCCTTTAATTGAGTTTTCAACTCATACACTTTCACAATCATCACAGGATACATTATCAAATCGTTCCATGGAGAATTCACTCTCCCTACGATAGTAATCTCCCAAGTGAATCATCAAAATGTCCCAAATTAATTCATTACTATTAGTGTTCACTCATTATGTAAATTTATGATTTTAATTTGTCATCCATCAACTAGGGAAAAACAAAACAGACATGCACAAGCCTTACTAACAAAATGACTTCTATCATCAAAGAAATATAATAGAAAACCTCATCCTTGAAGATCAATCCAACCACCATGTGGCCACACTAAGAAATAGTCGTAACAAAATTTATAAAATTTTCATACTTCCACTAAAGATCAAAAAGCCATCAAATGCACTATTATAATTCTCAGTAGCCAACCACAGTTTAATATGCATATCCAAAAGTCACTCCATCCCCAAGATATACTATCTCTAACTAATCTTACATTCCAAGAGTATCCACCTACAGTTTAATATGCATATCCAAAAGTCACTCCATCCCCAAGATATACTATCTCTAACTAATCTTACATTCCAAGAGTGTCCACCAATATTGGCAGTAAATCATAACCCTATTACTAACAATAATTCATCATTTCTGTTCATAAGTCCTTGGACTTCCATAAGATCATTCCATTTTCAAATTAAAATTTTCATTCTCAATTTAGATGTTGAGCAAAATTTAAAATCATACTCATCACCAGCTTGACCTAACTATGTCATTCACAATTCACTATCTATTTCAACAACACAATCATCAACTAATAATTCAGCAATCTAGTTCATCAAAAGATAAATTAAAATCTCTTCTACCCGTATCCAAGGTATATTCCATGCACATTCCCACATATGGTTAAAAGTTTTTTCTTTTTTCCATCTTCATCCTTTAAAGCTTTCAAGCTTTTAATTCCATGCACTATCTAATGCCATGCTCCAAAATGCAACATAAACATGTAAGCACATATGTACCCAATCCATGGTTGTATATAAAAAGAAAACATGCAATACATATCTCTTACACATCAAAGAATTTAACATATTTCATTTATACTCACATACCTTACACATACATTAAGTAAAAAAAAAAATCTCATACTTAACACATATAACAAATCAATCAAACCTTGACAAATACTAAAGATGCATTACGTTTTCATCATGTAATTTGTATATACTCATGCAAGTTCGCCTTAGTTAATTCATTTTTCCTTGCTACCTTAAATCATCTTATTAGGTATCTTTTACCTTTTTCTTGTATATAACTAGGTGATAACCCTTCATGGATCACAGCTCCTTTTGTTACTGGGTGATGGATTGGCCAGTCCATACACTTGTAACTCAAAACCTGCTACCAATTCGGTATATTCATAGTACAATTACAAGTGATTCTAACCACATAGGTTTATAACCTAGGATATACATTTTTTTGTATCATATGCTCATAACAGGTAACATTTATTCAATCATTTATATATATATATATATATATATATATAACATGGTTATTATATACTATATAATCATGAAGGAACAGATCCTAAGCACACAATCATATATACTAATCAAAACACTCTGTATATATATATATATTCTAAACAAGAATATACTCAACACATACTTCATGTATATATATAAGTTTTCCAATCCACTATTAATGTCCTCATAATCTTATCATTTTTTTCAAGTAATTCAAAAACACACTGTGCATGTTAAGTATACTCTTATACATGCATTACTACCAATCTAGTCTGTATAAATATCATATTCGTAGTACTGTAACCTTATGAATATTGGGCATTAATCTAGCATACACACATAGAATCAACAAGCAACATTCAACAACTAACACGTAGCCTACCACATAAACACTTAAGTATGGAACCATCCTAAGAATATACATATACATGAATGAATATACGACCTATCATATAGTGAACTAGGCATATATCCAACCTTATGGATATCCAGGCTCATAGCCTACTTTATAGATAACTAAGCATATAGCCTATCTCATAAATCACTCGGTCTACTACATAGATATAAGCATCTAACCCTAGTTCATCAATAATTGAGCATACCACATATTGTACAATTTCACACATTAAAGTAACAAGCACTCACCTAAACATGTAATCCAAACCAGCCCAATTAACTCAAAGTCTAACCTCTTCTAACTCATGGCAAAGTCAATCCTAAAAGGATCCACGGACACCCCGCGAAATAAAAACTATCTCCCTTAGGAGTGCACACCGTCACTCTCTCCCTGTAGTAGTCTATACTAGCCCGTAAAGCAAACAACCAATACGTCCTCAATATAATGCCAAAACTAGGCATGTCAAGTAGAATGAAGTCAAAATAAAGGACGCGGTCAGCTGTCTCTATCATGCAATCTCTACAGATTCTCGTCAGTATCACACTACCCCAAGTATATTCACATAACTTGCATCTTAAACACAAGGCTCTTATTTAAAAATTTACATCATCCAACTCTTAACTTGATACACAATTTTCTTTAAAGCAACAACCAATGTTTTTCCTTCATTCAATCATAATTATGTAATCACTCTTATAAACTATGCTAGAACTAAGTTCATGATTCACGCCTTAATTTGGTCCAATTCAAGCAACTTATTATTTTCACAAGGCTTATTTTCATAGGTTCATTTAATCAATCCACTATTCTTATCAAAGTTAGTATCGATCATTTTATAGGACTAGGTAAGACAATAGTATTCATATCTAGGTTACCTTCACAGGCCACCATAGAATAACATATTCTATTTCAATAAAGGAATCATTACAACCCCTATCTTTCAGATTCACATCACTTGAACTCATCAATATCCATCTTAAACACAAAAATCAAAATTCAATTATATCATAACCTGAATTTATCCACATTAATCTTTTCCAAACCCTTCATGTCTATACAATTCTTCTAAGACGAGATATCATCAATCATTACTTGATAATCTAACAAATCCTGTAGACATACATGCTTAATCATAATTTATAAAACTCACGTCAACCACTTCCACCCATTGTTCACAATAAACAGATAACAAGTTCTCACCCAACTTAAATGTAGTCTTTCGCTAGAAAATCCATTTAAGCAATACAATATACACACGCCCATAGCATTCTCCTATAATGCTACAAGATATCCTAAAGGCAAAAAAGCATCGATCTATTATGCACTTAAACATTTGCCATGTTATCACATACGATCATGCCAAATTATCAAGTAAACATGCATCATAGTATAATATCAACTAACACATAATCACAACAAGTCATGCCTCAAGTATAAATAACCACATAACACACAAGGTCCTATCACATACCACCGATAGCTTACACTAAGTCGAATGCTCTGCTCAAGGGTCCCATGGTGTTCAACAACACCTATCATCGCCAAATATTCTCAAACTAGAACTTTAATATCAAGCTGTCAAAATCTACACATTACACAAGGTTTTCAAAAATTTCCAAATTATACGTCGTGTTCCCATTGTGTTTAAAAACACCCTACGGTCCCTAAGTATTTGAACCTAAGCTCTGATACCACGTTGTCACGCCCCGAATTCCCACAAACCCTTAGAGTGAGTGAAATAAAATAAGAAAAGTAAATGAAAGGTCATAAGATGAATTTAATTGCTCATTTATTCATTTCCCCATGTTTTCCCCAAAATTAGAAGTGAATGTTCATTAACTAAACCCACCCAAGATGAGTCCCAAATTGTAGTCAAACATCTCCCCCAACTAATAGTCAACGTGGTCCAAGTATTGTCCAAAAATGGTCTCTAAGATAGTCCCAAATCATCCCTAAAAATGCCTTGAAATGATGGGCCAAATGGGCCCCAAAAATGCCCTAAGACAAGGTCCAAGAATGGGTCAAAAGTCCACCAAAAATTGTCTAAGGAAGGGGCCAAACATGGACCAAAAAGGTTACCAAAAATAGCCCAAAAAGGTGGCCAAACATGGCCCAAAGGTTGGCCAAACATGACCCAATATGGTGCCCAAACATAGTCCAAAAATGTGCCAAAACATGGCTCAAAAAAGGTGGTCAAAAGGTGGTGTCAAGGGCTGTCAGAGCAGCACACAAGGGCAAGGCAGCAGCAGGCCACACGCAGGCTATGGGGGCACAGGGCATGCATGCGTGCTTGAGCAAGTGGGGGGGCGAGGTAGGCCATGGTGAGCGACAGGCAAACGCGGCACATACGCGGGGCGCACGGGCCAGCGTGAGCGCGTGGGTGCGCGGCTGGGGCATGTCAGTCATGTTTCACTGTACCGACTGCAAGCTAATTTTCCTGTTTCTGCATTTTTACTGTTCATGGCTGCGAACAAATTTCTTTCTTTTCAATATTTTTTTCCAAGTTCTCCAAGCCACTTTTCTTCCAATTTTAGCCCATTTCCCCAAGGTTCCTAACCCTCCATTTTGACCACTTTTCTCACCTAATTAAAAGGTGTTTTACACACTTAACCAATTCTTTAATTTTTCCAAAATTTTGACATAACCTCCTTTATTTTCTAAGTCTTTTTCCCACCTAATATACATGATATATTTTACAATTATGGGTTTGCACATTCCATCCTCACTTGATGGCCACAATCTCATCGAATTTAAATATACATCATTTGAATATATACAATTCATCACACCTACACGTATGCTTGAACTTTAAAGGTCACATCATCATATTCATTACAACATATAAGGTCTTTTTCATTCTTTTTATAATACACAAATCTTCTACAACATCATTTCATATGGTTTAGAGCTTATGCCCTTGTACAACATCAAAATATGTCCCAAGGCCAAAAATCCTCCATGGTCCACCTTTCTCTTCATCCTTCAAGACTTTATCAAGTCTTCAAGTACCGGGAGCCTCATCTGTAATATGATATCCCACGAATGGGTCAGCTCAACTGCTGGTATGACACAATGCTAATGCTAGGAACAACTTTAAGGCGTGGCATGTGCAAGTGTACATTTCAAAAGCTATAATCCCATACTCCCTCAATGCTATGCAATGTCAACATGCATGACACACACATGAAACTCCATGCCCAACACATGTCTCGCTTCACGGTCCTTCCCCATCGGCCCGCGAGTACTGTAGTATGTATTGCTTCACGATCTTCCCGTCAGCCCGCAAGTACTGAAATTGGCCAGATTTTGGGTTTTTCATCACAAGATCTACACTCTCATAATGCATAGCACCAAGTGCTCAACTCACGCCATGCCTCTAAGGATTCACACTATGCCAACATGCTTTGGTCTCATTCTTATGCAATTCAATGAAGCATTTCATCAACACATGGAGCATGACTTAAAAATATGCCTATTTCATAAAGTAAAGCATAACTTCAAATTCATAACACTTTTTCTACATGAATGTAAGTCACAATTCAATGAATTAAGTATATGATCAAGTCTCATGTTCATCACTTTAACAATTTCTCAAAGGAAATACAAATACACAAACTACCAACTCATGAAATAATTCATAACTCTCAAACCACAAGAGTTTCTCTACATGAACATAAGCTATAATACAATGAATCAAACATACCAACAAGTTACATGTTCATCACTTTACCAAATTTCCAAAGAATAACAAAGAACACACAAGTACATAAACAATCAACTCTAGGTCTTCAAAGCAACTACCACCTAACTGATTTCCTAACATCAAGTAAACACCAAAATCATCCATTCAACACATAGAAAGGCAAGAAAACCCAAATTTATTCCTAACTTAGCAAGGTATCATACCTAGAATGGTTTTTCTCAAACCAAGGAAGTTGTGTTCACTGCATAGCTGAACCGATAGGTGACAAGATAGGTCTTGATGAGATGAACAACTTCCTAGAAGGAAGCCTTGCAAGAATCTTGGCCTAGGAGTGTGTTTTGGTGGCTTGTAGCTTGGAGAACCTAGGGCTTTTTCTTTATTTTTCTCCATGCACGACTTCTGCTTCTTCTCCAGACCAATTCTGATTTTTCTATCTCTAAATGGCTGTATTTATAGTGGAGGGGCAAAGGTGCAAAATGACCCTTTTGCCTTTAATGAATTCGGGACCCCGTTACACTACAACCTGTCCCGAAACGCCTTAATTCGACATTTTGCTTTAACCAAAGTTCTTAAAATTATTTTAAATGAAAATTTTCAAAAAAATAAATTTTCGACTGTGGCCGGGTTTGGCCGGATCCGCCCGTGTCACCCGGGACGCCCTTTTGGTCCTGTTTTTGAAACTATCTCCGAACAGTCTCACATTTTTACAGGAAGTGTATTTTAACATTCTAAGCGTATTTTGCTTCTATGACATACTCCAAATATGCTTCTAAATATGATGTATGCCTAAATAAAGCATGTTTAACGCTTGCCGGCAAACCGTGCAAGAATAATACCCTACCGGCAAAAATGAAAAATTTACCCTCAGTTTTCAGGTCTCTATATTGGTATCTTAAGAAATCATTATTTAGACTGTGGGAACACATATTCTCAAGATGGAATCTACACTCACTAAATTAGAGAGAATAATATTATTAATATATTAATTCAATTGATTAATTACTGAAATTCAGATCTGGTCTTTTCAATAAATTTTTTATTGAGATGTTGATCATTTTATAGTGATTAATAATTGGTGAATTAAGTTGTAAAAATAATTAGAAATTAATTTGACGGTGTATAAGCCCAAATCTTAATTATTGATATCCAGATAGAGGGACCTACTGTATATGTTTAGTGATTATGGGTTTTTCTCTATTTCACCAAATTAGAGTGCAATTCTAATTATTTAGTGGAATTAATTAGTCATTAATTACTTAAAAGTTAATTAAAAATTAATTGACTAATTGGAGCTAATTTGGTGGGACCCTAGATCCATCTTTTTGCCCTAATTTTGTAAACCCCTATAAATATGTGATTTAAAGGGAATAACCATACAACAACAACAACAAAAGATTATTTTCTTGTGAGAGAGAAAAAGAGGAGCCTATTCTTCTCTTTGGTGTACAACTTGTATAAAGGGAAAAAATGGGAAGACTAAGAGGAATAAGAGAAGGAAGATTGCATTAATCTTTTGAAGAAGGCTTCTTCAACAATCAACATTATCAAGAACAAGGAAGATTGCATCAATTTTTTCAAAAAGGTTTCTTCAAAAATCAAGATTATCAAGAATAAGGTATGTCATGCCCCGAATTTCCACAAACCCAGAGAGTGAGTGAAATGAAATAAGAGAAGTAAATGAAAGGTTATTAAGGTGAATTCAATTAATTTTACATTCATTCCCCATGTTTCCCCAAAATTAGAAAGGAAGACTTGTTATTTAACTTAACTAAAAATGGTCTCCTAACGTCACTCAAACATCCCTCCTAATTCATATTTAAAATAGTTTAAGTCATATTCAAAAATGGTTTCCAAAATAGCCCACCCAATATCTCTAAATATACCCTGGGATAATGGTCCAAATGGGCCTCAAATGTCCTAAGATATGAGCCAAGAGTAGGTCAAATATCCTACCTAAAGTGATCCAAGTGAGTGGCCAAACATGGCCTCGAAATATGACTAAAAAGTGTCCCAAAAAAAATGCCCAACATGGCTTGAAGTAATGGCAAAAAATGGCCTAAAATGGGCTCCAAAAAGGAGGGTCAAGCATGTAATTAAATGGCCTTGAAAGGCAGGTCATGAAATGTCATGACATGGCCAAAGCAGCGGCTGTGCAGCAAGGCAAGGCAACAGCACGCATGGGCAAGGCCGGTGCAGGTGCGCAGGCAGGCAACCAGGCGTGCAGGGCTGCGGTTGGGGGCTGCCATGTCTTGTTTCACTGTAGCGACTGCAAGCTATTTTTCTGATTTCCTGCAGAATTACTATTCTTGGCTGCGGTTGAATTTCTCTGTCCAACAGCCAATTTTTTATATTTTTCAAATTTTTTTCCCAAGTTTTTCAAGCCACTTTTCTTCTATATTTAGTCTATTTCCATAAGGTTTCTAAACCCCTATTTTTGACATCAATCCCACCTATTTAAAAGGTGTTTTACATACTTATCAAGTCTTTTAATTTTTCATAAAATTTTAACATAACCTCCTTTATTTTCCAAGCCTTTTTCCTACCTAAGATTCACAATACTTCATATGTATAAGTATGTCACAACCCACCCTCACTTGGTGGCCACAATTCATGTAAATTAAACATCCATCCCTTGTTTTCAACATACACATCTAGTTGTCTCAATATATACATATGATGCTTATTAAATAAAGACATCTTACATATCATTTGTGTTTAAACCCTTACACTTTAAAATGGCCTAAGGCCTATAATCCACTACTTTTCCAAACTGAAATACAAGTCATTTGGGCTTATGCCCATACATACAAAAATATGCGCCAAGGGCCAAATGTCCATCCAAGCCCCCTTCCTCCCTTTCTTCAAGACTTTCTCAAGTCTCAAGTACCGGGAGCCTCATCTGTAATATGATATTCCACGAGGGGTTAGCTCAACTGCTGCTATGACAAAATGCTAATGCTAGGAACAAATTTAAGGCGTGGCATGTACAAGTGTACATTTTAAAAGCTATAACCCCGTAATCTCTCAATGCTATGCAATGTCAATATGCATGACACACATATGCAACTCTATGCCACCCATCTCTCACTTCACGGTCCGCCCCCGTCAGCCCGCGAGTACTGTCATTGGCCAGATTTTGGGTTTTTCACCAAAGGATCTACACCCTCATAATGCATAGCACCAAGTGTTCAACCCACTCCATGTTTCCTAGGATTCAAGTATGTTAAAATGCCTTGATTTTTCTCAATGCAAATTCTATGAGACATTTCATCAACACTTGGTGTATAACTTAAAATATGCCTCATTCATAAAGTAAAGTATAACTTCAAATTCAAAACACTTTGTCTACATGAATGTAAGTCACAATTCAATGAATTAAACATATAATCAAGTTTCATGTTCATTACTTTAACAATTTCTCAAAGAAAATACAAATACACAAACTACCAACTCATGGAACAAATCATAACTCTCAAACCACAAGAGTTTCTTTACATGAACATAAGCTAGAATATAATAATCCAACACATATGCAAGGTACACCTTTATCATAGTAACAAATTTTCAAGAAATTCAAACAACACAAAAGTACCTAAACTACCAACTCTAAGTTTTCAAAGAAACCACTACCTAAATGATTTTTTGACATCAAGTAAACACCTAAATCACTCAACCAACATATAGAAAGACAAAGAAACTTAAATCTATTCCTACCTTAGCAACATATCATACCTAAAATGGTTTTTCTCAACCCTGAGGGAGTTGTGTTCGCTGTGCAGCCGAACCGATCAGTGAGAATATAGCCCTTGATGAGAGGAACAACTTCCTAGAAGGAATTTTTTCGCTTTCTCTCCATGAACGTGTTCTGCTCTTTCTCCGGACCAAAGAATGATATTTTTACACTAAGGGGGCTGTATTTATAGTGGAGGGGCAAATGTGCAAAATGACCCTTTTGCCCTTAATGAATCCGGGACCCCGTTACACCACAACCCGTCCCGAAACGCCTTAATTCGATATTTTGTTTTAGCCAAAGTTCATAAAATTATTTTGAATAAAATTTTTCAAAAAAATAAATTTTCTCCTGTGGCCGAGTTTGGCCGTATCCACCTGGGCCACTCGAATGCCCGTTTGGTCCAATTTTTGAATTTGTCTCTGAATAAGCTCAAATTTTTACAAGAGGTGTATTTTAACATTATAAGAATATTTCTCTTCTATGGAATACTCAAAATATGCTTCTAAACATGACGTATAGCTAAATGATGCATATGTAGTGCCCTACCGGCAAATGGTGCATGAATAGGTGCCCTACCGGCAAAAACGAAAAATTTATCCTCATTTTTTTTTCCAGATCTCTACATCTTTCCCCCCTTAAAGAAATTTTTTCCCCAAATTTAGAGATGTACCTTTATGAATAAACAACTTTGGATACCTAGCGCGGACTTCAGCCTCACGCTCCCAAGTGGCCTCCTCGACCCCGTGATGGCTCCAAAGAACCTTGACCAAAGGGATGGTCTTGCTTTGCAAAACCTGGTCCCTCGATTCCAAATCTCCATAGGCCTCTCATCATAAGAAACATCACCCTCCACTTGAAGATCTATCCAATCTAGCACATGTGAAGGGTCAGGCTCGTACTTCTTCAACATCGACACATGGAAGACATCATGAACCCCTGATAACTGTGGAGGTAATGCCAGTTTATAGGCCACCTCACCAACCTTCTCAAGAATCTCAAATGGCCCTATAAACCGTGACGATAGTTTCCCGCTATGCCCGAATCTCCTCAATCCCTACCGTGGGGCTACCTTAGGGAATATATGTCCCCCCCAACATCAAATGATAGAGGTCGCCACCTCCTGTCTGTATAACTCTTTTGGTGGCTCTGTGCTGTCAACAGACGCTCTCTAATCACCTGCATATTTTTTGTGGTCTCACGAACTATGTCAGGCCCTAAAGTAGCTGTCTCCCCTACCTCAGTCCAACATACCGGTGAACGACACGACTTATCATACAACGCCTCAAAAGATGCCATCTCAATACTAGACTAATAGCTGTTGTTGTAGGCAAACTCTACTAGGGCAAGGCGATCTTCCCAACTACCCTTGAAATCCATAACACAAGTTCTAAGCATATCCTCAAGGATTTGAATAGTACACTCTGATTGACCGTTAGTCCGAGGATGAAAAGCAGTACTAAACAGTAGCTGAGTCCCTAAAGCTGTCTGAAGACTTTGCCAAAACAGTGCAGTGAAATGTGGATCTCGGTCTGAAACAATGGAAACATAAATCCCATGTAGTCGTACCATCTCTCGGATATACAACCTATTGAGAACATCCATTGAATCAGTCGCTTTAATTGGTAAATAATGTGCGGACTTCGTCAACCTATCAACAATAACCCAAACCGCATTGTGACCTCTAGGTGACCTTGGAAGACCTATTACAAAATCCATATTCATAAACTCCTACTTTCACTCGATCATTGGCAATGGCTGTAATAAACCCCCAGGTCTCTAGTGCTCAGCCTTAGCCTACTGGCACGTGAGACATCTCGACACAAACTGCACAACATCTCCCTTCATCCCTGTCCACCAATACTGGCAACGTAAATCATGATACATCTTAATGCCCCCCAAGTACACTGCTAGACGTGAATGATGGAAATCTTTAAGGACATCAGCCCTAAGGGACTCTGGAACAAAAACTCTACCCATATACCTTAGGCTAAGGTCCGAATGAACTGTCCATCCCTTAAATCCCTCAGGACTAGTAACTCCTGCTCTAATATGCTCTGCCTCTGGGTCCTGTAACTGTGCCTCAATGACTTTGCTCAAAAGTGTAGGCTGTGCACATAAACTTAATAGTGTGGCATGTCCCTCAGACTCGGCAAAGTCTAAGTCAAACTCGCCAATGTCTCCCATCATCTCCCACTCCCTAATAGCAATACTAGCAACAGTGCTCCTTGGTTTCCTACTAAGTGCATCGACTATGACATTGGCCTTCCCAGGATGGTACTGAAGGTCAAAGTCATAGTCCTCCATATACTCCATCCATCTCCTCTGCCGAAGGTTCAAGTCCTTCTGCGTGAAAATATATCTAAGGCTTTGGTGATCTGAGAACACCTCGAACCTTTCTCCGTATAAGTAGTGTTGCCAACTCTTAAGTGCAAAGATGATAGTAGCTAACTCCAAATCATGTGTGGGGTAGTTTTGCTCATGATTCTTCAACTGACGAGAACCATAGGCTACCACTCTACCCTCTTGCATCAATATATAGCCTAATCCCTCTTGTGAAGCATCACAACAAACAGTATAGCCAATACCTCCCTCAGGTATAATTAGGACAGGTGCTGAAGTCAGCCTTTTCATCAGCTCCTGAAATGAATGCTCACAATCAGCTGTCCACTCAAATCTAATGCCCTTGCGCATCAGACGAGTCATCGACGCGGCAAGACGAGAAAATCCCTCTACAAATCGACGGTAGTATCTGGCCAATCCTAAGAAACTCCGAATCTCAAACACACTCTTCAGCCTCTCCCAACTTATAACAGAGTCAATCTTAGAAGGATCCACAGATACCCCACTACCTGACACAACATGGCCTAGAAACTGCACCTCTTAAAGCCAAAACTCACACTTCAAGAACTTAACAAATAAATGGTGCTCCCTTAAAATCTGTAACACAATCCGTAGGTGAAAGGCATGCTCATCCTCAAAAGGTGAGTAAATCAAAATATCATCAACAAACACCACGAAAAACGGATCTAAATAAGGACTAAAAATGCGATGCATCAAGTCTATGAATGCCGCCGGTGCATTCATTACACCGAATGGCATAACCACAAACTCATAATGGCCATAACGAGTGCAAAAAGTTGTCTTCACCACATCTTCCTCCCGTACTCTCAACTGATGATACCCCGATCTAAGATCAATCTTCGAGAAACATCTTGAACCCCTAAGCTGATCAAACAAGTCATCTATCCTCGGCAACGGGTACTTGTTCTTGATAGTGACCCGGTTCAGCCTCCTATAGTCCACACACAAACGCAAGGTCCCATCCTTCTTCTTCGTAAATAGTATCGAAGCACCCCATAGAGAAATACTAGGACGAATAAAACCCTTACTCTGCAAATCAGTCAACTGCTCATTGAGCTCTCTCAACTCAGCTAGAGCCATACGATAAGGTGGAATGCAAATAGGCACAGTGCCTAGGATAAACTCTATCGTGAACTCTATCTCTCATCTCGGTGGTAGACTAGTCAAGTCATCCAGAAAGAAATTTGGAAACTCATCCACTACTGGCAGTAATACACTCTCTGTAGCCGCACTCCCATCTACTATCAAACTAGCCAACAAGTAGCTATAACCTCCTCAATTCCTCGAGTCATACAAGGGTGGCACTAGAAAATCCCCACGATCCCCTGTGAAATAAAAGCTATCTCCCTCAGGAGTACACATCGTCACTCTTCCTCTATAGCAGTCTATACTCACCCAAAAAGTACATTCTCTATGTTAAACAACACGATCATTTATTTATTTATTTATTATTATTATTATTATCATTATTTATTTATTTATTTTTTCACCGAGTTCAAACACAATCTTTTGCAAAAAAACAAATTCATTTAAGCAATACAATATATACACATACTCAAGCTACGCTAGTGTCCAACTAACCTACCAATACTCAACCTTGAGTGAATGCTATCCAAAAATAATACATCTCTCCACAAGAAAGTTTAACACAAGAATCTCCATAAATCTCAATTCTTATTTTTGGCATTCTTAGATCTTATGTGTCTTTTAATTTATGGTTTACTACCTTATTGACATTTGCTCATTTAAAATTTTATAATTCTTTCATTATTTCTCACTTTTATAGCTAGGTGATAACCCTTCATAGATCGCAACTCCTTTTGTTACTGGTTGATGGGGCGCCATCCATCAATTGTAACGCAAGACTTGAGACCAATCCAGTCTGTATAGATATCATAGTCATAGTACTATAACCCATGAATATCGGGTACTAACCTAACATATATATATATAGAATCAACAGCTAACATATTGCCTACCATATAAACACTTAAACATAGAATCCATCATAAGAATATACATATACATACAAGAACACAACCGACCAGGTCCATAACTAAGTCCACAGCCTATCTCATAAATAACCAAGCATACGACCTACCATATAGATAACTAGGTGCACAATCGATCTCATAAATTGCTAGGCATACGACCTACCATATAGATAACTAGGTGCACAACCTATCCCATGGATATCCAGGCTTATAGCCTATCTTATAGGTCACTAAGCACATAGCCTATGTCATAAATCATTTGGTCTACTACATAGATATAAGCATCTATCCCCAGTTGATCAAAAATCAAGTACATCACATACTCCCAGCAATTTAGAAAAGCAATCACATTGTACAATTGCACATACTAAAGCAACAAGCATACACGTAATCATGTACTGTAAACTAGCCCAATTTAACCTGAGGTCAAACCTCTCCCATTGTCCCTGGGTGTTCAAAAAAATAAATAAATATTAAGTATGTACATGTCAACAATTTTCACTTCACAAGTAACAAATATAATCTATCATATCATACACCTAGCAAGCTCTTACACATTACACAATGCTTACTAAAAAAAAAATCAAATCATGTATCGTGTTCCCATTGGGTTCCACAACATCGCACGGTTCCTAAGTATTCGAACCTGAGCTCTGATACCATGTTGTCACGCCCCAAATTTCTACAAACCCTGTGAGTGAGTGAAATGAAACAAGAAAAGTAAACGAAAAGTTATTAAGGTGAATTCAATTAATTTTACATTCATTCCCCATGTTTCCCCAAAATTAGAATGGAAGACTTGCTATTTAACTTAACCAAAATGGTGTCCTAACGTCACTCAAATATCCCTCCCAATTAATATTTAAAATAGTTTAAGTTATATTCAAAAATGGTTTCCAAAATAGCCCACCCAATGTCTCTAAATATACCCTGGGATAATAGTCCAAATGGGCCTCAAATGTCTTAAGATATGAGCCAAGAGTAGGTCAAATGTCCTACCTAAAGTGGTCCAAGTGAGTGGCCAAACATGGCCTCGAAATATGACTAAAAAGTGTCCCAAAAAAAATGCCCAACATGGCTTGAAGTAATGGCTGAAAGTGGCCTAAAATGGGCTCCAAAAAGTAGGGTTAAACATGTAATTAAATGGCCTTGAAAGGCAGGTCAGGAAATATCATGACATGGCCAAAGCAACGGTTGTGCAGCAAGGCAAGGCAGCAGCACGTATGGGCAAGGTAGGTGCAGGCGTGCAGGCAAGCGGCTAGGCGGGCGGGGCGCCCGCTGGAGCGCGGTGCGTGCGCGCTGGGGCTCGCGGGGTTGCGGTTGGGGGCTGTCATTTCTTGTTTCACTGTAGAGACTGCAAGCTATTTTTCTAAATTCCTACAGAATTACTGTTCATGGCTGTGGTTGAATTTCTCTGTCTAGCAGCCAATTTTCTCTATTTTTCAAATTTTTTTCCTAAGTTTTTCAAGCCACTTTTCTTTCGTTTTTAGCCTATTTCCGCAAGGGTTTCTAAACCCCCCTTTTTGACATCCTTCCCACTTATTTAAAAGGTGTTTTACACACTTATCAAGTCTTTTAATTTTTCATAAAATTTCAACATAACCTCCGTTGTTTTCCAAGCCTTTTTCCTACCTAATATTCACAATACTTCATATGTATAAGTATGTCACAACCCACCCTCACTCGGTGGCCACAATTCATGTAAATTAAACATACATCCCTTGTTTTCAACACACACATCAAGTTGTCTCAATATATACATATGATGTTCATCAAATAAAGACATCTTACATATCATTTGTGTTTAAACCCTTACACTTTAAAATGGCCCAAGGCCTACAATCCACTGCTTTTCCAAATTGAAATACAAGTCATCTGGGCTTATGCCCATACATACAAAAATATGCACCAAGGGCCAAATGTCCATCCAAGCCCCCTTCCTCCCTTCCTTCAAGACTTCCTCACGTCTCAAGTACCGGGAACCTCATCTGTAATATGATATCCCACGAGGGGTCAACTCAACTGTGGTATGACAAAATGCTAATGCTAGGAACAAATTTAAGGCGTGGCATGTGCAAGTGTACATTTTAAAAGCTATAACCCTATAATCCCTCAATGCTATGTAATGTCAATATGCATGACACACACATGCAACTCTATGCCACCCATGTCTCGTTTCCCGGTCCATCCCCGTCAGCCCGCGAGTACTGTCATTGGCCAGATTTTAGGTTTTTCACCACAGGATCTACACCCTCATAATACATAGCACCAAGTGCTCGACCCACGCCATGTTTCCAAGGATTCAAGTATGTCAAAATGCCTTGATTTTTCTCAACGCAAATTATATGAGACATTTCATCAACACATGGTGTATAACTTAAAATATGCCTCATTCATAAAGTAAAGTATAACTTCAAATTCACAACACTTTGTCTACATGAATGTAAGTCACAATTCAATGAATTAAACATATAATCAAGTTTCATGTTCATTACTTTAACAATTTCTCAAAAAAAAAAAATACAAATACACAAACTACCAACTCATGGAATAAATCATAACTCTCAAACCACAAGAGTTTCTTTACATGAATATAAGCTAGTACCTAAACTACCAACTCTAAGTTTTCAAAGAAACCACTACCTAAATGATTTTCTAGCATCAAGTAAACACCTCAATCACTCAACCAACATATAGAAAGACAAAGAAACTTAAATCTATTCTTAACTTAGCAAGATATCATACCTAAAATGGTTTTTCTCAACCCGAGGGAGTTGTGTTCGCTGTGCAGTGAAACTGATTAGTGAGAATATAGCCCTTGATGAGAGGAACAACTTTCTAGAAGGAAGTCTTGCAAGAATCTTGGCCTAGGAGTGTGTTTTGGTGGCTTGAAGCTTGGAGAACCTAGGGTTTTTCTTCACTTTCTCTCCATGAACGTGTTTTGCTCTTTCTACAGACCAAAGAATGATATTTTTACACTAAGGGGGCTGTATTTATAGTGGAGGGGTAAAGGTGAAAAATGACCCTTTTGCCTTTAATGAATCCGGGACGCCGTTACACTACGACCCGTCCCGAAATGCCTCAATTCTATATTTTATTTTATCCAAAGTTCTTAAAATTATTTTAAATAAATTTTTCAAAAAAATAAATTTTCGCTTGTGGTCGGGTTTGGCCGGATCCACCCGGGCCACCCGGATGCCCTTTTGGTCCAATTTTTGAAATTGTCTCTGAATAGGATCAAATTTTTATAAGAGGTGTATTTTAACATTATAAGCATATTTATCTTCTATGGCATACTCAAAATATCCTTCTAAACATGACTTATAACTAAATGATACATATGTAGTGCCCTACTAGCAAATGATACATGAATAGTGCCTTATCAGCAAAAACGAAAAATTTATCCTCATTTTTGTTTTCAGATCTCTACAAGGTAATTCTAGATCTCTTTTCAAGATTGTATGATTCATGTAAATAAAAATATCTAAATAGATTTTTGAAATTGCTTCCGTTGTGGTTACGAAACCAACAATTGGTATCAGTGCAACTTTACTTGAATCCATTAATTTTGAAGGTTATATTTACTTTGTTTTAAGCCTATTCATGGATCCCAATAAAAACAAAGGATTTTTATGGGTATATTAAAATGTGATTTTGTGATACAATTTGTTGATACAAAGATTTAATCCTCGTTTGATACCTATAGGGATGGATTAATTAAATAATTTTATTTTTTTTATATATCCATATTTTTATATTAAGGGTATATGATACCATGGATAAGCAATCTTGACAGTAATATAGATTATTATTTTAATTAGATATTAGATACCCAAATTAATTAAATTGTTTAGGTATATGATACCTAATGGCTCAATTTTATTTTTTATATATCCATCTTTTTATATTATGAGTATATGATAATCTTGATAGTAATATAAATTATTATTTTAATTGGGTATTAGATACTCAAATTAATTAAATTGTTTAGGTATATGATACCTAATGGCTCAATTTTATTTATATATATATATATATATATATATCTATATTTTTATATTATGGGTATATAATACCCATGGATAGATAATCTTGATAGTAATATAGATTATTATTTTAATTAGATATTAGATACACAAATTAATTAAATTATTTAGGTATATGATTTCTAATGTCTCAATTTTATTTTTTTATATATCCATTTTTTTATATTATGGTTGTATGATACTCATATATAGACAATCTTGACAGTAATATAGATTATTATTTTAATTGGATATTAGATACCCAAATTAATTAATTTTTTTTTAATTTTTTTTTTATGTTTATGATACCTAATGGCTCAATTTTATTTTTTAAATATTCATCTTTTTATATTATGAGTATATGATACCCATAGATAGACCATCTTGACAATAATATAGATTATTATTTTAATTAGATATTAAATAACCAAATTAATGTTTAGGTTTATGATATCTAATGACTCAATTTTATTTTTTTTATATATCCAACTTTTTATATTATGAGTATATAATAACCATAGATAGACAATCTTGATAGTAATATAGATTATTATTTTAATTGGATATTAGATACCCAAATTAATTAAATTGGTTAGGTATGTAATAGCTAATGGCTCAATTTTATTTTTTATATATTCATCTTTTTATATTATGGGTATATGATACCCACAGATAGTTATTATTTTAATTGGATATTAGATACTCAAATTAATTAAATTGTTTAGGTATATGATAGCTAATGGCTCAATTTTATTTTTTATATATTTATCTTTTTATATTATGGGTGTATGATGACCATGGATAAACAACTTTGGCAGTAATATAGATTATTATTTTAATTGAATATTAAATACCCAAATTAATTAAGTTATTTAGATATATGATACCTAAGGACTCAAATTTTATTTTCAATATCAATCCTTTTATATTATGGGTAAATGATACTATGGGTATTTGATACCCAAATATGTATGATTTAAAATTATATAAAATATAGGTTACTTGAGACTTGACCTATAGGAGTTCTTAGATACAAGGATTAAATCTTAGTATACTCTTAGATATACATGGATGATGTATATGATAATTCAGATGTTAAAATGTTTTAATATTTTATTTCTAATTTTTGAATGGTTGATTTATGTGAATGGATGTATCCTATCTCTCATGGTTGGCCATTAAGAATTATGTAATAAATTTGAATTTGAGGAAATTGTACAGGACAATGGACTTGGAGTTTTTTTCCTCGAAAGGGCAAGTTCCATTGGTTTTCCTAGCCTATTTATTTTTAGTTTCTTCTAGATTTGATGTAAACTCACACATGTGAGTATAGGTTCTTCGTGTAAATAAATAATTTTTATTTTATTTTATTTCAAGAATGAAGAATATACTATAAAGTGGATGACATCAAGAAGATCAAGAAAGACTCAAGTTTGCTACCAATTTTAGTTACTTCGTAGTTTTGATCATGAGAAATATGGGATTGTATTTGTTATTATTTTTAGATGCATATGTGTTCTCTTTATGCTTGAATTATAATGCATGATAATTTGTTTTTGCTAATAAATATCATAAGTGATCCATAGGTAGATCTCATGTGTTAATAATAATCATTTTATTTTTATTTAAAAGGAAGCATATTTGGATTATTATTAATACATGAGATATTTATTTATGCATGAAATGCATAATTAGAATATTAATTATACATGAGATGCATAATAAGATCGTCAATTTATAAAATCAAGTGGGAAATGGATCCTTTATGAAAGGTCCCATGGTCTTCCATTATCGTTATATAGTAAGACAAAAGTAGGCACCTTGTGTTATCTCTGAGTAGCCTCCATACAGAGGGTGCATATTTTTGTTGGTTACAAGTATAGACCTTTTAAGATAGAATTGAAAGAGACGGTGTGTGGGTGATCTCCCCATGAAGACACTATTCACAGTGGTTGTCTTTTAATTTGAGATGATGGTATACGCTTGATCAAAAGGGAATATTTTTTCCCACGGAGTTTGTCATTTTCTTTTGAAGACTAAAGGTTATTGGAAGTTATAATTTTATTTGACATTAGATGTCTAGGTAATAAAATCATATAGGATATGATAGTCCTCGTAATCATGTAAATTACATTGTATACGGAGCATGTTAGTTATAGGATTAGGTTCCAATGCATTCATTGATAATGGCTTGAGGATACTACTATATGTTTATGAAAGTAAAAGTTATTTATTGTTTATTATTTTCATCCATGTTAACGTATGCTTATATTTGATTCTCATATGTCTTCATTTAATCCACTTGCTATCATCCTAAAAGAAAGTAAGTTGACTGGGTCTAATAATGTGGATTGGAAATGGAACTTGGATATTATACTCATTGCCGAGGGGTACAAATATGTACTACTATAGATAGCCCAAACCTTCTAGGTGTTAATGCACCTCAAAAGGATCTTGATCACTATGCTAGGTGGGTCAAGGCTAATGAGATGGCACATTGTTAAATTTTGGCTTCAATGTCAAATATATTATAGTATTAGCATCAAACTTTTTAGAGTACTAAGGATATGATCCTTAACCTCAAGGAGATGTTTGGGGATCAAAGGCGTCATGCTAGACAGACTGCTATGAAAGCTCTCATGAGCACTAAGATGGTAGAGGGAACTCCAGTAAGAGAACACATTTTAAAAATGATCAATTTTTTAAATGTACTGGATGTTCTAGGGGCTGAAATTGATGCTGAGTGCCAAGTTGATATTATCCTTGAGTCACTGTCTAACTTTTTTAATCAGCTTACACTTAATTACAATATGAATAAAATGAATATGACTTTAGTTGAGCTTCTTAGCTCTTCACAAGTAACAGAGGGTATTATCAAAAGTCATCCTAGTGCGCATGTGACTGAGGGTTCTTTTTCTAAGCCTAATCTTAAAGGAAATGGAAAGGGAAAGAAGAAAAAGAATCCCAAAAACTGCAAAAGAAATATGGGTTGTCACGACCCAAAACCCACACTATACGGATTAGGGACTGGGATCAACACTGTCACTCGGATAAGCAGTACAAAATAGGATTATCTGATAACAAATCAAAAATTTTTTGTCATCATATGCAACTTATTTGATAACAAATCGAACTCTGACAATCATTAATAGGATTATTTCCAAGTACAATTTTCGTCATCATAAATCATTATTTAAGTCTAACATCATTTCTAGTGTCACTATGTCACAATATCTAGTATTTGCATTAACCTTACAAGATATATAGATTCAAATTATGACTTGGAGCTATACATCGTTGACACTACCCACAATCACATTACTAGCTCCACTAGTTGCCATCATTTCATTTCGTTTCATATTGTGTTACCTGAAAAATTGTTATAAATCTGAAGTGAGCTAACTTAGCTCAGTAAGTAAGTCCTTCATTCTACCATGGGTTACACAAGGGTGTGTAATAAAAGAATAATCATAGGATTTCAAATTCAAAGGGATTGGCCATAAGGCCAAAATAACAGAGTTCACAAGGGGTTCACAAATGCAATAAGAATGACTAAGCAAGTCAACAAGTACAAATGTATCAACAAATGATGTTTAGCTACCCAAATCAAGAGATTCAAATCGAATACAAAAGTTAAGCCTCAAAGGCGTATTTCACATTTAAAGATGAGATCATCAAATAAACAAATAGTGTGGAATCTAACATACACAGATTGAGTCTAATAGATGCTATCACAAATAGGGCCCGGCTACCCCAAACAACATTCATCCAGGTTTACCACTCATCTCTGGGTTTCCCTGAATAACACTAAGAGCTCTTATCAAATAATCATGTCCTTAGTGGACTAAGTGTTGGGTATCATTGCCAAACATCGACTCATAGGTCATCAGCATCTAATGAATCAAGGTGGGTGTTGTGACAGACACAACATCCGGGTACTCATAATACTGTCATTAGTAAGGACTCCACAAGGTATGAATATAAACATAGGTTACAACATCTACAATAAAAGGAATCACAATAATCACAAAGATAGTATATAGTCGAGAAGTCAAAGGACTCATAGATGTTCCCAACAAATAAGATATCAACAATCACAAATTTTCACATAATGGAAACATAGTAATTAATAGTTTATGGACTTGAAGCAATTGCAGATATACAATTTCAAGAAACAACAATTGGCAGCTATACAAGTAGGCCACATTGGTAAAGTAGAAATCCATAAATTAGAGTTCGGGTTTACTTACATTAGGTTCTTAGCATTTCATTCACATACTAGTACCATAGCACTATCTCATAGCCTTGTTCCATTTTTTCATCATTTAGATGATCCTATAATTATGGATCAAAAATAAATTATATATTGAATTAGTGTTCATTCTAATTTCAAGCATCTTTATTCATCATTTTAAGTTCTTTTGAACTTAGTCTAATTGATTAAGAGATTCTCAAATTCCCAATTTAAGGTTCCCTAATGCTTTATAGCTTATTTGACCCTTCAAAGGCATAATGGTAATTTACCCTTTTTAATATCCCATATTTCTCTATGCACGATTTACGTATTCGGACTTCATTTGTGAGTCCAGTCGGCCATTATAACATTTATGCGGGCCTTTCAATTTCATCTATACATTTCTGGAAACTTCATTAGGTCTTAAGGACGTATTCATCCTTTTTTTAGTTTGTTATTGGGTCTTATTTTTTTCAAAAGAACGTCATCGTCAAGTCTGGAATATTGACTATAATTAATTTAGGCTTTTTTAGATCTTAATTAGCTTATTTGTGGCTTATATTAAGGTTAGGGGCATTATCATAATTCTACACTTTCACGTGCTATATTTTTCGGTAGAACCAAGGGGTCTTTCTATGGAAACCTGCACGAACAATCGTCATTTTTTGATGGTTTTTTCGCTTCTCACACCTGCTTTTTCCACACCTCATTGTTTGCTAAAATGGACTCCACCGTTGAGTCCGAAACGTCTAAGAAAGTCAGAATATGCCATCTTTGACATTTAATTGACTTTCGGACTACTAAGGGTAAAATGATAATTATGACATATTTTCGGGAATTTGGTTCACAAAATAGATCCCAACATTAGGTCCAGAATGTCCCAAAATGCTAAGGTATGTGTTTTCATAGTTATCGGAGTTTAATTGGTCATTTAATTAATCATTAGGACATATTTGAAATTATTCCAGTTTGCCCGTTCATATTTTTTGAGTTCTAATTTCATAAATTAGACTCTTTCGTTGTGTTCGGAATGCCAAAAAAAATTGGGTTAAACTATTCTTTCATTTTAATTGGCATTTAATTGGCCTATTTTTGGCCTAAGGGCATTTTGGTAACTTTTTTTATAATTAAAAGGACTTCAAATTGATATTTAATTAATTTCTTGGGCCATTTCGTAATTAATAGAAGTTTGGGGGGTCAAAAAATAATTTGAGGTACTTATATAACCTAAACAGTATGTGTCACGACCCGAAACCCACCCTACGCAGATTAGGGGTCAGTGACTGACATTGCCACTCGGACAGGCCGAACAGAATCAAATGAATTGCATAGAACGATATGTAATTTTTTTTTTCTTTTTTTTTTTCATACAAATAAATCACAAATCATTGAATCATTTAATGCGAAAGTTGCACCAAATGCAATTCATCTGATCATATGCCGAACTCCAACCACCATCAATCAAATATCTCCAAGTACCATTTTATTCACCATGACTCACTAATCAATTTAACACCTCTATCAATAGTACAATATTAAAAATACCTATTATCGGATCAGCCTTACAGAGTATGCATTCAAATCGTAACTTGGAGTTCACGTCATCAATATTGTTCATAGGCTCGCCACTAGCTCTACTAGTCACCCCATTCACCCTGTTTTGTTCCTTCTCTTATAAAGCTACCTAAAAAATAGCTATAAATGTGGAGTGATCTAACTTAGCTCAGTAAGTAAATTTCCTTGCTCTGCCATTGGTCAGGGTCAGTACAGAAAAGAGTGTAATCAAAGATAAGTAAAGGATATGGTAATACAATAGCTAGTCACCAAAAATGTGAAACAACAGAAATAACCTGAGGGTCCATCAGGCACGTCTTATGATAATGTGATACAAATGTACGATAAATTCAACAATAGGGAGTTGGCCTATACAATAGTTAGATGCCACAATTCATAAGGTATCGCAATAGTCAAATCAGATCAAACAATAGGCTTGCAAGGCATATCAGTAATCAAATCATATCATCAATCAAACGTATCAATAAATAGGAATACATCATCAGATAATCAAAAGTAGGCATAGCCAGCATATCAATAATTAGAAAGTACAATAGCTGAATGTCAATGAATGATATGAATACTAACAGAATAAATGATGAAACACATAGGGCCCGGCATACCCTAAGAAGTGCTTATCGAGGGGTCTGTTGGTTTGACAGCTCCTATACGCACCCGGGTCCAGCCTCGCCCAAATCACTAGATAGCAATATAGCTCTTTACATATATCATGTCCTCTATGGACTTCGACTCGTAGGTCTAGAAGCATCTATGAATCAGACGGGCGTTGTGACATATCATAACTCAAGGCACCCATATTAATAATACCATGATCATCAGAATTTCACAGGCGATGTACATATTTGTGGAATAGCATATCCTCAGCAGTTAGGGGCATAACATTTTCCAATATCCAAGCAAGTATAGAAATAGACAATTAATCATACGAGATATTGGCAATCAATTTAACGAGTCCACAATATAGAACAAACATCAAATTGTGGAGCCAATAAGTATTAGGCATGTATAGGAGTACAAATTTGGCAGCATAAAAGAAATAACATTGTGACATGGCTAGGAATACCACATGTTAGAGTTCAGGTATACTTACATTGGGTTCTTAGCATTGTATCCTCATGCGGTTACCATAATAGCTATCCCATAACTCTCTTTCCATTTTTCATCGTTTGGGTGATCTTATAATCACAGATCAAAAATACATGGCATAATGAATCAGTATTCATTTATGTCTCAACTTTGTTATTCAGTGTTTTAAGTGCTTTTGAACTCAGCCTATTCAATTAAGGGTCTTCATTTTCCTATTTAAGGTTCCCTAATGCCTTATAACTTATTTTTCCCTTTAAGGGCATTATGGTAATTTATCTCTTTTTAATATTTCATATTTCTTCGTATATGACTCACGTATTCAGACTTCATTTTGAGTCTATTTGGCCCTTATAATATTTATGTGGACTTGTTAATTTCATTTTTATACTTCTAGTAACTTCATTAAGTCCTAGGGACGTATTCGTCATTTTTTAGTTTGTTAACGAATCTTATTCTCTTCAAAGGAATGTTATCGTCAAGCCTGAAATATCGAATATAATTAATTTAGGCTTTTCTAGATTTTTATTTGCTCATTTGTGACTTACATTAAGCCTAGGGACATTTTCATAATTTTATGCTTTTACGTGTCATAATTTTTGGTACTTCGTTTGCTAAAAGGAACGCTACCGTTGAGTTCGGATAGTCCAAAATAGTCAAAATAGGTTACCTTTTTATTTAATTGGCCCTGGATATCATTAGGGGTAAAATGGTAATTTGACATTTTACGTGTCTAAATTTTTGGGACTTCATTCCATAGAATGGATCCTGCCATTGGGTCTGGAATGTACCAAAAGGTTAAGGTACGCATTTTTATAGTCATTGGAGTCTAGTTGGTTACTTAACTGATCATTAGGACGCATTTGGAATTATTCCAGTTTGCTTGTTCGTATTTTTTGGCATTTAATTTGACAAATCTGACTCTACCGTTGAATTCGGAATGCTAAAAAATATTAGGTTGCACTATTTTTTTTATTTTAATTGGCCTTCATTTAGTCTATTTTTGGCCCAAGGGCATTTTGGTAATTTCATCATATAATTAAAGGGATTTAAAATAAATATTAAATTAATCTCCAGGCCATTTTATAATTAACAGAAGTCTGGGGGGGTCAAAATGCAAATTGCAGGAACTTTTTAACCTAAACCATACAGTTTGAGGGATTAGAGACTGAACTGGACAGGCATGGTCAAGAACCAACCGATTCCTCTGATTCACTGCATCATGCTAACGTCTTGATGACATCAACACTAACGTTTTATTTTTAAATCCATTTAAGAAAAATGATGCTGTCACAACCCGAAACCCACCCTATGCGGATCTCGTGTCGCGGGGCTGACCCGAAGGCCGTCCCTACTTTTTCCATTCCTGTATCATAGTACTAATATGCAAAGTACTAAAACCTCAAAACAATAACAGCGGAAGTCTTATCAGTAATAGTACATCAGCGGAAGTCTTTCAATACACAATGTTAGCGAAAGTCTTTACAATACATAATATGGTTCTACATAAACAAAATAAGAACCAAACATGACCAGCACCCGAGGGTGGTGAATACATGGGAGAACTAAAACATAAACTGATGCATTTCCTTAAATGTCCTTCTATGTCTTTAAACTCCTACCGGGGTCTCGCGGCATCAGTATCTGAAATGGGGGTGAGGAGGGTGGAATGAGCTACAAGAGCCCAGCAAGTAAATACAGATCTCCGACACTGGTATCGAGGATCATAAAAGAATATGAATCCAAGAATAAGAATATGATAGCCAATCGAAACAGTTGCCATAAGGGCCAATAAACAATAGAACACAATGTACAATTAGGAGTAAGGGACATAACATCAACATGAAACTCTTAACATGTGAACAGTGGCAAATGAACAGTAGGATCACAATGTGTAATCAGTAGGAATGGCATAACAATGTTCTGGAATTCTCAACAGGAATGGCATAACAATGTTCTGGAATTCTCGACGATAATACAATAACAAGAAAGTACTGCCATTATAATTGATCACAATAAATCAATAAAGGAATGTCTCACAATACTAGATAATCACAAGAACAATGTAATTCAACAATTATAGTTGAGCAATCGTATAAGAGATGCTTTTGTTCTGTGTCAGGGCTTGATATGCCCTCGGTCCTTGGGGGCCCGGTTTACCCCCTTCAGTGCATTCCAGTGTATGGCCATATGTCCGTTCACGGACTCGACCCGAAGGTCTTCAGTGCATTTAAAAGCATCGGATGGATATTGTGACTGAGCACAAATCCTGTATACATAAACATTTCATGATCATAAATGATTCCATAAGAGTATATAAAATGGAATATCATCAATTCAATGGAAACATAACAATAGGCATTTGAAAGTACGGTTCAACATGATAACAATGGTACAACAATAAATCAATGTCCACCAGATAGAACAATATCACATTGTGGAGACAATAACATCAGATACGCTCAGGAGTACAAGTTTGGCAGTAAAAGAATGAACTTGGCTTGATAACACCACATGGAAGAGAAAGGGTATCTACTTACCTCTAATGCATTGCTAAATCAGTCTCCTGTAGGTTTTCCTTTTCCCGTTGAGTTCCCTATATATCAGTAAATACGTTTCAGAATAATTTCTATTCACCAAATTCTATGCCTTGCTATGATCAGTATTTCTAATACTTATTTAGACTTTTATATGTCTATTGTTCTCGGAACCTCTTTTCATAATTTTGACATTACCAATAGATTCGGAAGGTTCAGAATAATAAAAATTCACTAGTTCTTTAATTCAATCGGAGTCCATTTGACTCACCTATGAAGCAGGGGTATTTTGGTCATTTTTACAAGTCGTAACTTTTCGGGACTCCGTCTCGTGAAACGGACCTCACCATTGGACTCAGAGCATGCGAGATAATAAAAATTGACTATTCATTTGCCCTATTTGGACCTCGTTTGACCCACTTTTGAGTCAGGGGTATTTTTGTAAATTTAACATTTAATTAATTTTTCTTTTTGGGCCTTAGTGTAATTTTTCAAAACATTTGGGGCCGGTTCATAAATTCCATAAGCTGCGGTCTGAACCAGTTGGTTCAGACCCCAAAACCCTAAACCGGTCAGCCTTTCTCCTGAACCAAACAGTTCAGTTTCATTCAAGAACCGGAATACAATAAACCCAATTCCCTATCCCTATCCATGGTTCGGTTAACCCCAAAACCCAATTCTATTTATTATTCCAGTTACCAAACAGCCCTAAATCCATTTAAACCAAAAACCCAAAACGACACAGTTTGGCTCCGTTTTTATTTCCGGTCGGGTACCGACCCGATCCAACCCGGATCCGTCCCCGAATAGACCCACGCTTTTTCGATCGTCTTCCCCACGTCTCCGGTAGGTTTCCGACGTACACTGTCGTCCTCTCCGGCGACGGTGACCCATTTTTAATTATTTTTTAAGCCGTTTTCAATGCCGTTCCATTCCTTTCCCTCCAAGGATCTCGACCCTAGCCTCGACTTGCCCTAAAGCCCTCCCCATCATCACGAAATAGGGGTTTAACATTTTTGGCCAATTTTCCGGCCATGTGGATTCTTCTATTTCATGGCGTTTAAATCACGTTTTTGGCTCAAAAATGTTTCTAGTGTGTTTCTACACTTGTGTAGGTCATTTCTAACAACTCAAAACAAGTTTTTAAACATAAAGTTCATGGAACCCGATTATCCTCCCGAACCTACAATTCAAATTTTCTCTATGGTTTCTACACCATTTAGCTTCATTCTTTTTACAATAATTTCTATATTTCATGCTTGTTCAGACCCCACAATTATATCTAAGCTTTATGCTTTAAATCGAAATAACAGAACTGAAATCAATTACCTGGGTTTCGGATTTTGAGCTCACTGTGACTCTCCCACCTTTCTGTTTCTGAACCAATCTCTCTCCCTTCTTCTCCCCTTCAGTTCCTGACCCTTCTTTCCTTTTCTAACCTCTCATCTCTCAAACCCGTATACATATATATATATATACAAAACACTCACCGCCTCTTCTCTCTCTACCTTATCTCTCTCTCTTCCAATCTCTTTCTTCATTCCCTTTAACCGATCCCCCAGTCGGTGGCCCTTGCCACTTGTAGCTGCGGTGGCAGCACACCCATGCACAAACAACACCTCACACATAGCTTTCTCTCTCTCTCTCCTCCTCACACGTTGCACCCTAACCCTCTCTTGCTGATATCCCACTCGGTGGCTTTGCCACCTCCTCATCATGCAAGGCCCACATGACACACACTTTACATACCTATTATATATATATATATATGCAACCGTATACACATATATACATATATAAATAATATTACATTGATACATTATGTATGTATAGATATTACATATACATCTCCATTTAATTTCGAGCATGCACGCATTACATACGAAATTCAAATGTTGGTTTATTCGGGTGTTTAAATATTCCGATTTAACTTTAAAAAATTATGTGTCGACATTCACTTGCACGTTTTTCAGTAAACTCGGCTTCCGGTGCAACGGCACCCGGACACCCGTGATTGTTTGCCTCTCGTACCTATGCATCGTAATTAAACAATACAGTCTATTACGCATCCACTTTTATTTATGTCATTTCACGGCTTATAATTCGGGATTACATTTATAGCCCGGTCCAGCCCGGTGCACATGCTATATCCCGGGTCGGGATATTACAGATGCAGTTTGGATAAACTGTTTAAAACCCTTTTTAATTCGTTCGGGGCTGACCTGAGCCCCGACCCGAGACCCGACTCGTCACTGTGCTTCGTCCCCAACTCTCTGGCGAGGCTTTTGCGTCTTCTCCGTCTTCCAGCCATTTGTTGATGGGGTTTAACTTATTTTTCTTGGGGATTCTAAGAATACAGTGGGTTTTGTAATTGGGTGTGGTTTAGGCCATCAACAGTGGTGTTACAGTCAGAGCTCCTGTGAGCCAGGACTTTCCGGCAAGATTTCTTTTTACAGTTTCGTGGCTTTTCTCTTGCTGTTTTGACTCCTAATTTTTCCTACAATTTACTGCAACCATGAGGAACATTTCTCCATTGTCCTAGCCTCACGGAAACCCCAAAAATCAACCTACCCACCAATATAAGGCCGTACTTGCGACTGCCCTTTTCTTGGCCGTCTTTACACCATTTTTCATGCTTCAAGTTTCTACGTGCTCCACTTTTTACCTACTTGCAATAACATAAGTGGTTTCTGATGCAAATCATAGCACGACTTCAAGGGATCCAGTTCAAGTCCCAATTGGGCCGGTTACGAGAGCACGAGCAAAGAAGTTTAAAGATGTACTCAACGGACTGATTCAAGAGGCATAGACCCAAGAAAATTTGTGGAGGCCCATTGAGCATGATCCACGTGAACAAAGGTTCATCAACATGATTCAAGTTCGAGAAGAATCTGGCCAAGGCTAAGCTTAAATTGGCAAATTCGGACAGTTTCAATATAGCTTCCTAATTTGGGCATAACTCTCTCATCTGAGCTCCGATTGAGATGATTATAGATTCTATGAAAATCCAAGAAATAGTTCTACAACTTTCATGTTTTGAGGTTTCTGAGATTCGGGCTGAATCAAGGTTGAAATCGGAATTGAAGTTGCTGTACCTACACTGATGACGTTTGGCTGCGCAAAATTTTACTTATTTAGTGGATTTCTATTACTTAGTTTTAGTCGGTAGTTTAGGATGCTTTGGGCCTGAATATGTTCAGCCTATATCTTTTATTTAATGTAGGCCTTATTTGGCCCTAGGGTTTCATAGAGTGTTTCAAAAAGAACTTGTAGCCGTATTTGGCAGATGATGAATTTTTGAGTAAATTGAGAGAGTATTTTCTCTGTAGTTCTTTGAAGAACTATTTGAACTTATCAAGATTTCCTGTGGCGTTTACCAACAACTTATCAAATGAATTTCCACCACCGTTTGTGGTGTTTTCCTTATACTAAGGTTCTTATTTTGCACTAAACAACTGGTTGAGGTCATATATACTGAGGTTCTTGTTTGTCGTAAACAACGGGTCGAGGTTTGTCATTCAGATTTGATTGTGGAACGATCTTGGATTACTTATTTCATTGACGAAACTCGTTATTTTTGGCGGGGTTCGCATCATTTGGTATCAGAACTCAGACTACAAATCAGGTCTAATATATCCTTTTTAATTCTTGCATTAAATTATTATCCTTGAAAAAAAAAATTACTCTGCGCATTGCTCCATTTTTTTTCTTCTTCTTCTTCTTCTTCTCCAAGACATAGCCGCACACCCCTATTCTTCTTCTTTTTTTTTTTTTCATTCTTTTTCTCTTTCTTTTTTTCCTGCACTTCACCGCTACTCCGTCTTTTTATTTTTGGCTCCCCCCCTCTGTGCCGCAATTTTTGACTTGTTTCCATTCTTGATTTCTTATCTGATAACGTGGGTTCGATACATATCTCGCAAGTTTTGACTTTTCTCTTTCTGCTTTCCTATTGCTTTCCTGTTGGTGTTAATCTCAACCCAAGCCGCAGCCAACTGATTCTTCAAGCCGCCTACTGCAATAGCGTTTCTCCAAGTTGCCTACTACAATAGTTCTGCAACTTCCCAATTAGCGCCCCCCTTGACTTTCCTTTTTTTTTTCTTTGCTTTTGCCCAGCAGCGCCTCAGCCAAATTTCAAGGTCCATAAGGACGATGCGTGGGACGAATCGACCATAGCTATTGTGACCTGTTTCTTTCCCTTGTGCCGCAACTTGCTTGGTTGTTGTTTAAAAAAAAAAAAAGAAAAAAAAAAGACAGCGTTTTCAAGGCTTGTTGTTAAAAAAAGAAAAAAAGAGTACAAAAAGCCCGAAGAAATTTTTTTTTTGTTTGTTTTCATCCATTTTGGTTCAAATAAGCTCGAAAATCACCTCACCCCCAAAATTAAATTTTTTTGTGGAAATTTTGCTATTTTGTGCTTCCGAAAATCTAGTCAGCCGCGTTCATTGTATTCTTGCTTTTAAAACCTGAAATTCCTTGACGAGCTTTTGGTGAATTATTGCTGGAAATTTTGAGTATTGTTTGTTTAGTTTCAAAAGAACTGCAAGAGAATTATCGAGTAGAAAAAGGCAAGAGTGGTGAGAACATTAGAGGGTTAAAAGCCACGTATTTTTGAGTGAAACACGAGTGTAGAGTGATTCACATTCTTGAGTGTAAACACATAAGGGAGAGCTTTGTGAGGTCTTTTTTTCTAACTTTGTTTTGCTGGACATATGTCTCACAACAGTGCTAAGAGCATTGCTGAAGATGCTATGACCCTGATTGATCTGAAAATGTTTACGGAGGCCATGCTCATTGAGATGCAGCGTGTGATGAGATTGGAACTGGAGCAGGTTCACGAACGAATAGATCAGATGGAAAGTGCACATGAGAAGCAGCCACAAAACGTCCATAATCTGCATAGAAGAGAAAAAGTTCAACCGAAGGAAGTGAGGGTTGAAGATGAAGAACCTTATGGGGCTGGTTTTGGCCCTGATGCATTGACATTGGTGGTGAGGAGGGCATTGAGCTTGCAAGCAAAAGAAGTTGATGAAGTACAGCGGGAGAACATTTTTCACACTAGGTGTTACGTCAAGGACAAGGTATGTAGTGTGATTATTGATGGTGGTAGTTGTACTAATGTTGCAAGCACAATTATGGTGGAAAAATTGGGACTACCCATGTTGAAGCACCCTAGACCTTACAAGTTGCAATGGTTGAATGATAGTGGTGAGATAAGAGTGAACAAGTAGGTGTTGATTGCCTTTCGAATCGGTAAATACGAAGATGAAGTGTTGTGTGATGTAGTACCAATGCAAGCGGGACACTTATTGCTAGGTCAACCATGGCAGTTTGATAGGCATGTGAAGCATGATAGCTTTACAAACAAATACTCTTTTGTACTTAATCAACGATCAATCACTCTTTTACCATTAACACCGCAGCAAGTATATAAGGATCAAGTGAGATTGCAAAAAGAGAGTGATCAAAAGAAAGAGAGTGAACAAAAGAAAAAGAGTGAAAATCAAAGAGAGGCCAAGAAAAATGAGAGAGAAAACCAAAATTCGGCCATTGAGAGAAAATCAGAGAGAAAACAAAAGAATTTCTATGCAAAGGTGAGTGAAATTAAGCGAGCAATGTTTTCAAATCAGCCGATGATTGTACTTTTGTACAAAGAGGCATTTCTAAACACTAACGCACTTGACCCTGTTTTGCCTAGTTCTGTTGTTTCTCTTTTACAAGAGTATGAGGATGTCTTTCCCGAGGAAACACCACATGGGTTACCTCCAATCCGAGGGATTGAACATCAAGTTGATTTTCTTCCCGGTGCCACAATTCCAAACCGACCAGCCTATCGGAGCAATCCCGAGGAGACAAAGGAGCTTCAGTGGCAAGTACGTGAGTTGTTGGAGAAAGGGCACGTGAGGGAGAGCATGAGCCCTTGCACCATTCTGGTTTTACTTGTACCTAAGAAGGATGGCACGTGGAAGATGTGCGTTGACTGCCGAGCCATCAACAACATAACGGTAAAGTATCGTCATCCTATTCCTCGCTTAGATGATATGTTAGATGAGCTGCATGGTTTTTGTGTGTTTTCTAAGATTGATTTAAAGAGTGGTTATCATCAGATTAGAATAAAAGAAGGAGATGAGTGGAAAACTGCCTTTAAAACAAAATATGGTTTGTATGAATGGTTAGTTTTGCCTTTTGGATTGACTAATGCTCCGAGCTCCTTTATGAGACTTATGAATCATGTTTTACGTGCATTTATAGGCAGATTTTTTGTTGTCTTCTTTGATCATATACTCATTTATAGCAAAAACGTGGACGATCATGTAGTACATTTGAAATTTGTTTTAGATATGTTAGGAAAGAAAAGTTGTTTGCTAATCTGAAGAAGTGCACTTTTTACACCGATAAGCTTGTATTTCTAGGATTTTTTGTTAGTGCACAAGGTATACAGGTTGATGAAGAGAAGGTACGTGCAATCCAAGAGTGGCCGAGTCCCACAAGTGTAGGTAATGTTCGTAGTTTTCATGGACTTGCTAGTTTTTACTGGCGGTTCGTTAAGGACTTTAGTAGCATAGCCGCACCACTTACCAAAGTAATCAAGAAGAATGTTGGATTTTGATGGGGAGAAGAACAGGAGAAGGCATTTCAACTAATCAAAGAGAAGCTGACCAACGCCCCCTTATTATATTTACCTAACTTTTCAAAAACATTTGAGATTGAATGTGATGTTTCAGGTATTGGCATAGGCGCAGTTCTTATGCAGGAAGGACGACCAATTGCTTACTTCAGCGAGAAAATAAGTGGGGCAGCCTTAAACAACCCAACTTATGATAAGGAGTTGTATGCATTGGTTCAAGCTTTAGAGATGTGGCAACATTATCTATGGCCTAAGGAATTCGTTATTCACACAGATCATGAGTCCTTGAAACACTTGAAGGGCCAACACAAGCTCAACAAAAGGCATGCACGTTGGGTGGAGTTCATTGAGACGTTTCCATACGTCATCCGGTATAAGCAAGGTAAGGAGAATGTGGTCGCCGATGCACTTTCTTGCAGGTATGCCTTACTCTCCACTCTTGATGGAAAATTGCTTGGTTTTGAGCACATTAAAAATTTATACGCTGATGACCATGCATTTTGTGAGGAATACCGGGCTTGTGAGAAAATCGCTTGTGGTAAGTTCTTTAGGTTTGATGGATTCCTGTTTCGAGAGAATAAGTTATGCGTGCCTAATTGTTCCTTGAGGGAGTTATTAGTGCAGGAATCTCATGGTGGGGGATTAATGGGACATTTTGGAGTTGCAAAGACTTTAGCTATTTTGTAGGAACACTTCTATTGGCCTCACATGAAACGAGATGTTGAGAGAATTTGTGGTAGATGTGTCACATGTAGGCAAGCTAAATCCAGAGTGCGGTCCAACGGTTTGTATACTTCTTCACCAATTCCTAGTGAGCCTTGGATTGATATTTCAATGGAATTTGTGTTAGGATTGCCTAGGACTAAACGTGGGAGCGATTCAATTTTTGTGGTTGTGGATAGATTTTCTAAAATGGCACACTTTATTCTATGTCACAAAACAGATGATGCCTCGCATGTTGCTGATTTGTTCTTTCAAGATACCAAATGATGCGAACCCTACCAAAAATAACGAGACCCAAAAATGAAGAGAAACCCAAGATCATTCCATAGTCAGATCTGAATGACAGACCTCGACCCGTTGTTTACGACAAACAAGAACCTCGGTATATATTACCTCAACCCATTGTTTAGTGCGAAACAAGAACCTCAGTATAAGGAAGACACCACAAACGGTGGTGGAAAATCCGTTTGATAAGTCGTTAGTGAATGCCACAGGAAATCCCGATAAGTTCAGATAGCTCTTCAAAGAACTGCCGAGAAAATACTCTTCAAAAATTTACTGAATAATCATCTGCTGCCAAATGCGGATACAAGTTCTTTTTAAAACACTCTATGAAACCCTAGGGCCGAATAAGGCCTACATTAAATAAGAGATATGGGCTGAACATCTTCAGGCCCAAAACATCTTAAACTACCAACTAAAAGTAATAAAAGAAATCCATTAATTAAGTTAGAATCTCGCGCAGCCAAAAACGTTATCAATGTAGGTACAACAATTTCAAACCCGATTTTGACCTTGAGACAGCCTGAATCTTGGAAAATGTAAAACATGAAAGTCGTAGAAATTTTCCTTGGCTTTCCATAGCATCTTGAATCATCTCAATCGGAGCTTGGATAATAGATTTATGCCCAGATTACGAAGCGACATTGAAACTGTACGAAAATCACCCAATTAGCGTTTTTGTGTACTTAGCTTCTTAGCTCTCGACCTTGTGTTTGGCCCATCTGGAACTTGTAAAGGATCTTTAAGACTCGGTCCAGAATGGTACCCATCATTCAAATGATGCGAAACCCCCAAAAATAACGAATTCCGTTAATGAAATAAGGAATCCAAGATCATTCCACAATCATATTTGAATGACAGACCTCGACCCGTTGTTTACGACAAACAAGAACCTCGGTATATATGACCTCAACCCATTGTTTAGTGCGAAATAAGAACCTCGGTATGAGGAAGACGTCCCCAAACGGTGGTGGAAATCCGTTTGATAAGTCGTTGGTGAACGCCACAGGAAATCCCGATAAGTTCAAATAGTTCTTCAAAGAACCATAGAGAAAATACTCTATCAATTTACTCAAAAATTCATCATCTGCCAAATGCGGCTACAAGTTCCTTTTAAAACACTCTATGAAACCCTAGGGCTGAATAAGGCCTACATTAAATAAAAGATATGGGATGAACATCTTCAGGCCCAAAGCATCCTGAACTACCGACTAAAACTAATTAATACAAATCCACTAAATAAGTAAAATTTTGCGCAGCCAAACGTCATCAATGTAGGTACAACAACTTTAATTTCAATTTCGACCTTGATTCAGCCCGAATCTTGAAAAACTCAAAACATGAACGTTGTAGAACTATTTCTTGGATTTCCATAGAATCTTGAATCATCTCAATCGGAGCTCGGATGAGAGAGTTATGGCCATATTATGAAGCTACATCGAAACTGTCCGAATTTGCCAATTTAAGCTTAGCCTTGGCCAGATTCTTCTCAAACTTGAATCATGTTGATGAACCTTTGTTGCTCATGTGGGTCATGCTCAATGGGCCTTCACAAATTTTCTTGGGTCCATGCCTCTTGAATCAGTCCGTTGAGTACATCTTTAAACTTCTTTGCTCGTGTTCTCGTAACCGGCCCAATTGGGACTTGAACTGGATCCCTTGAAGTCGTGCTATGATTTGCATCAATTTCAGCTTTCATAAGTTTTTACCCAAAAACTAGTTTTTTCTCATAAATTAGGTCCATGGTTTCTTAAGGTTTCCGAGCTTTAAAACTTACTAGTTGTCTCTTATTTTCTTCCCCCCACAACATACTCTACATGCATGCAACAATGAGACCATAAAACAGCTTGTACATGAATAAATTTTTGAGAGAAAAAATATTGGGTTTGTAGTGTTTTTACCTCAACAGTGAAACTCCCTTTTCCTTGCTTTGATTATAACTTCTTTTAATACTCTAAGGTCTGGTTTAGGGTTGCATGCAGCCTTCCCTCTTCTTCTTCTTCTTCCTTCACTTTCTCTCTCTACTCGAACCCTACAAGCACACCTACTGTAAGTCTGACTTGTATGGCCTCACAACACACTGCTATATACACACAACACACTCATTATTTCTTTTCTCACACGTAACCCCCTCCCCTAGATAAATTACCATCATTATGTCTTGTATATATGTATATGTATATATATATGTATATATAGCTACATAAAGGATGATTAGTGGAGCAGGGTGGTGGCCAATAGGGTGCTGCCACCTCATTTTGAGTGTGAAATTTTTGAGTGTACAAGTAACAACAAAGACGGTAGTGGATACCAAAAAAGACACTTGTGAATTCATATCCATAAAAATATATATGCATGTGTACAGTCGTGCTTTAAGTATGAATACATATGGTTTATATATATATATATATATAATATGTGTGTGATGTATATCTATGGCTGTGGCAGCTTCTAGGATCACAAAAAAAAACAAAAAAAGAATAAAAAATAGAAATAAAGGGGCTGCAAACTGATAAGGCAATCACCTATTTATACAAGATATATATATATATATATATATATATATGAGAAAAATCAAGAAACTTCTAGCTAAAGAAATTTGAGGAACCTTTTAGTGGCAACCAAACATTAAAAAAAATTGGGGATTCTCACCTCTTCTGAGATCTATATATATATATATATATGTAGAAGCATGAATCTATAGCAACCAAATCCCAAACAAACAACAAAAACAAAAACACAAAAACAAGAGAGGGTCATAGGTAAGACAATTGTTGTAACAGAGAAGAAAGAAGAAGAAGAAGAAGAAAGCAACAGAGGAAGAAGAGGAAGCTAGAGCAGGTAAGCTAATAATTTTCAGTTTATTGCACTGTTCTTAAAATGAGTTTGTATAAAACCTAAGTAAAACGCCTAAAAACTTATAGGGTTCAAAAGTATAGGAAAAAGGATGAATTTAGGAAGAAATAGGGAGTTATTTGGTGAAGAAATGAGGGAGATATGACTAGTTGCAGGTTTCGAGTGATGAGACTTTTTGGTGGCTTTGAGTGATTTGAGGATCGGAAAAATATTCCTCTCAATCCCAGAAATGGTTAGGAAGAAAAAAGAAGGAAAAATAGTGTCTAAAACACCACGAAATAGGAGAAATCCATGTCGCTGGAAAAACGACCCTCGCTAGAGCAGCCACTATGAGTGGCTATTCGACGGCCAAGGGTTTAATCAAATAGAGAATTTGACCATAGAAATAGAAACTGTAACACCCCGATCCTGTATAATTAATAATTAAATATTAATTATTAATTAGTACCGAATTACAGAATGATTTAGGGAATTAATCATAATCCCGGCGGTCGCCATAGACCGATTAAATAATTAAATATGTATGGGGGGAAGGGTATTCTACCCGAACCCAAATTACTGATTAATTCGGTGAAATAACGCCGTTTTAATACTAACGGAACCCGAATTAGCTAACCCGGGAAATCCCGAATGATTAATAAACGACACGGAACCTCTGACACTGTAGATAACTGAAATATGAAACTCTCGGAACAAACCGCATCGAAAAAGAAGCTACGGAATGAAAGTTATGTAGCAAACACTGAAACTGAATTACTGCGCAGCCAAACGTGGCCTTAACCAAAAATGTGAAAAAAAGGGCCAAATGGGAGGCCAAGGGAATTGAACCCTTGACCTTTAAGAAGGAAGGAATTTTTCTCAAAAAGTTTACCAACTGGGCTGTCATTACTTTGTGCACATATATATAACCAAAATTTATATATCTTTGAATTGCCCAAGGCTCCACCTCAAATTGGGCCAATGGGATTTCATGCAACCATATATGATATATAATATATGATATATATATATATATACAATCTGATTGGGCCATTCTCTCCACCAATGGAGAAGCATGCACATCAAATCAACATGTGTACAAAAATGCATATGTGTACATATGTATTTTATACATATGAGTGCTTGTGTGTCTCAGAATTGGAGAACAAATTCTCTATGTGTGTGGGTGCATGAGATCTGCTAAAGAGAGAGAGTGGGAGAGGACTGCCATGAGATCAAGCATGGTGTGTGCATGTGTGTGTACATCCATGGAGATACACCAGAGAGGACTGAGGGCTGAGGGGCACGACTGCACTGAGGCAACACACAGGAACCTCATACTGAGCCATGAGTGGGCAATGTCAAATAAGAGGTATAACCCCAAACTGTCTGATTTTCTGTTTAGATTCCTGTCACTGTTTTTGATAGTTTTAAGCTCTATTAACTGCATGCTTGGGATTATTTGGACCCTAGTAGACATCAGGAACCGATTAGGAAGGCCAATAGGGCTTGAAACCTACTGACCGTACCTAAGTCCACCATGGATGGACCAAGAATTGCAGGTCTGATTCGACCTCCCTAAAACTGAGTTTTAATGGTCTAGAACTGATCTAGACACTGAGGGGGTTTAAAAACCACTGACCCGCGACCCCATTGCTTGAGTTTAGACCCTCAAAACCGAACCTATAGGTCTCGGCCATGGAACCCAAACTCGAAAATAGGCTTTTAAACTGAAATTTATAAATGGGGAATTGAAGCCCCTATCCTAAGGGTCACAACAAGCCAAGAATCGTGCAATTTGGTTGAGAAACAAGGCCACACGGCCGAACTGAAATTCTGCGCAATAATCAGTTCTACCGAGCTTAATCCTTGGATTCGAAGCTCAAGATCGATGCCAAGTTGTTGCTCTAGCCTCTAAGAACAATTTGGGACCAAAACATGTTGAAAACCGTGCTTGAAATAGCACGAAATTGAGAAAAACCGAACCTGCAAATTAGGGCAACAGTGGGGCATTCGATGGGGAAGATGGAGTCAACTCGGCCGAGTTGGCCGAGTCATACTGAGTTGGCCCAGACACGTGTCGGCCAACGACCGTGCCACCGTTTTAATGGAACGGCACCGTTTGGCTAAACTGATGTGTTTTAAAAAAAATTGAATTCGGACCGTTTGGCAACTGAGTTAATAAATCAGAAATTGGGAAATTGATTTGGGGCTTATCCGAACCGAGAATAAGAAAGAAATTGGGAATATGAGGGATATCATATCTCGGTTCTCTGAAGGTAACTAGACCGGATGGTTTAGGGAAATTTGGACCGGTTCACTTGGTGAACCCTAGAACCAAACGGTTCTGAAACTATATTTTTATTAAATTCTGTTTTGGCCCCACAGCTTTCTAAAATTACACATTGACCCCCAACAGTTTTGGGAAATGTCACAGTGGCCCACATCTTGGAAAAAATTATACATTTAAGCCCCTGTTAAATTAATTAAATAATAAAATAATTATTTAATTATTTTATTAAATTGGTAAAATTACGATTTTACCCCTGGACATTAGATATGTCAAACGGAGTCCAAATAAATTAAATAAATAGTGTATTTTCACTATTTCAAGCATTCTGGACTCAATGGTACAGTCCAAATTGGGAAATATAGTACCGAAAAATACAGACATGTAAGTGATAAATTACTGTACTGCCCCTGATGGCACCAGACCCAAATAAAAATAAAAGACAGTCTATTTTGACTATGTCGGGCATTCTGAACTCAACGGTGAGGTCTGTTTAACGAACTGGAGTCCCGAAAAATACAGACACATAAAGTGTAAATGACCGTACTGCCCCTAATGATTCTCAGGGTCAATTAAACATAACAGATAGTCCAACTTAATTATGTCGGACACTCTGGACCCAATGGTGAGGTCCATTTTATGAACTGACGTGCCGAAAAAATATGACACGTGAAATTACCAAGTTACCCCTGATACTGTACGAAGCCCAAATGAAGTCCGATTGGGACGAAACTGATACCGATAGAAACCCGAACACTGGTGAAACTGTATACCCGAATAAATGACGAACCGGGGTCAGAATCTTACAAAACATAAAATGACCAAAATACCCCTGAGCACTGTAAGTGTAAGATAAAGGTCAATCTGATCTGATAAATTATCGTAAGTATAATTATGAACACTGAAGGGCTAAGTAAGACTCCGGAACTATCAACGCGTAAAACGAGAAATGACTGATGTGTCCCGATGATCTAAAGCAGATACCAAATGAAGTCCAAAGGACTTAGAAAATTATATACATGATATAAGGGACATTCTGAGGACCTCGACAGGGTCCGGGACAGCAATGGTGAAATTACCATTTTGCCCCTAAGACTAATAAGCACCTAACTGATACCGATTTAAGTCTAAAAGACTTAGAACTTCATACATAAGATATGTAGACTATTCTGAGGACCATGACAGAGTCCGGGGCAAGAATGGCAAAATTATCATTTTGCCCCTAAGGTCAAATAAGTGCTTTACTGATAACGATTGAAGTCCAAATGACTTAAATCATAATCCTGATGACTGCTAAGCCTAATTAAAGAATGAAATAGCCTCGGGTGAGACCCAGTGAAAGGGCGATAGGCTACTAGGCTGTCTTGATGATCCGATAGATACCTAAGATGACAAATGAGACCTGAATGGATGAGTTCTGATCTGTATATGATTGATGATTATTGTTCAGGATATACATGGAGATGCCTGACGTATCTGGAGGTTATCAGATTTGTTGGTGCAAGGAGATAACCGTAACAGTTTGTGAGTAACCCTGACTCCTAAACTGGTGTATAAGTTCTGTCTAGATACTGTATTTTGAAGCACTGTACTGTTTTGAATGTTATACTGTTTAAAAAGCATATATTTAATGTATGATATGCCTTGTCCTGATTGATATATTGTTCCACTTTGTTCCGACTTGTTCAGTTCCGATATGTCTTGATCTGATTGATATTGTACCGTTTTGTTCCGACTTGTTCAGTTCCGATATGTCTTGATCTGATTGATATTGTACCGTTTTGTTCCGACTTGTTCAGTTCTGATATGTCTTGACCTGATTGATATTGTACCGTTTTGTTTCGTCATGTTCAGTTCTGATGTGACTTGTCCTGATTGATATTGTACCGTTTGTTCCGTCATGTTCAGTTCCGATATGACTTGTTTTGATTGATATTGTTCCGTTTTGTTCCGTCCGTTATGATCTATCCGTTTCATGGTCTGTCCGTTACTGATATGTCCTTGTTTTGACTGACGTATTGATCCACCTGGTTCTGTTATATCCCGACCGTTAATGATCTGTCTGTCTTGATTGTTCACCTGTGACTTGAACTGGTGTTTTGCTCCATCTGATTCCGTTATGTTCCGTCTGTTAATGGTCTGTCTGCCTTGAGTGATATATGGTCCAGTTCCGTTATGATCTGTCCGGATTCTTAACTTGGTATATAAGTTACTGCATAGATACTGTATTTTGATGCACTGTATGGTTTTAAAAGTTATACTGTCTGAATGCATGTTTTTAAATGTACACTTTTATACTGTATTATACGCGACATGATTTTGTCCCGTCTTACTATTGTTTTGTTCGGTCTGTCTTGTTCTGTTTTATGGTCTGTCTGATTTTGTTCTGCTATGATGTGTCTGACTCTGGGTACCATTCTGATTATGAGCGGTCTGGCATAAGTAGGCTTGATTATGTGCCTAACTGATATATTGTTTGTTATGCCCTGTTATATTCCGCCCAGTACTGACCTGTTCTAATATTGAATTAATTGCCTATACTCTCGATTGATATATTGGCATCATGCACTGTTCCGTCTGTTTTGATTTGTTGTTCTGTTTAGTTCAGTCCCGTTTTATTCTACTTAAACTGTATTCGAGTAGATCTATAAAACTGTTATTTTAAAGTGATTGAACTATCCTTGTGATTTATAAACAAGACCGGGTTTGAAACCCATGATAGGGAACCTGTGTTACTCACTGGGCTTTTCGAAGCTCACCCCATTCCCTAACATTTTTCAGGGATTATCTCTGATGGATTAGAAGACACCATGATATGACATGATAGGCCGAGTGGCATTTCAAGTAAAGGATCTGACGGCACTGATCTGTAGAGATTGGATTCTTGTGGACTGATTCTGTTATTCAGGTGAGTGATATGATACGGCTAACCTGATTTACATGTACTGGATGGATAATTATGGCTCATGGAAATAAACGGTACTCTAAAGATATTAGATCTGCTCTGTACTATATGCTTGATTTTAGATATGCTCTGAATTTAGAACTGTTAACTGTTTTGGATTTAGACTTGCTCTGTGGTACATACCTTTATGGTGGATAAGTGAGTTGCATTCCCGTGACACAAAGAAAAAGTTTTAAATTCCGCTGCGTCTGACCCTACAGTTGGAGTGCAATTCGTCGGAAAGTTCAGAAATTGCCTTTGGTTGGTCGCGTCGCGATCGACTGGCAGTCACGTCCTCGACATCCGCGTAGGGTGGGGTTCGGGATGTGACAGAAACCCTAAGGAAAATAGAGTTTAAAACCATTGAAAAAGTGCCAGACTTCCACCGGTGAAGAGTCACCGGCACTGGAGAAGACGCTGGAAGTTGACTGGAGAAGAGGATTGTTGGAGTGATCTTGGGTCGGATCCGGGTTCAGGTTGGGACGCCACCCATCACACATGCAGGTTATACCTAAAATGGCACAGTCTTGGTATTGGTTAAAAATGAAATGCTATGTTCAGTTACGTGGATAGCAAATTAATCTCATAACCCTTTTTGGAATAAAGGATAGCCTATCCAAGGATTAGGTCACTGTTCGCTGTTTGGTTTATGGAAAAACAAAAAATATATATACGCAGAGGGCAGCCTGAGGTTCGAACTCTGGTGCGTGGGGTGTGTAACACTTAAGCTAGGTGAGTCAGTCCACTGTGCCACTAAGGCACTTTCTATTAAATGCTACCCAGACATTTATATATATATATATATAAATATAAAAAATAAAAGGATTAAATAAATTAAAGTAATTACTTCAATATTTTAAATTGTCCCGTTACCCAACTTAAACAAGTAAGGCATTTTAACTATTTTGGGCATTCCGGACCTAATGGTGTGGTCCGTTTTACGAGTCCAAAAAATTAAGACGCGTAAAAAATAAAATTACTGTTTTACCCCTAGTCATGCCAGCAACCAAATGCGGGCCAAATTGAGATCCGAAAAATGCTACCTTAATGTTTTTGACGTTCCGGATCTAGCGGTGGAATCGGTTTTCTCAAATTTGACCCCTAAACTAGTGAGATACACAAAATCCGCCATTATTGATAACTGATATGTATTTACTCACTGCTATAGGACTCCCAGAGTTGTATAAGCCACGAATGGATATCTTGAGCTAATACCTAACAAACTGTGAGTAATTCGGAACCTCTGACTTGGGGTACTATTTAGATGCATACATTTTGTGAGTAACTTGGAACTTCTCACTTGGTGTTATTTTGACTGTTATAGCATTTTCATATACTGTACTATTTACATGCATACACTTTGTACTGCATACAACTTGGCATGATTCTATCCTGTTCTGTTATATGCGATTTGGATTCGGTTCTATTTTATTATGTACTAATTCCTCGACGCATTACAGAAATTGAGCGATGTGGCATGAGTAGGCCAGATGCAAACCTAGAGGGTAGAGGCCTTACGAGTGTCCGCTTATAGACAACTGGGAAAGGTCAAACATACTTATTGATATGCCTAATTGCTATATAGGTATTATGTTTTATTCTGTTCTGTTCTGTTTTGCTCATTTCTATCCTCTTTTATTTTGATCTGTTTTGTTCTGACCTGTTCTGTTATACTTGAACTACATTTAATCATGCATTCTATTTGGAATTATTACTTTAAAATGATTATCTATGTGCTTTGTATACAAGCAAAACTGATTTTGAAACCCATGGCAGGGAACCTATGTTACTCATCGGGCTTGTTAAAGCTCACTTTATTATCCTAACATTTTCAGGTGAAGATGTCAGTGGCAAGGAGTAAAAGAGTTAAGATCCTTTAAAGTTAGTTAGGCAATCTTGATGAAGACAATTCATTTTTGTATCCTACTTCATTTTTGGATATTTTGTATAATGATACGTACAATGATGTAACTTTTGTAGTTAACCTTTGTATAAATCAACTCTGATTATAGTTAGTTGCTCTGCCAAGTTAGTATGCATTCTGTTATTTAATTTCTACTGCTTAACTCTTGCATAATGAATGCATCATACTTGGAAGTTACAAGTGAATGGTCTAAAGTTAGGATTACTATCGGTATTTTGATAAGTACAAAATACAATGGGTGCCTAACTGGCTGATCGCATATCCTTAATCCGCATAGGGTAGGTTTTGGGATGTGACATCGTGTAATTGGGTTTAAGGGCTTATTGAAATGGCATCGTTTTGATTAAGTGATGGATGACATCATGCTTGCATCATGATGATGCACTGAATAGGTTAGTTCTTGACCAAGCCAGTTCGGTTCAGTCACTGATCCGTCAGACCGTATGATTTAGGTTAAATAAGTTCCTAAACTTATGTTTTGACCCTCCAGACTTCTTTTAATTATGAAATAGTCTCAGAAATTAATTAAATATTAATTTTAAGTCCTTTTAATTATAGAAAATTATCAAAATGCCCTTAGGCCAAAAATTGACCTAATAAAGGCCAATTAAAATGAAAGAATAGTGTAACCCAATGTTTTTGGGCATTCTCGACTCGATGGTAGAGTCCGATTTACAAAATTAGATCCCGAAAAAATATGAATTGATAAACTGAAATAATTTTAAATATGTCCTAATGATTAACTAAGTGACTAATTGAACTTCGATGACTATGAAAACATATACCTTAGCATTTTGGGACATTCTGGACCCAATGGTAGGATCCATTTTGTGAAACAAAGTCTGAAGAATATAGACATGTGAAATATCATAATTACTATTTTGCACTTAGTAGTCCAAAACTTAGTTAAATGTCAGAGATGGAATATTCTGACTTTCTTTGAAGTTTTGGACTTAACGGTGAAGTCCATTTTAGCAAACAAAGTACCAAAAAATGTGACACATGAAAGTGTAGAATTATAAAAATGCCCGTAGGCTTAATATAAGCCACAAACATGCTAATTAAGATCCAAAAAAGCCTAAATTAATTATATTCGATATTCCAGACTTGATGATGACATCCTTTTGAGAAAAATAAGACTCGGTAGCAAACTAAAAAATTACGAATACATCCTTAAGACCTAATAAAGTTACCAGAAGTGTATAGATGAAATTGAAAGGTCAGCATAAATGTTACAATGGCCGACTGGACTCACAAATGAAGTCTGAATACATAAATCATGTACAGAGAAATATGAGATATTAAAAAAAGTTAATTACCATTATGCCCTTAAAGGGCCAAATAAGTTATAAAGCATTAGGGAACCTTAAATTGGGAATTTGAGAATCTCTTAATCAATTAGACTAAGTTCAAAAGAACTTAAAACACTGAATAAAGATGCTTAGAATTAGAATGAATACTAATTCAATATACAATGTAATTTTTATCCATAATTATAAATCGCCCAATTGATGAAAAAATGGAGCAAAGCTATGGGATAACTCCTATGGTACTAGTATGGGAATGCAATGCTAAGAACCTAATGTAAGTAAACCCGAACTCGAATATATGGATTTCTACTCTACCAATGTGGCCTACTTATATAGCTATTGTCACGACCCAAAACCCACCCTATGTGGATTAGGGGTAGCAACCGGCACTGTCACTTAGATAGGCTGTACAAAATCAAATGAATTGCCCAAGAGTGATAATATTTTTTTATATTAAATACGGAAGCTACACATATGCAACTCATTGATAACTAATTCAACACCAATCATTTATAAAGGATAGTCAATGTAAGATCATTGTGATCACTATCATCATCATAATTCGTCAACATTTATATACACATCATATATGTATCCACAAAAGGTATAAAATGCTAATTCCCAAAAGTCCTAGTTGTCATCATGCCCAAAAATATACGTCATATGATTACCAAAAAGGTTCCCCATTACATCCAACCAAGATCCTTATGCAAAAGATCCATTGCATTCATGCTCTCATCTCTTCTATGTGGACTTTGCTATCTCCATACTAAATCAATTACCTCAAATATGTTGAATAAATCCATATGAGTTTCACTAAGCTCGTGAGTAATTCCTGCAACTTGTCATAGGTTTCGCAAGATAGAGTTTTGCACAAATACCATGGGCACCAAGTTTCTTCAAACAAATAACATATACAAAAAAATATCTTAAAACAAGCTTACAAAATGGATCGCGTATAAAACATAATGAAGGTTCAAGCAAATATAACGGAAGTATTGTTAAAACATGTTATTTTCAATAGCATAGTTCGAATATCAAGTCACAAAGTAGATAATGAAGAGTTGTTCACAAAATGTATAATAGCATGTGCATTTCTTAAAATATGGTTCAGATAATTAATTATGAAATGGATAACATAATAACGAATAACAAATACACACGAGAGGGTACTTCTAAAATCTGATTTTAAATAGCGGATAACATGAGTAGATGACAGACGTATATTACACACATTGAATTATCACATATTGAGTTAGAGCACTACGTGGGTAAGTCTTATCAAAAGCCAGAGTGTCACGTAGGTATGTTTCATACATGAATTCCATAATGAGTCAAAGCGTTATATGAGTAAGTCTCATCAAGAGTCAAAGCGCCACATGGGTAAACCTCGTATAGACACAAGAATTGAGTCAGTGTGCCATGTGGGTAAGTCTCATCAAGAGTCGGAGCACCACATGGGTAGGCCTCGTACAGATATAAGAATTGAATTACACATTAAGTCAAGCACAGTGTGGGTAGGTCTCATTATAGGAGTCAGAGTGCCATATGGGTAGGTCTCACACAGACACTTGATCGGATTCAAAACAAGTATGATTTAGGTTGTTTAGTTAAAATTGGTTCTCACATATATTTTTTCTAATTGAAGGGGGTGCCATGGTTTATAAAAAATTTTCAAATCAGTACATATGAATGTCATTTCAAAATATAAGCATGAAGATCATAGTCCTCGGATATTTCATAAAGTGCAGATAGACATTTGAGCAGATATAGAGATTCATAAGATAGACATTTGAACAGGATATAAAACACTTAGGAATTTTTCAAACAGGAGATAAATAGCACTGATCCAAGGTATAGGATTACTCATCTCAAATTTTCAGTCTGTTTCCTTAATCTTCTTTTCCTTGTCTTCAGTTCCTAGATTCATAAGCCAAATACACATAACTATGTATTAGAACATAACTAAGGTATTACTATTGGCCATTTATTATTCTTGTAACTAAATTTTCCTTAACGAATTTTAATCGTTGGTCTAGTAGCCTTAGACTTTAAGTTAGGTCCCACCCTCTTTTTCTAAATTTATTTTATAGCTAAATTAATGCTCAAGGCGTAATGAGTATTACCTTATTTTTTGTTTCATATTTTTTTAGAATTCATTTGGACTTAACAAACCTTGCCATTGAGACCAGAATGTCCAAAATAGTCAAGATAGACTACTTTTACTTTTAATTGGCTCCGGACATCATTAAAGGTAAAATGATAATTTTATATTTTATGTGTCTTAATTTTTAGGGTTTAATTTCATAAATCAGACTTTGTCGTTGAGTCCGGAATGCCCAAAAATAGTGGGTTACATTACCCTTTTATTTTCTTTGGACCACGAAAACATTTTACTATAATTAAATTAATTTAACTTAATTTAATTATTTAATTAATATTATATATATTTTGTTAATAATGTTCACATGTGTGAAGCTAGCACAGTGGCCACGTGCTTAGGGTTATGTCTTTCACATGCGCTAGGTTAGGGGTTCGAAACTTAGGGGAGCTGCGGCTCCCCTTTTATTTTCTGATTTTTTAATTGCCAAACAGTCAACAAGGAACTAAATAGGGATAGGATATCCTAGGTCTGAACAAGAGTTTTAAATCAGGGCTTGTCCCTGTTGCCAAACACCCTAATTCTCATTTAAATTAAAACCCAAAATGACATAGTTTTAACTTACCCTTTTTACGCCTGGGCAGGTTTCGACCTAAACTCGAAACCTGACCCGACACTGTTCTTCTTCCCCAAGTCTCCAGGGAGGGCTCCGGTGGTCTTCTTCGGCGCCGATAACCTTTTCTAATGAACAAACCAATGGGGTTCAAATCTTGTTTTTATAAGGATTCCGAATCCCACGTTCGTTTCCCAAATTGGTTCAGCCATAGCTACGAAATAGGGATTACAGTCGCTGCTCTAGCAACTCCTGATTTTCTGGCAAGGGTTCCTCTTTTCTATTTTAAAGAGTTTCAGCTACTCATTTTGCCTATTTTTTGTTCCTATGGGTTTCTGGAACCCTAGGGAACACTTTCCCGTTCATAAAACACAATAAAACAGACTCAAAGTTAGGTTTCCAAATTTTATTCCTCTCTATTGTAATCTACTGTATCTCAATGGTTTTTCAACCATTTTTTATGATTTAAATTTCAAAATACTCCCCGTTTATGCTATTTTAGGCCATATATTTATTTTAAATCTTAAACCAAGCTAGGTAAAAAAATGAATTTTCCTAGTTTCGGGTTTGAGTGCGAGTAATTCCAGCATTCGTCATGGGGTTTCAATTGGCAGTGGTTTAGCACATTAGAGTTTATAAAATACTCACCACCAATTGCTCATATTCTTGAACACAGAATTTATGCATTCTTTAAAACAAATAGCCTTGACATATTTAGAGTATTCAAGCTAAATATGTACTTCTTCAAATAAAGTATATGAACTTTAAAACACGTAGATATGCATAGAAAAATGAGAGTAAAACTTGCTTTCATTTTCACACGTATCATCTTATCACTTTCGTTCGTAGAATCCGTTTCGAACCAGACTCCAGTCTTACTACAATGGAGATATCTCATGCTTGGGGGATTAGATCCTACTACCTGGCATTTTACGTGTCATAGTTGAATTTCAAAGAAACTCAACGTCGCATGTAGTGCTTATGCACGAGTTATCTTGCATTATCAGTGGCAACAAGAGGTATAAAATACTTACAAATAGATGCTATTTAAACGCATTAAAACATGGCCTCCTTGTAGTTTCATTTTAAAACATATAACATATAACTTCTTCAATAGAACTTCAAATATTTAGAATAAGCAAATCCAGCACATTTAAAGAAATTGGCATTTTACTTAGACATGCTAAAATGTTTTTAAGGAAAACTGTAGTAGAAACCATTCACTAAGCATGTCACAATAGAGTTTATAAGAATAGGATAATTTAAAACGGGAATCATGTAATACTGAATTTGATATTCAAAGCTTCAGATATTTTGAACTTAAAACTTCTTCAAATCCATGGAGTTAAATCTCCATTTCAAATGCAGGGTTACTCACCTTATACTTTTAAGTCGGCTTTACTGCCCTGCTTTTTCCTTTCCCTTTCCCTTTTCTCAACCTAAAATAGTTTAGGAGAATCTCATAAACTTCATATACATTTAAATCAACTTGTGGTTTAAATCTATCCTTAGACTGTGTAGGCCTAACTAAAAAAATCAGCCTAATTATAATTGTACTACATATCTAGTTTGTTTACGTACTTTAATGATAAATAAATATTACCTCCAAAGCCATTTACTTAAGGTTTCAGTGTTTTCTTGTTCCTTAATTTTCTCTTCAGCAAGTTGTGCCTTCGCTAGGGTTCTATACATAATGGCCTAATTGAAACGATTTCACATGTCTTAGCGATTCCGGATTTTCCTGGCAATCACCTTTTGTTGCCATAATAAATCTTCCATAAAAACTTCTTGTGTTTTATCCATACTGATTACTTGAGCCTTAACCTATAACACAATTTAACGTGTTAGAAATTAACTTTCATTTAAACTATACTCTTCTGGTAGCTCCATTAACTTTAAGTTTGATTTATTTACTTCACATGTTTACGTGTTGAGTCTCCTCATATTTCGTTTTAACATACGAGCCTCAGTTTAGTACTTCGACAATGTTTCAGTTCATAGCCACCCGATTGATGCTATTCATCAAATTTTATATCTTTTTATTTTCGACACTCCTTTTGGTTGAATAGACTTTACCATTGAGTCCAGAATGTCGAAGAAAGTCAGTTTAGGCTTTTGCGGAACTCTGTTTGGGTTTTGTAGTAGTAGGGGCATTTTGGTAATGTTAGCATTTTTACGGGTCTTTAATTTTTTGGGACCTCGTCTCATGACGTGGACCTTACCATTGGACTCAGGAGGTCCGAGATAGTAAGAATACACTAATGACTTGTTAATTTTGTACAATGGGCCATTTCGTCATTATTTATTTTAATTAACTAATTTAATTAAATTAAATTTATTAAATATTACATATATATATATATATATATAATTTCGGTGCATATATGGTTGGGTGTGAAATGGGTGGCATGCTGGCCAGCGTGTCACCTCCCTTAAAAAATGGTCCTACATTCGAGTCTCCACAAGTGCGAATGCACCTTTTTATTTTCTGAATTTAATTTAAATATAATATATATATATATATATATATATTTTGTCACATATGTCTCACACGCGCGTGCGTGTCCGAGTGGAAAGGGAGGGCCTCGGGTTTGGTTGGCCTGGCTTCGAGTCACCGAGGCTACGGCTTCTTTTATTTTTCTTGATTTAATTTGGCCAAACGGTGGACAAGAGCATTAAACGCGTCCAAGCTATCTTAACCGTGTGTAGGGTATTTAATTTGGGCCCAATATGCGTAGCCAAACAAGGTGAATCAGGGTTTTAAAACCCTTAAGCCCCTAAACGACGTAGTTCCAATAATGTGGTGGCAGTTTTAAACGCCACCACGTGTCCGAGTCGCCCCAGCCCATTTCAAACGAGTCCCGAGTCGACTCAATCGGCTTGCCCATCGATCTCACCCTTGTTGGCCTAGTTCCCGAAGCTAAAAGCTTCCATTTTTCGTGGAGTTTGGCTTAAGGATTCCTGATTGTTTTCATTGTAAATCATTTCTGGGTCGTTAAGGACTAGTTTGGCATTCGTTTTAGGGATCAAATAGGTCTTATCAGCTCGGTTAAAGGTGTGATAAGCAAACCTATAACTCGGTCGTATATGCTCATTTTTGAGCCAAATCTCATGAGGTTTGTTCTGTTGTGGTCCTCGTATCCTAAGGTTTCATCCCCCATTTCTTAAAGTTACTTTTGAGGCAGAGTTGAGAGGTTGGGTTTTAAACTCGAAACCTGCAACTTGATGTTTGGAGGTCTTGCCTTACGTTTCTTGGTCGCGGTCACATGTTTTTGAGGTTCTTGTAGGGTCTAATGAGGGTCTTCATACACCAAACATGGTTTGGTTGCCATCGGTTCAGACCTGCTACAAGCAAGGTCCTTCCATGGCTGCCTTCCTGGGTTTGACGTTTCATGCTGTTTTTATGGCCAAATTTCATGCTTATTTTAGTTTAAATATACTCTAAACATCATATATACATAAATCAAGGCTTAAACAGTTCATATGCAGGTAAAATTCTAGAGAGAGAAAATGTTGGGTTTTGATGTTTTTTTACCTCAAAGGTGGTATCCTTCTCTTTCTCATTCTGATTTTCTCCCTTCTTTTCCTTAAAACTCTCTCTCTCTCTCTCTCTCTCTCTCTCTCTCTCTCTCTTCCGTATGACTAAATGGTGGCGTGGGCATGTGTATACAATTATGTATATATGTGTATATAAATATACACATGATTATTCATCTCCTGGTTGCCCCAACCACTGGGTTACCCATTACTTGTTGCAGCATCCCTAATGAGTGCCTCTCCATGCTCAGGCTTACTGTTTTGGGCAGGCCATCATTTGGCTCTGTGTGTGTGTGTGTGTGTTATATTATAGATTATATACATATAATATAACACACATACACACTAACACACTTGGAGACACACACACCTCTCAACCGACACACACATACAGTTTCACCCTTCTACACACACTTTAGATATTTGTATCATTTATATACTACACATATATATTTAATTATTCTTATATACAATCCTGTATATACATATATATATATATACTTACACATATACATACTTGGCCATGTACTCACACACATCACACCTTTAATATGTGTATGTGTGTGTCATCATATTTTCTATTAATTATAACTAATAGTTAATTTCTTATATTTAATCAATTAATTATATTAAATTAATTAATTATTTTTTTAAGTGTATAATCTTTACACTAATTTTTCATAACCTCGTAATGCGTGCCATATGACCCGATATTTTTGGGTCGGGGTATTATAATTAGTAAGTGGTTCCACAAGTTCCCAGACCTGATTGGAATTCATAGACTCCATCTCAGCTTTGATTTTTTCTATTGTCCAAAATCTTTATTTGAGATGGCTTCATCGTAGTTACTAGGATCTAAAATATGTTTATCAGAGACTGACTCTCCTAAGAGCATGTACCTGCTAGAAGGCTTGACAAATCTCCCACTACAACGTGGCTATTATGTAATAGAAGGTGTTGGAGTAGTGGTACGAGGAATATTTAGAAATATATGCTTAAGGAACTAGAAAGACATCTAATAACTCCTCTAAGGAAATCTTGCTCTTGGGTTTTGGCCTATAATATAATCATCTTCTAGAAAGATAGCATTTGTGTTGATGAATACTTTATGCTCACTAGGATTATAAAATAGCCAACCCTTTATTCCCTAAGGATAGCCCACAAAATAACTCAATTCTAATCTTGGTTCCAATTTACCAGTCTTTACCTTCAACACATAGGCTGGACACCCCTGGATCCGATAATGATTCAGACTTGGATTTTGACCAGTCTGAAGTTTCATTGGCGTATTAGGGACAAACTTAGTTGGAACTGAGTTTAGAATATAAATTGTTGTCTTAAGTGCATATTCCTAAAGAAAGCTACACCATTCTGTTAGGGCATGCTAGGGGCAGACAATTGGGATAGAATCTCACTATCTAACAAATACTACTTAAAGTCACTAGAGAGATATTTTCAACCTCAATCTGATCGAAGTGATTTAATGTTTTTTTTTTCTAATTGTTTCTCCACTTCTGCCCGAAACTCTGTGAACTCTTCAAACGTTTTTTACTTATGGTGTAATAGATAGATACAACCATAAATAGAGTAGTCATCAATAAAGGTGATAAAATACTCATATCCTCATCTAACCCAGACATTCAGGGCTCCACATACATCAGTATGATCTAACTCCAATAATTCTTTGGCTATATTCCCTTTTGTTGAAAATGGTCTCTTAGTCATTTTTCCTTCCAAACATGATACACAAACTGGCAATGGTTTAATAACCAAGGAAGATAATACACCCACCTTTACTAGTCTATTAATCCTATTTGGATTAATATGACCTAGCCTCAAATGCCGAAGATAAATTGAAATAGTAGAAGAAACTTTTCTTTTAAGTGACAAGCTCTTTGAAGAATCATTATTTTCGCTATCATATATCTCATACACTTTAGAAGTAATCAAATAAAGACCATTAACTAATGTGCCGGAACATATAAAAGAACCATTATAGTTAATAAAAACATTTGAATTAAAAGAAACTGAATAACATTGTTTTATTAAATTCAAAACTGAAAAATTTTTTTTTTCTAGTGCTAGGCACATATAAACAATAAAAAAGAACTAATGTTTTATTTGAAGAAAAACATAAAGTAACTACTATTACTGACACTGTAACAACATTTGCTCATGTTTCCAAGTGCAAGATAATTTTTCCATCATCTAGCCATCCGGTGTCCTTACTGCAACGAGTTATAAACATGATTAGTTGCACCAAAGTCAAAACACTAGGAATTTGTAGTGTTAGGACCATGGGGTTCGATATTGTAATTGGATAATACGGTTTGAAAAAATGTTCTTTGTGTGTAATCTGTACATAAGTCCTTCAAGTGAGTACCTCGATGCATGTTCTTCCCCAAGTTCGTCTAAGAGACATTATCGTGTATCGCTACTGGTCGACTTGGTTCTCGAAGGGTAAAATAATTTTTTATATTTGATTTGGATCTCACACACTCAGATTATGCATGAATTGCATATAGATTTTATCTTATCATCATGTATGTGATTAACTTGTGGTTGTGAACTAATTCGCCCAAAATACATCTTTAAAAACCTAATGGGAAAAATTCAGTTCACAAGACAAGTAATGAAAGAGGAACTCATTGTTGCTCATTCAAACGAAGCTTTGGCTCATTCGAACGAACAACAAAAAAGTTCATTCTTATTTGTTTTCATTCATTCGAACTTCTGTATCAAATGAGTTGTTGCAACCTCAAAGTTGTACTTATTTGATATTCGTTCAAATGAGGGCTCATTCGAATGAATGATGATCCGTTCAAACAAACCTTTGGCAAAAAATGGATATATAATCTGATTTCTACTCATTTGGGGATCAATCAAGCTCTTTGCGAAAAATAGGCAAAAATGTCATGACCCGAGACCCACCCTATGCGGATCTCGTGTCGCGATGCCCGGTCCGACGTTGCTTGTCGAACCAAGGGTCTCAACTTGTAACACGATCAGTGCTACTAACATACAACAACTAAAATGCGGAAGAAAATAAATACAAGCTGCATGTGATATATATATATATATAATGTTTACAAAATGCGGAATAAAAAATTTCTTAATAAAACTGTTCATCCCCAAGACGTGGATAACATGGGAGAGCCATAAGACTGTCTGTACTAAGTATTACACTGCAACTTCAAAAGTATTGTCCACCTTCTAGCTATTAGACTCTACTGTCCGTCCTCAATATTTGTGCCTAAAAGTCAAATGTTGTATAGTATCTGATGAGCTATGAAAACTCAATAAGTAGTCCTTTACTCTGCCATGTGCACAAGGTATAAAAGAATGCTAGCCAGTCAATGAATATATATAACTCAATATCAGATAATGGAAGTCAAATGATAAGAAATTGAAACTGCTATGCTAACAATGTCATACTGCTACAGTAATGAGTTATGTCAAGTATGAATTGTAAGCACTGTACTGAAAACTATAAAATCTCATGATCATTCAATAATAATATAACATGATCAAGCTATGAATATCAACAATAAGGGATGGTGATATTAACTAAAACTGAGATGTATTGAACTCGTATTCAGTTCCACTTGGCTATATGAATACTGCTCTGACCAAAAGAGATACATTAAGCTTGTATTCAGTTCCACTTGGCTGTATGAATATTCAGTTCCGGTCGGCTGTATGAATACTGCTCTGTATACAATGTGACATAACAATAGTGGTTGAGGCTACGGTTACTAGACTGCTACGAATATAACTATCTGGCTCTCACGGCACTGGGTATAAGTGTACATAATGAAATTTGTGCACAAGTGTACAATCATGCTCGAGATACATATAGAGATCAATAATTGTCTCCCACATGATAGGGCAATATCAATGTGGCAAAATAAATACTGGTATGGATAGATAGAGTACAATAGACAATATTTAGACAAGAATTCTGACATGGCTTGGAATGTAACACATGCAGAGATCGAATTTTACTTACCTCGTTCTGTATTTATCTGGAAGTTCTAGACTGCCTTCTTATTGCCCTTTGGTGTTCCTAAGATTCATGAAACACATCTTAGTCTATCGCTACTTGAATTATGCTATTCATCAAATTTTATGTCTCTTGCTATAAGTTTTTCTTTTACTAAAATAAACTCTACCATTGAGTCCGGAACATTGAAGAAAGTCGGTTTAGGCTTTCGCGGAACTCAATTCGGACATCTGAGCTAAAAAGGGCAAAATGGTCATTTTGCACTTTTACAGGTCTTTTATTTTTTGGGACCCTGTCTCACAAAACTGACCTCAGCCATTAGTCTTAGAATGTCCGAGATAGTTAAAATACACTATTCATATGTTTAATTTGGACGTCGTTACTATAAAGGGTAAAATGGTCATTTGCACTTTCACAGTTTCTTGCTTCTCCAGACCTTTTTTCACAAATCGGACTCCACGGTTGAGTTCGGAATGCTCGAAATAATAAAAATTCACTATTCTTTTATTTTAATCGGAGTCTGGTTGACTACTTTTTGACCTAGGGGCAATTTGGTAATTCCTTTTTTATTTTTAATTAATTAATTAAATTAATATTTTATTCTGGGGGTCAAATCATAATAACTGAAAGTTGAGGGTCAAATTTTAAATTCCTTAACTTCTGGGTTCCTTTGTAATTTCAAAAAATTCTATCCTAACTAAGGAGCCAAACAGTGGATATCCACAGAACAGGGATAGGATATCCCTATTCCTATTTCAGCCCTAATTTTCAATTTCTTATATGTGTTACCAAACACTCCCAATTCAATTTAAAATATTTTAAACCTAAACCAATATTGCATCATTTTGGTTATCTCCGTTTCTGTTTCGATCGGGTCCCGACCCGGATCCGACCCATGACCCGAACCCAAACCCTAAACCAACAGTCTTCTTCCTCATTTTTCCAGTGAAGCTCCGGTAGGTTTCCGTCACCATCTCCGGCGACAGCAACCTAATTTTGGTCATTTTTCAATCTTTTTCAAATGTGATTCTGTTCCATTTTTCATAAGGAACTCATACCTAGGTTTAGATTTTGATTTAGTTCATTATATCTTCTCGAGTCAAAGAAAAACAGTAGCTCTGGCCAATTGAACTTCTCACATTTTAGCCCCAGTTCTCCACTATTTTTTATTCTTTTCTTTTCTAGTCATTTTCTGCACCAATTAGGATTAACTCTTGGCCATTTAAACATGATTTTATACATGAAATATCAATGAATCCGAAATACTCCAAAACCTACAACTAGATTTTTCTCTCTTGATTCTGCACCACTTTTACTGATTTTTCTTGCATTTAGTTTCTGATTTCATGCTTTTTAACATCATAAAATTTAAATTAGCCATCATGCTTTCTACATTTAAAAACAGAAACTAACACTTACTTATAATTTCTAATTTTTCTCTTGGTGCAGGTTCCTCCTTTCACTTCTGATTTCCACTTCTAAGACTCTAAATCTCCTCAAGGTGCTCTCAGTTTCTTCCCTCTTTGATTTCTTCTTTCTGTTGTTTTCCATTTCACACACCACACATATATATACACAAAAACACAACTGCCTCATTCTCTCTCTCTCTTCTCTCTCTCTCTCTCTCTCTCTACTCTCAGCCCCTATTCTTGACTTTCTTCTTCTGCTCTATTTAATTCTTCTTTTTCTCCTTTCTAAGAATGTAGCTTTGCATTCAATTTACACAAGATATTTGTATATTATATGTATATTATATATTTACACACATGTAAACACACACACACATAAGCACATTCATTTACTGCATGCTTGCTGTATGATTCTCCATTTTATTTCTTTCTTTTCTTTATTTCTTTTCCTTTTCTTGTACTAGTATTTTAATACACATATATATATACTATACTATATTATATATATATATGCGTGTAGAAATACATATTTCATACCTATATATACATTTATATATATATATATATATACTAATTTCTGGGCACGTATACATACGCTAATATTTCATGAGCTATGCATGTGTATGTAAGTATGTATGCATGGAGACGCAGTGTGTACACGCATTACGAGGCATAGTTTTGGGTTGCTCGAGCATTGCCCGGCATTGACTATATAACTGATATTGTTCATATTCCAAAACCGTACAGTATATTTGACATAAGGATATAGAGCTTAACAGCTTGGTTACAACTGGTAGTACACTACCCGACCTAGTTTACCTCGGTATACATGCTAACCTGGGTCAGGGTATTACAGAAAATACATTTGAGAGCAGCCAAAAATAGGTTGAGAGAGTCTCAATTTGTGAGAGCTAAATTATTGATGGATCTTGAAGCTCTTGTGAGAGATTATTCATTCATGGCATTCATAATCATCTCTACTCATTTTTATTGATCGGATTTGATCAAACCACACAATCTAATCAGATTTAAAGAGCCTTGGTTCATGTCAAACTCACCATTGATAATAAATGGAGTTTAAGCACTAGAATTCGGCATTGAACGATCAATGGACACTGAGGTCGTGATGATTCGCGATTGTTGTGCGGCTTGATCTGAGGAGTTCGAGACTGTGGAGGAGTCCGATTGTTTGAAGGATTGGCTATGAGAAGCTTGAGGATTCGGGTGGAATTTAAAGACGTAATAAGGGAGAACGGAGCTAGAGGTACTTAGTTCGATTGGAGATTTGTTGTATTTTACTTTCCATTATAGTGCATTCCTTCCATGAGCATTGACTCGGCTCTAAAGTTTTACTCCAAGAATTGTTGTCCTTGGTAGTTTTCTCCATCATCAACCAGTTTGCAAATTCTCTCTCTGTCCATCTCTTTCAATTTACTATGTGCTTATTTGAATTGTTTTCGCTTAATTTTAAAAATTGAGTGTTTCATGATTTTCATAATTGTGCATTCAATTGAGATATTAAAAAACCTGATTTAGTAAATTAATTGAAATCAAAATTGATCGCATAGTTGATTTTGCTTGAATTGTGAAAATTGCTATAAAATCAATCTAGTTGATCAATTAGGTGAAGTTTGAATAGGTTGGTGAATTGATTGATTCTTGGTTGATTCATTGGTGGAAGGGCTCAACTATTGGATTAATCACATTTAGTGATTTGTTTTTTTTATTATGTCAATCTCTATAATTAACCAAGAATTGGAATTAACTTGAAAGAAAATTTTTAATTCAAGACCTACCTATTCAACCCCCTCTTCTAGGTAATTCATGTTTTGGGACCTTGAGTGATATCCTTGTGGTATTCCTCCATGGAAACATGTAGTACCAGCTATATAGCTTACTTCAATGACCAATGATTTGATTATACCTGAGTTCTTCTTATTGGCTAGATAATCTAGACAATTCCTCTTCCAATAGCCAATGACCTTATAATGGAAACATTTTCCTTTGCTTATACCTCTTTTAGCACACATATTCCCTTTAGATTTTTCTTTTGCCCTTTCTCCTAGGATTAGGCTTAAAAGAAGAATACCCAGCCACATGAGCACTAGGATGGCTTTTGATAATATTTTCTGTTGCCTGATAAAGAGCTAAGAAGTTCAACTATACTCAAATTCATTTTGTTCATATTATAATTAAGTTTAAACTAATTAAAAGAGTCAGTCAATGACTCATGGATGATATCAACTTGGGACTCAGCTTCAATCTCAGCCCCTACAACATCTAGTACATTTAAAAAGCTGATCATTTTTAAAACATGTTCTCTTACTAGAGTTCCCTTTACTAGTTTAGTATTCATGAGAGCCTTCATGGCAGTCTGCCTAGCAGGATGACCCTGATCCCCAAATATCTCTTTGAGGTTAAGGATCTAGCCATCTCATCAGCCTGGACCTACCTATCATAATGGTCAATGTCCTGCTGGGGTTTATAAGCACTAAGAAGGTCTGGAAAATCTATAGTAAGCACATACTTGCACCCCTCAATAGTGAGTACAATGTCCAAGTTCCGGTCCCAATCCACGTAATTAGACTTAGTCAACTTATTTTCTTTTAGGATGATAACAAGTGGATTAAATGAAGGCAATTGAGAATCAAATGTCAGCATACATTAACATAGATGTAAAACAACAAATAACTTTTTCTTTCATAATAATGTAGTAGTATCCTCATGTCACTATCAATGAATGTATTGGAACCTAACTTTATAAATAACATGCTCCATAAGGATGAAAATGCAATTCATATAATTAGAAGGACCATCATATCCTATATGATCTTATTATCTATACATCTCATGTCAAATAACATCACAATTTTCAATATCCTTTAGTCTTTAAAAGAAAACAATAAACTTCATAGGGATAATACTATTTCCTTTTGATCAAGTGTATACCATAATTTCAAATTGAAAGACAACCATTGTGAGTTGTCTTTATGGGGAGATCATCCACACAACGTCTCTCCCAATTTTATCCTAAGAGGTCCATACTTATGGAGGCTACTCAAAGATAACACAAGGAGTTGACTTTTGTCTTACTATGTACCAATGATGAAAGACCATGAGACCTTTCATAAAGGATCTCTCTCCCACTTGTTTTTGTAAATTATGGATCCTATTATACATCTCATGTATAATAAATATTTCATTATTAACAATAATAACATTACACATTACATGCATAAGTAAATATTTCATGTATTAATAGTAGTCCAAATATGCTTCAATTTAAATAAAAAAAAATGGATATTATTGACACATGAGATCTACCTATTCATGGATCACAAATTATATTTATTAACATAAATAATTATCATGAATTATTATTTCCAGCATAAATAGAACAAATATGCATCTAAAAAGAATAACACATACAATCCCATCTCTCATGGCCAAACCTACATAGTAAATAAAAATGGTAGCAAACTTGAGCCTTCATTGATCTTCTTGATGTCTTCTACTTTGTAGTACATTCTTCATTCTTGAAATAAAATAAAATTTTATTTATATGAAGAAACTATACCCACGTAAGTGAATTTACATCAAATCTAGAAGAAAATAAAAATAAATAGGCTAGGAAAACCAATGGAATTTTCAAGTCCATTACCATTTATGAGTGCCTCAAAACCAAATTTATTACATAATTCCTAATGGCCAACTATAAGAGATAGGATACATCCATTCACATAAATGAATCATTCAAATTTGAGAAATAAATTATTAAATCATTTAAACAAGTGAATAATCATATACATTATCCATATATATATATATATATATATATATATATCTTAAAGTAGACTAAAATTTAAGCTTTGTATCCAAGAACTCCTATAAGTTAAGTTTCACTTAACTTATGATCTTGTACTTTCCTGGTCTAAAGGTTTCCCGTCCTTGGCTACCTGTCAAGAACTTGAGGTCAGAGAGTCACCGGAAAGGCCCTAGTGGTAGCTGCTCTCATAATAAAGTTAGTGAAGAAATAAAGGTAGTAATTCAATAGAAGAATTGAACATAAGTTGAAAGCATACCTTATAGTCTTATTTATAGGCTGTAGATCTCCTAAGTTGAGTAGGATTATGAGCCATAAAAGTAGGGATTTGAGGATATCTGAAGATAGTAATTGCCATATTGGACTCTGTTTCCTTATTTTGAGGTTAGTAGTCTATGAAAGGTGGTTATAAGTTTTGAACCCATTACCTCAGAACCTTCTTTTCTTAGCTAACCTGGATGAAATATCCCTCTCATGATTTGTACCCTAAAGAGCTCATTATAGAGATGTGTCATGCCCAGAACATGGTTGTCATATTATGGTATATTAGTAACTCCTTTCCGAGCTTTAGTTCTGTAACATACTTAGAAGTTAGGCTAGGGTTTCTGAGATGTTATACGCGTGCCTGTCATAAATGCATCGTTCTGCATTCTGAGGAGACAACCGTTGATGTGACATTTATTACGTCAACCATCGATTGGAATTACGAGGCAATCATTGCTCTAACTATCACGGTGGTTTAGAAGTGAAAGCCTCTCACGTCGACACTTGTTGGATCTTTATAAAAGAGGGAGGAGCACATCATTGTTCCCCCTTTCAACACTTTTTCATTCTAAGAAATTCAAACATCAACAGAGGGACAACTCGATACTTTGATCTTTCCAAACAGCAAGAGAGATTTCTAAGAGAGGTGAATTCTGGTGTGCCAAGAAGATCAACTCTAATCTAAGTAGTGGTCAGGAGTGGTTCATAAACACTTCTTTTGAATCTATTCATCTTCTCCTTTCTTCCTTCTTGCTTCTTCATCATTTATTTTTTATTTTGGACAATGTTTGCCTCCGACACCCACTCGAGCACTGGTCATGAGATCGTAGAGTCCTTTGAGATATATGATCAAATAGAAGTGAATCTTGTAACTAGTAGCACATTAGAAAATGTAAAAAATAGGCTTGTCGGTAACCCTACTCCGAGTTTTAAAGTTAGGATAGTAGAGGCTTTCATAGAGCCTAGTAACATTGGTGGGGAAACCTCGGGTAAATCCCACAAAAGGGAGGAGGGAGAAAGAAATATGACTCAGAGCATGATAGATGCTCTAAGGGCTACTTTTGACTTCCCTACAAACGTGTCCTGTAGGGTACCAAAACATACAAACCATCCCTCTAGTATCTAGCAAGGTGAGATTTGTGCTTACCTTGAATGGTTTGAGATAAGGGTTTGATTTCCCTTCCACCCTTTCATTAGGGAATTTTTTAGTAGATTTAAGATTTTTCCAGCCAACCTAAACATAAACAGTTGGAGGCAATTCCTAGGTTTTATAGTTTTGGGTCATCTGAATGGTGTCGAGGTAAATCCCCCTTTAATTGGGAGTAACATGGATCTGAAGTAGTTGAGGTTGAAAGGCATGTTCTACATGTGTTTTGATTAGGCATTTAGATCTCTTTCCTTTGTACCTACTTACAATAAGACTTGGAAGAAATGGTACTTCTATGTTAGGGAATGTTAGGAGTTTAAGGATTTCGATAACCAAGTCTCAACCTTCCTGTGCAGGACTAGTATCAAAGGTGAACCCCCCATTTTTTTACATGCCCCCGATCACTTATTTTTGTGTATTTTGATTTAAGTCATTATGTCTATGCAGATAAAATGGGATAGAAGAGGTTGATTTTTATTTCTGACCTCCAAAAGAAGTATAATAAACTTCTTCAAACCAATGACCGTTTCCACGAAGCCATCCTTACCGCAAGAAACCTAATCGATACTAGGCTAGTGCAGGATCATACTCTTGAAGAAGTCCCTGGTCACCAGGTAGGTGCCAATGAAGAAGAAGAAGAAGAATAAGGAGAGTTCGTCCCATATCGAGCCTTCCCTTCTAGAGAATATGAGGAGACTAATCTCCAATTTCCCCGAGAGAACTGTCTCAAAGGATTTAGGGGTTTTCCCCACTCGGGAGGCCCTTCTACCCCAAGAGAAGGAGGAAAGGAAAATCTGTTGTCACCTCTTCAGAGCCTGATGATTTTAGCGTGACAGCCATGAAGAAGGCCTATGAGGATTTTTGGGCAACAGGCCAAAAAAATTCATAGAGCTAAAGCCCTAGAAGATAGCCAAGGACCTAATGACTATTCACATAAGAGTGGGTTTTCCATCAATTTCCTTGTTTTCAGTTCCCTGCTTCTGTATTCTACATATATTTAACTCCGACTTGATTATTTTTGTTTTGTGTTGCTTGTGTTTTTCAAGCCGTCTATGGTTTGGCAACCATTATGAATTGCCTCGAGAATCCTGAGAATCTCGTCTAATCTGAGCTCGATGATGCCAAAATTTAGTTGGGAATGGTGCAGTCTTTGGTGGCAACTGTTAAGGAGAAACTGAAGGACGCTGCCAACTCCTACTCCATCCTAGAAGTCTGAGAGGGATGCCCTTGCTACTGAGCTGGAAGACCTCAAATAGAGGTTTATAGACTTCTAGGCTACTTCTACCAAGAAGATTCAGAATTTTATTGAAACTGTCAAAGCTCAAACTGAGGTGGATCTGAAGGCTAAAGTCCAGGATCTGGGGGATGAATTGATTGAGTATGGATATCGAACTTTCAGGATGAAGCTTCGGAAGAAGTACCCTGACTTGGACCTGACTAGGATAAATGATATCGAAGTCTCCCAAGTTGAGGTTGACACACTAGATGCTGATGATGAAAAGGAGGAAGCGGTTCTAGAATTCCCTCTAGTTGCCTCATTAGAGACTGTCGAGCCAGCAATAGAGTAGACTTAGGATTTTTTGTATTTTATTTTATTTAAAAATTTTTTTATCTTGTAAATTTTCTATTTTGGGCTAATGTATGAAATTCTGATCATTCCAGAACACGTATCTTGTTGATATCCTTGTGTTATATCTGACTTTAAGATAATTTCTTCCATACCGAGTCCAGTAGAAAATATAAGCTCTTTTAAAGACTCCAAAACACTCATAAGGTATTCTAGAGGTCTAAATGACAGGATATACAGAACCACAAGATTTATAAATAAAATAAGGTTTCTCAAGCGTCTGCAGACTAATAATACATAATATACAGATCTACAACACACTTGTAAATAAAAAAAGGTTTTCCAAGAGGTCTGTAGAGTGAAAAAATGGACCAGACCCATAACACTTGTAATAAATACAAGGTCTTGAGGGGTCTATACATTGATTTAAAAGGACCAGACTTGTAACACTTGTAATGAATACAAGGTTTTTAGGGGTCTGTACATTGATAAAATGAACCAGACCTATAACACTTGTAATGAACACAAGGCCTTTAGGGAACTGTACATTGATTTACATAGACCAGACCTATAACACTTGTAATGGACATAAGCCCTTTAGGGGTTTGTACATTGATTTAAATGGATCAGACCTCTGACACTTGTAATAGATACAAGGTTTTTAGGGGTTTGTACATTGATAAAATGGACCAGACTTATAGCTCTTGTAATGAACATAAGGCCCTTAAGGGTCTATACATTTATTTAAATGGACCAGACCTGTAACACTTGTAATGGATACAAGGTTTTTAGGGGTTTGTACATTGATTTAAATGGACCAGACCTATAGCACTTGTAATGGATATAAGGTTTTTAAGGGTTTGTGCATTAGTAAAATGGACCAGATCTATAGCACTTGTAATGAACACAAAGCCTTTAGGGGTCTGTATATTGACTTAAATGAATCAGATATGTAACACTTGTAATGGATACAAGAATTTTAGGAGTCTGTACATGGATTTAAATGGACCAGACTTGTAACACTTGTAATGGATACAAAGTTTTTAGGGTCTGTGCATTGGTAAAATGGACTCAGACCTATAACACTTGTAATGAACATAAGGCCTTTAGGGGTCTGTACATTGATTTAAATGGACTAGATCTGTAACACTTGTAATGGATACAAGGTTTTTAGGGGTCTACACATTATAAAATGGACCAGACCTATAGCACTTGTAATGAACACAAGGCCTTTAGGGGCTTGTATATTGATTTAAATAGACCAGACCTGTAACACTTGTAATGGATACAAGGTTTTTAGGGGTCTATGCATTGGTAAAATGGGCCAGACCTATAGCACTTGTAACAAACACAAGGCCTTTAAGGGTCTATAAATTGATTTAAATGGACCAGACTTATAATACTTGTAATGGATACATGGTTTTTAGAGGTTTGTACATTGATAAAATGGACCAGGCCTATAGCACTTGTAATGAACACAAGGCCCTTAGGGGTTTGTACATTGATTTAAATGGACCAAGCCTGTAACACTTGTAATGGATACAAGGTTTTTAAGGGTCTGTATATTGATTTAAATGGACCAGACCTGTAACACTTGTAATGGATATATGGTTTTTAGGGGTCTGTGTATTGGAAATGAGCTCTAAGACGAGTCAAAAATAGCTTTATTATTGATAGTACTTGCGTAAGTGTTCGATGTTCTAAAGACTGGGTACAAATTTTCCAATTTAATCTTCCAACCAATAATTCGTAGGTCAGACTATCTTGGTTACTTTGTAAAGCCCTTTCAAATTAAGGAAGAACTTCCCCATGGTAGGATCTTTAGTATTTGGGAATACTCTTTTTAGGATAAGATCTTCAAACTAGAAATTAATGGGTTTTAATCGCTGGTTGAAATATTTGGCCATTCTCTATTGGTAGGCCTAGATTCTAATTCGAGCTTGTTCATGTCTTTTTTCTAAAAGGTCAAGATATTTTATAAGTTGTTGGTCATTGGTCTCTTGGTCAAAGCAATCTCTTTTAAAGGTTGTCATGCCAATTTCCACAAGAATGATTGTCTCGGTGCCATAGGCGAGTGAGAATGGTGTTTCTGTAGTTGGGATTGTTTTAGTAGTTCAGTAGGCCTAGAGCACTCTAGGGAGCTCTTCGACCCATTTTTCTTTGGCTTCCTCCAACTTCTTCTTTATTGCTCCAGGAATAGTACGATTGGTAACCTCGACTTGCCCATTAGCTTGAGGATGCCCTAAGAGGAGAAGTGGTGATTGATGTTTAGGTCTTTAGAGAACTTCTTAAATACCTTTCCAGTAAACTATGCTCCATTATCTGAAATAATGACTCAGGGTATACTGAACCTGCACACAACATTTTTCCAAGTGATGTTTTGTACTTCTACTACTGTGATGTGGGTCAGTGGTTCAACTTTTGCCCATTTAGAGAAATAATCAATGGCAACTAGTAGGAATCCTTTGTTCTGAGAGGCTTCTGGAAATAGTCCTACAATGTCCATTCCCCACTTGGGCAAAAGGCCAAGGACTCACAATAGGCACGAGCTCATGATGAGGTTGATGTTGGTAAGAAGTGAAACATTGATATTTGTTACACTTTCGAACATATTCCTTAGCCTGTTTTAGCATACTAGGCCAATAGTAGCCCTGAGCTAATACTTAGGGAGCTATGGTCCTACCACCATTATGGTTGCCACAGATACCCTCATGTATTTCAGTTAGGGACGTAGTGGGCCTCTTCTAGAGTTAAGCATCATAGGAGGGGTTGTGTGTAAGACTTTTGGTAAAGTTTTTCTTTAAGAATTAAATACTAGGCTGCACTAATTCGAATTCTTCTGGTATGATTCTTGTCCTTTGGAAGCGACCCTTCCTTTAGGTACTAGGTGATGTAAGTTATCCAATTTTGAGATTGTTCTAAAATTTGAATAGATTGTACTACTTCAATACTAGGTTTTGACTGGTAGGAGATTTTTACCATTGAATCCCTTTCAGGCTTGAGATGGGAGGTCATATTTGAGCGTCTACCCTAAAGTTTTAGTTTCTTTCCATCTTCTAAATAGTGAATTTGCGGAAAGACCACTTTAGTGATTCCACCAGCTCTGAGTATCTAGTCATTCTGTTATGCTTGGTAGAATATTCTCTTAAAACTTGACTAACTACAAGCTGAGAGCTAGAAAATGTGTCAAGGTCTAGAGCTTTGCATTTTGGAGTTAATTTCATTTCAAGGATAAGTGCTTCATACTTGGTTTTATTGTTAGAGGCTCTAAATCTGACACTAACGACTTTTTCAGTTACGATCCCATTAGGGGCTGAAGTATTATACCTACTCCAGAGCCCTTGTCTGTTGATGAACCATCGGTGTAAAGTAGCCATACCGAAGTGTCTGTAGTGGTTTGAGCTTTTGAATCCTACATTCTAGTGAATTTTGCTATAAAATCTGATAGTGCTTGAGCTTTGATAGCAGTTCATGGAACATAAGATATATCGAATTCTCTTTGTTTTACTGATCATTTAACCAATCATCCCGAAATCTCAGGTTCATGCAAGATTGATTTTAATGGATAGGACGTAGGAATCATGATAAGATGGGCTTGAAAGTATGGTATGAGCTTTCTAGCCGAGGTTACCAAAGCTAAAGCCAGTTTTTCAATTTTAAAGAACCTTGTTTTGATTTTCAGAAGTGTTTTATTGACACTAGAAGACAGGCCTTAGAATTCTTTTGTCTTCCCTAATTAACGCAGAGCTGACAACACTTTCAAATAGGACTAAATACAAGAGTAGTTTTTCCCCTAGCACTGTTTTAGAAAGGAGATCAGGGGAGGCTAAGTATTGTTTGAGTTGTTAGAAGGCCTCTTCACATTCTGAGGTCTATTCTAGGGCTTTACTCCCCCTCAAGGCCTTAAAGAATCAGAGCCACCGATCCGTGGATTTAGAGATAAACTTATTCAGTGTTTCTATCCTTCCATTCAACCCTTGAATATCTTTCTTAGTTTTGGGGGATTCTAGTTCAATCAGAACCTTGATCTGTGAGGGGTCGGCCTCAATTCCTCTCTAGGAAACTACGAAACCCAGGAATTTTTTTCTTCTGTGATCTCGAAGGTTCATTTTAATGGGTTAAGTTTCATTCTGTGTTTCTTCAGGATGTCAAACATCTGGCTCAAGTGCTGGATGTGGTTACCTTTCAAAACACTTTTCACGAGCATATCGGCAATGGAAACTTCCATTGTATCTCCAATTTGGAGGCCAAACATTTTGTTTACAAGCCTCTGGTACGTAGCTTCAACGTCTTTCAAACTGAACGGCATCACTTTATAATAATAGAGACCTCGCTCTGATATGAAGGTTGTTTTCTCCTAGTTTGGAAGATACATTTGAATTTGATTGTACCTAGATTAAGCATCCATAAAACTCATGAGTTTGTGGCCTATTGTGACATCAACAAGTTGATTAATTCTGGGAAAAAGAAAGCTTTCTTTAGGAAAAACTTTGTTAAGGTCGGTATAGTCAACGCAGATCCTTCACTTGCCATTCTTCTTTTTTAGAAGAACTGTATTGGCAAGCTATTTTGGGTAGAACACTTCTCTTATCATTACAGCATTAAGCAACCTCTAGTGTAATACCGCGACCCAAATGATAACCTGAGCAAACCATGTAAACCCGAGCCGTAGGACTTTATGTTATGACATTAAATGAAATGGACGGTTCTGGAATCTCAATAGGCTTAATGTACAACCGATGTCTGGGCGATACTTGAGAAGGCCATGAGTGAACATCAAAATTCGTGCATAAATACTGATAATATGAATTAAAATAAAAAGGAATAAAAATAAAATAAAATAAAATAGACTCAAATAAAATAAAAAATACAAGTACAAATGCATGTCATATGTATATATGAAATATGGATATATAGTTATATATATATATATATATATATGAAAAGTATAATATAATACTATGTATATAAATGGTAACATATACATATATACAGTGTAACAATATATGTGTTTTTTTTTTCCATATAAATGGCAAGTTAAGAGGGGGGTTACAATCAAAGAAAAGAAAAGAAACAGAAGGGAGAGAGAGACAAAGACGGAGAGGGAGAAATATGAGAGGGCATGTAATACCCCGACCCAAAAATATCGGGTCATATGGCAGGCATTACGAGGTTATGAAAAATTAGTGTAAAGATTATACTTTATTTGAAGAAGTACATGTTTAGCTTGAATACTCTAAATGTTTCAAGGCTATCTGTTTTAAAGAATGCATAAATTCTGTGTTCAAGAATATGAGCAATTAGTGGTGAGTATTTTATAAACTCTCACGTGCTAAACCACTGCCAATTGAAACCCCATGACCAATGCTGGAATTACTCACAAGCTTAGTTTAGCTTACCCGAATTTTTATCCGCCCCCCCTTTTCAGGTGATCGACGACAGTCTTAATATTAATGACAATGATGATGAACTTAGCCACTTTCTTTTGGAGGGATTGTTTAAGTAGTTTCTTTTGTTGAACGCTATGGACTTTTAGTAGTAACTTTTGTATTAGGAAGTAGTGAACTATTTTGTATTAAGCCCATGGGGCAGTTGAACATGTATGAATTATAAAGCCTTTAAGTTTTAATTATGCTCTGACTGTATAATCATGTGTACCATTATGAAGAGCGGCAGTACCGGGCGGTTGTGCAAAAGATTTAAAATGAGAAAAGAAAAGAAAATTTTTTTCACGCTTCCGTAAACGCAAGCCGCACTGTCGTTCGATACCGTTGCTTATGTGAGCCTTGCCCTAAGGCCCTCGGGCCGAAGGGTGGGGGTCGCAATACGAGGTCCGTACAGGATGGATTTCGAGTCGTGACAGGGCATTGATTTAAGTTATATACCATGCGTGGAGTTGGGAAAAAAAAAACAACAAAGAAAAAAAAATTCAGAAGGAAGCAGAAACTGAGAAGGATCCCGAGGTGGAGAAGAGAAACAGGAGGAGAGGAGAAAAGGAAGAATGAGAAGAGAGGGAAGGAAAAGAGCTGTCACAATAAAGGTAATGCCAAAATTTTGTTTACAAATAATTTCTAAATTTTTTTTGAAGTTGCATGAAGCTTAGTTCTAGATGTAGAATCTTGGAAGAAAAATATGAATTTAGGAAGAAACTGCGAAGGAAACGGTTGAGAAATGGGGTAGACATCATGCATGATTGAAAAATTAAACGAGGAGTTTTTGGGTTGTTTTGATTGGTTTTAAATGCCTAAAATCATGTTAGAATGCGTTAAATATGCTTTAGAATCAATTAGAAATGAAAAAGAGTGAAAAACAGCAAGAAAAATGGAAAAAAAAAATTCCTGTTCGGTTTTTCGGTCATCGGCGCTAGAGAGGGTGACCGGAGACTGCTGAAAAGTCGTGCTGGATGGCCACTGTTTGGACGGGTCAGTTGTTGAGTCATGGGAACAGGTCGGGCCTCGGGTCTGGTCGGAACCCTCCCAGGCCCAGTGACGACCCGTCACTTTTGAAAGGCTGAATGGCTTTTGTCTTATTTTAAAAAAAAAAGGGATGGAAGGTGCTGGGGAGAATCGAATTTGGGTGTGCGCAGAGGCTAAAGGCCTTATGCCCACTAAGGTCACCACTATGCCACAAGCGCACTTGTGTTCTAAGGTGTAACCAATATATATATATATATTATATTAAGTAAATTAATTAGTTGTTATTTTGAATTCTAGTATCCAAATTTAGTGAATGAATAGTTTAAATTTATCATTTTGGACCTTCTGGACCCAATGGTGAGGTGTGTTTCATGACACGGAGTCCCAAAAAGTAAAATACCTGTAGAAATGCCAAAATGACCAAAATGCCCTTGAGTCAAATGTGAGCCAAACGGACTCCGATTAAACTAAGTAAATAGTGAATCTTTATTGTTTCAAACATTCTGTACTCAACAGTGAAGTACGATTTGTGAAACTAGGTCCCAAAAAATAGAGACATGTAAAATGACCATTTTGCCCTGTTCGGTATAGAAGTCTAAACTGGAAACTATGAAAGCCTAAACTGACTTTCTTCGATATTCTAAACTCAATGGTAGAATCCAAATTAATAAAAGAGATACTTAGAGTAATGAAGTATACAATTTGATAAATAACATTAGAACTGAGACATGTATATTGATATATAGGCAAGTCAAAAGGAAAGGAGAAAATTACGGAATTCTAAAGTAGATCACATGGATTTAAGGTAAATAAATCTTGGATCTCTTACACGTGATTTTCCTAGCCATGCTATTCTTTTATTGCCAATATTTTACTTTTATACGTACCTCGTGTTATTGATACCACAAATTGATGATTGTCTGATCTTATGGATTTTATTGGGGAGTTAATTGTTATACCTTGATCATGATTCTTATACCTTTTATATGTAAGTAAATCTCGGATCTCTTACATGTGTATTCCCAGCTTTGTTGTTCATTCTACTACCAAGCTTGTGCTCTTATATGTACACTATGTTATTGATTCTATGATTAAAGATTGTTCCTATCTTAACGAATCTTATTGATGAGATGAGTGTTGTACATTGATCATGATTGATTATACCTTTTTTTCATGTCATTGAAAATCGATCTCTTACACGTAGTTCTCTCAAGCCATGATTGTTCCATGTTATTGATTCTATGATTGATAATTGTTCCCATCTTATCGAATCTTATTGAGGAGATGATTGTTATACCCTGATCATGATTGATTATACCTTCTATATGTCATTGAAACTCAATCTCTCACACGTAGTTCTCTCAAGCCATGATCGTTCCTTTCATTGTCTGGATTGTACTCTTATACATATTGATGTTATTGACTCCACTGAGAATTGTGTTTATCCTATCTTACGGAAAGTTACTGAGAACTGACCGTTATACCTTGATCGTAGTTGCTTATATAGTTGTACTATTGATTCCTAGCCAAGTCACGAGGTTATGGTATTCCTTATTACTACTAAATTGTACTTCTATGTGTACCCAACGTTTATTGGCTTCATGATCTGATACATGTTCTATCTTATGATATATGTGCCTGATGTTTCTTTATGCCACAATGTGATATTTGTTCTATCTTGTGGAATTTATTGAGGATCAAACTACTATGCTTATTATGAGTATTTGTACACTTCGTACCACGCCTTGAAAGGCCAATTGTTATGTTCATGCTATTGATATTCCACTCATATGCTCTCTATAGAGTTATGATGATCATGATGTATTATGAGTACCCGGAGTTGTGCTCAGTCACAACGTCCATCTCGATTGTTATGTTCATGCTATTGATATTCCACTCATATGCTCTTTATAGAGTTATAATGATCATGATGTATTATGAGTAACCGGAGTTGTGCTCAGTCACAATGTCTATTTGATGCTTTATCAGTTCTACAGGTTACGATCCACGGAAATATCCAATAATTTAGGTTTGGGAGTGAATCTTGGATATGGTCCAAACGAAGTGGTTCCGAAAATGATTCAGGTATGTGAGTGAATCAGGGAAGGGATTTAAGTGTGGGAGTGAATCCGGGTAAAGGGTTCGATGTGGTAGTGAACCAAGGGAAGGAAGGATATTAAGGAAGGATACTTTTACTGAGTAAGGATACGGTTACTAAGGAAGGTTACTTTTGAGGTCATGTCAGGAAAAGATTATGCATCACAGTTTTTATTGATATCGTATCTTTTATTTACTTATTGAATGATTATATTTTCCTTATGAATGATCATATGTTTTGAAAACGTATTCATTCACTTACTATCTGTTACCCATGATTATGACAGTATGACTAATGTTGACCAGACCTCTACTGATGACTTCACGCACCATATATCATTGACATTTACTTATTCTTAAATTACTATTATGACCTTCCATTGTGTCAAGTGACTATTGGGACATTCTCATTCATTGGCTATTATGATGTGTTACTCCATTGGCTATGGTAACATACCATTCTATTAATTGTTGAGATGTTCTATCTTATTGACTACGTTGATATTCTATTGACTATTGAGAAGTTTTATCTTATTGACCTTGTTGATATTCCATTCTATTGGCTGTTGAGATGTTCTGACTTATTGACTACGTTGATATTCCATTCTATTGGCTGTTGAGATGTTTTGTCTTATTGACTACGTTGATATTTTATTCCATCGATTATTGAGGCGTTCTATCCTATTGGCTATGTTGGCATTCAGTTTTATTGGTTATTGAGGTGTTCGCTTTTATTGACTATAGTGGCATTCTATTGCATAACTGGCTATCATGTTCTTATCTCAGATTATGTTCTTTCTATGTTGACCCTGACCTATGGCAGAGTGATGGGAATTTACTTACTGAGCTTCGTTTAGCTCACCCAACTTACTATATTTTCAGGTAAGGATGCTATAGGACCACAGTAGGAGTCCAAGAGCATAGGGGGACAGTTTAAGGAATACGTTAGAAGTGATGTAATCTCTCCCAGGTACTCATCACCTAAGAGTGGTATTATGTTAAGTTTTATGTTAGTTTACATTTTACCATTGTCAAACAATATTTTATATTAAGACTTCCACTGATCTACTGTTAAGTTTTATATTATATGTTTTTGTCATTGAGACAAGAAATAAAAAAGTAGGGACGGCCATTAGATCGACCCCACGATATGAGATCTGCATAGGGTGGGTTTCAAGTCATGACAGAATGGTATCAGAGCAGAGCCTTAGGTTTTAGTGAGTCATGGGAGACAGGAATAGAGTATTAAAACTATTAAGTCTAAGGGTCAGTTAATAGATAATACTGACACTACTTAGGATAGATTTTGTATGTGAATACTGACTATTATCTTACATAAATATTACCTGATTATCTTTTACAGTAATGGTTAACATAAGGGATACATCGATAGCTATGGATCGCATAAATCACTTTGAGAGAGTGATGGAAAGGTTTATTGAGGCTTTACCCAGAAATCAAGCGAGTATGAGTGAGCCAGTGCGACAGGAGCATCCTGTCAATCTAGGAGACCAGCAAGGGAATGATAGGGATCAGACATTCCCGTATAAACGATTCCAGAAAATGAAGCCATCATCCTTTGATGGCACAAAAGGATCCATAATTACTGAGGAGTGGCTTTTAGAGATGGACAAGATTTTTAGCATCATGACATGTACTGAGGTTCAAAAAGTGGCGTATGCCACATTCATGTTTAAGGAAACTGCATACAAGTGGTGGCTTCTAAAAAATGCTAGAGAACTAGGTATAGATTGGCAACGATTCAGGAGGTTAGGAATTAGAAAATTGCTGAGTTCATGGTGTTGCAACAGAATGATATAATGGTGGAAGACTATGAGGCCGCATTTATTGAATTGGCCAGATTTGCCCCTAATGTCATCAACACCGAGAATATGAAAGCCCAGAAGTTTGAAGGCGGATTGAGGTGGGCCATCAAGGATCGAATCAGGCCCCAGCAGTTGGCCACTTACAATGAAGTGGTAACAACGGTTAAGATCATCGAGCAAAGTGAAGAAGAGTTCGCCAAAAAGGAAATGAGCCAAGGATTAGGAGACAACTGGGACAAAGGGCAAGGATCTTCATCTTCCAAGCTCAGAACTAGATGGCGAAATACAGGGCCCAGTTAAAGAAGGGCCAATTCTAATGATAGAGGCTCAAGTAAAAGCCCGAACTGCTTAAGAGTCCACCAAGGACCGCGTTCCAAAAACACCCATGCTTGTTACATCTACGAAAATAGTGGACACTTTACTAGAAACTATCCCCAGAGAGGTAGATCTACGATCAGAACCCCACATACTCCACCAACCCCTGTGATAAGATATCACACCTCTAACAGTAGATCGAGGAACAAGTAGTAACACGTGAAGAAGATCTTTTCTATTACACCATGATATGATTAGGCTACTCTATCAGTAGTTACAAGTACTTTTCTAGTGATTATGACATTTATAGATTGCTCAGATTTTATGATAACTCTTTTATGTCCCTAGATTTCTACTGAATTGAACTTAGCAACTGAACCCTTAGATTATCGATTTACTGATTCCATTACATCAGGAAAGTTATTATTGGAAAATGTTAGATAGAAAAACATGTGAACTTTAGGATATTTACGAAACCCCTTTTATGTTACCATGAGGATCATTATTTAGAAATGTTAAACATCGAACTCACAAGATACAGATCAGGACTACAGGTATTCTTAATGATTGACCCATAGTTAAAATTCAGGCCTAGTGATATAACATAAATGATGTTTAAAAACCAACACAGATACTACGAGTTCCTTATGATACTCTTGAGACGACAGATGCCCAGCTATGTGAGTAGACTAAATGAATAAAGTTCTAAAAACCCACATATATGATTTTATAATTTTATGTATTGAACGATGTCTTAGATTACTCTAAGAACTAAGAGAAACATAGAATACAACCGAGATTCGTGTGAGGAGTACGAAATACACTTAAGGTTTATAGAAAGAGTAGTACAATGATCTGATGCGACTGCAAAACTTGATTCTTAGTAGAAAACTTTTATATAGTTAAATATGAATATCCATCCAAAGTTATACCTCGATGTTAAACGAGACAGAAAAATCACTAGAGTTAGAAATGCCAAGTTTGGGGACCAAACTTATTTTAGGGAGGAGGAGAATGTAATACCCTGACCCAAATTGTAACCAAACGAACCATGTAAACCCAAGCCGTAGGACTTTATGTTATTACATTAAATGAAATGGACAATTTTGGAATCTCAATAGCGTTGAATGTACAAACGATGGCTGGGTGATACCCGAGCAGGCCATGAGCGAACATCAGAATTCGTGCATAAATACTAATATATGAAATAAAATAAAAAGGAATAAAAATAGAATAAAATAGACTAAAATAAAATAAAAAATACAAATACAAATGCATGTCATATGTATATATGAAATATGGATATATATATATATATGTGCAAACTATAATATAATACTATATATATAAATGGTAACATATATATATATATAGTGTAACAGTATATATGGTTTTTTTACACATAAAAAACAAGTAAAGAGGGGGGTTACTGTCACGACCCAAAACCCACCCTATGCGGATCTCGTGTCGCGGGGCCGACCCGAAAGTCGTCTCTACTTTTTCCATTCCTGTATCATAGTACTAATATGCAAAGTACTAAAATCTTAAAACAATAACAGCAGAAGTCTTATCAATGACCATAATCAACGGAAGTCTTTCAGTACACAATGTCAGCGGAACTCTATTCAATACATGATATGGTTCTACAATAACAAAAATAAGAACCAGACATAACCAGCACCCGTGGGTGGCGAATACATGGGAGAACTAAAACATAGATTGGTACAGTTCCTCAAAATGTCCTCCTACGCTCGTAGACTCCTACTGGGGTCTTGCAGCGTCATCACCTGAAATGGGGGTAAGTAGGGTGGAATGAGCTACGAGAGCTCAGCAAGTAAAAACAGATCTCCGACACTGGTATTGGTGAATATGAATCCATTAATAAGATTATGATAGCCAATCATAAGAAAAGAAATGCTGTGATAGCCAATGAGAACAGTTGCCATGAAGGCCAATGAATAATAAGTCACAATGTACAATCAGGAGTAATGGAAATAACATCAACTTGAATCTCTCAATGATAACATAACAAGAATGTACTGCCACAATAAACCGATCACAATCAAATCAATGAAGAGTGTCCTCTTAGTGGAAGATAATTCATAAGGAATAGCGTCATTCAATAACGTAATCATATCAATCCCTAAGAGATGCATTTACTCTGTTCTCAGGTAGAATGCCAATGGAAATGCTAGTGTAAATGCAATGAAAATGCCAATGGAAATGCAGTGGAAATGCCAGTGGAAATGCCGGTGGAAAGCCTTCGAGGAATTCATTCCTGCCACCTGTCCATTCATGTACTTGACCCTTAGGTCTCCAATCAATCAAAAAGCATCGGATGGATATTGTGACTAAGCACAAATCCGGTATTCATAACACATCATGATCATTCGTGATTCCATAGAAGTATAAAATGGAATATCATATATTCAATAGAAACATAACCGTAGGCCTTTCTAGGCACAGTTTAACATGAAAGTAATGATACAGTAGTCAATCAAGGTCCATAAGATTGAACAATATCACATTGTGGATAGCAATAACATGAAGTACTTTCAAGAGTACAAGTTTGGCAGTAAAGAATAAACTTGGCTTTGGAAACACCACATGGAAGAAAAAGGGAATTTACTTACCTCTATTGTGATTCTATATCAGAAATCCGTGAGTGTGCCCTTGCCTTTCGAGTTCCCTATATATTAGTAAATTCGTCTTAGAAAAAATGCTATTCAACAAATTTTATGCCTTGCTATCATAAGTATTTCTAATACTAATTTAGACCTTACCATTGAGTCCGGAACGCCGAATAAAGTCGGTTTAGGCTTTCGCGGAATTCCATTTGGACTTTTGTACTAAAAAGGGCAAAATGGTCATTTTGCACTTTTACGTGTATTTTATTTTTTGGGACCCTGTATCGTGAAACGGACCTCACCATTGATCTTAGAATGTCCAAGATAATAAAAATTGACTATTCATTTGCATCGTCTGGACTTCGTTTGACCCATATTTGAAATAGGGGTATTTTTGTAAAAATTAATATTTTATTAATTTTCCTGTTTGGGCCACAGTGACATTTTCTAAAACATTTGGGGTCAAAATGAAATTTCCCTAAATCTCGGTCTGAACCAGTGGGTTCACTATTTAGAAACCCTAACCGGTCTGGTTCTTTACTGAGCCAAACGGTTCAGTTAAATTCAGAGAACCGGATTAAAATAACCAATTCTCCTGTCGTATTCATGGTTTGGATAACCCCAAACCCAATTTCCACATTTCCTATCCATGTAACCAAACAAGCCCAATCCATTTTAATTTTATATACAAAATGACACAGTGTTGGCTCCGTTGTTGAGGTCGGTCGGATCTCAACCCAACCCGGATCGGACCCGGTTCGTCTTAACCCGAAATGCCACCCTGACATTCCGGTCATCTTCCCCAACTGTTTTTCCGGCCATAGTCGCCGGAACAGTAAACCCTAGTTAGAAATCTTCACTGTTTAACATTTATTTTTGTTGCTTTTTCGATCTTTTCATGCCAAATGAATCTCCCAGCCTTAAGATTTCATTTAGGTAGTTTTAAACCTAAGAAAACCAAGGTTTCCATCGCTGCTCTTCCCCAGTTTCCTGGTGACTGAAACTTTTCAAGTTCTCTATGATTTCTTTATCGTTTTTACTCTAATTTCTTTCTATTATCTTTCTGCACTTCTCACGATCACTCCTAAGTGGTTTAAGCAACGTTTTAATCATGAAATGCAAGAAATCCGAATTATTCCTCTAACCTGCAACTAGGGTTTTCTCCCTCAGTTCTTCATAGTTTTCTATGATTTTTGTTGCGTTTAAAACCTCATGACATGTTCTTTAAGGCCCTAGGTTTATATTTAAACGAATCATGCTATAGAAATTGAAACAGAAACAAAACCTCTTACCTAAATTTCTGGGTTTTTCTTGATTTGGTGAGCCCCTTCCCTTACGTTCCTCCTTCCGTTTTCACCCAGAGTTCTCTGAGTTCCCTCTTGATTTCTCCCCTTTGATTTCTTTTTCCGTAAGTAGGAGATCACGTGCATATATATATATATATTTACATATATATATATATATATCATATCATGCCCATTCCTTCCTCCCTTCTTTTCCTCTCCTCCTCTCATTTTCTGACCTGCTCCATACCTCTACTGATTTCCACCTTACCCCTTTCTATGCCTATTAGGTTAGGGTTGGTCAACTTATTTTATTATATGTATATATATATATATGTATACTTACCTATATAACATTCACCTAACTCACACACACACGGCTGCCTTGGCAGCCCACTTGCTTCCCCCTTTTCTTTTTGTTTTATTTTTATTTAATTTATGCATGTATGTGTTCCTTTATATGTGTTATTATCTACACATACGTACACATGAGTATATACTATATTATAATTATGTATAAATACATAATTATACCTATCTTATTCATATATATACTTTCATATATACATGTAAATACAATTTTCTGGGCACATATACATACCCTGATATTTAATGAACTATGCATGTGTACGTGCGCATACATGCATGGGTTTACGCGTATGCACACTTTTTGAGGTAAGGTTCTGAGTTGCTCGGGTACTGCCCGACACTGGTTATACATTTCAATCATTTACAGTTTCTAGTCATTCATTTTCATGAAATACCATGATATACGCATTTTAACAGTTCGAGTTACACTATTTGACCGACTTACCTCGGTACACGCGCCGTATCCCAGGTCGGGATATTACAGTTACAATCAAAGAAAAGAAAAGAAACGGAAGGGAGAGAGAGATAGAAATGGAGAGGGAGAAAGATGAGGGGGTGCTGGTTTAGGTTATTAACCATGCATGGAGTTGCAAAAAAAAAAAACAACAAAGAAAAAAAAATCGAGAAGGAAGCAGAAACTGAGAAGGATCCCGAGGTATGGAAAAGAAATAGGAGGAGAGGAGGAGAGGAGGAGAGGAGAAGAGGAATAAGGAGAAAAGTTGTCATAGTAAAGGTAATGCCAAAATTTTGTTTACGAATAATTTATAGAATCTTTTTGAAGTTGCATGAAGCTTAGTTCTAGATGTAGAATCTTAATCTAGGAAGAAAAATATGAATTCAAGAAGAAACTGCGAAGGAAACGGTTGAGAAATGGGGTAGATATCATGCATGATCAGAAAATTAAACGTGGAGTTTTTGGGTTGTTTTGATCGATTTTAAATGCCTAAAATCATGTCAAAATGCGTTAAATATGCTTTAGAATCAATTAGAAATGAAAAAGAGCATAAAACCGCAAGAAAAATGGAAACAAAAAAAAATTTCCTATTCGGTTTTTTGGTCACTAGCACTGGAAAGGGTGACCGGAGACTATCGAAAAGTCATGTTGGATTGCCACTATTTGGATGGGTCAGTTGTTGAGTCATGGGATCGGGTCGGGTCAGAACCCGCCCAGGCCCAGTGACAACCCATCACTATTGAAAGGCTGAAGGGCTTTTGTTTTATTTAAAAAAAAAAAGGGGGATGGAAGGTACTAAAGAGAATTAAACCTGGGTGCGCAGAGGCTGAAAGCCTTATGCCCACTGTGGCCACCACTATGCCACAAGGGCACTTGTGTTCTAAGGTGTAAACAATATATATATATATATATATATATTATATAATTAAGTAATTAACGTTAGTAAATTAATTAATTGTTATTTTAAATCCTGGTATCCAAATTTAGCAAATGAATAGCGTAAATATACCATTTTGGACCCTTTTGACCCAATGATGAGGTCCGTTTCACGAGATAGAGTCCCAAAAAGTAAAATACCCGTAAAAATGCCAAAATGACCAAAATTCCCTTGAGTCAAATGTGAGTTAAATGGACTCCGATTAAACTAAGTAAATAGTGAATCTTTATTATTTTAAACATTCAAGACTCAACGGGGAAGTTACATTTGTGAAACTAGGTCCCAAAAAATAGAGACATGTAAAATGACCATTTTTCCTTTTCCGGTATAAAAGTCCAAATTGGAAACCGTGAAAGCCTAAACTGACTTTCTTCGACATTCCGGACTCAATGGTAGAATCCAAATTAGTAAAAGAGATACTCAGAGTAATAAAGTATACAATTTGATAAATAACATTAGAACTGAGACATGTTTATTGATATATAAGCTTGTCAAAAAGAAAGGAGAAAATTACGGAGTACTAAAGTAGATCACACGGGTTTAAGGTACGTAAATCTTGGATCTTTTACATATGATTTTCCAAGCCGTGGTATTCTTTTATTGCCAATATTGTACTTTTATACGTACTCCGTGTTATTGATTTCACAAATTGATGATTGTCTTATCTTATGGATTTTATTGGGGAGTTAATTGTTATACCTTGATCATGATTCTTATACCTTTATATGTAAGTAAATCTCAGATCTCTTACATGTGTATTCCCAGCTATGTTGTTCATTCTACTGCCAATATTGTGCTCTTATACGTACACTATGTTATTGATTCTATGATTGATGATTGTTCCCACCTTAACGAATCTTATTGAGGAGATGATTACTGTACCTTGATCATGATTGATTATACCCTTTTTTATGTCATTGAAACTCGATCTCTTACAAATAGTTCTCTCAAGCCATGATTGTTCCATGTTATTGATTCTATGATTGATAATTGTTCCCATCTTATCGAATCTTATTGAGGAAATGATTTTTGTACCCTGATCATGACTGATTATACCTTCTATATGTCATTGAAACTCGATCTCTCACACGTAGTTCTCTCAAGACATGATCATTCCTTTCACTATCAGGATTGTACTCTTATACATATTCGATGTTATTAACTCCACGAGAATTGTGTTTATCCTATCTTCCAGAAAGTTATTGAGAATTGACTGTTATACCTTGACCGTAGTTGCTTATACAGTTGTACTATTGATTCCTAGCCAAGTCACGAGGTTATGATTTTCCTTATTACTACTAAATTGTACTTCTATGTGTACCCAACACTTATTGGCTTCACGATCTGATATATGTTTTATCTTATGGTATATGTGCCTGATGTTTCTTTACCCCACAATGTGATATTTGTTCTATCTTTTGGAATTTATTGAGGATCAAACTACTATGCTTATCATGAGTATTTGTACATTTTGTACCACGCCTTGAAAGGCCGATTGTTATGTTCATGCTATTGATAGTCCACTCATATGCTCTCTATAAAGTTATGATGATCATGATGTATTATGAGTACCCGGAGTTGTGCTTAGTCACAACGTCCATTCCGATTATTATGTTCATACCATTGATATTCCACTCATATGTTCTTTATAGAGTTATGATGATCATGATGTATTATGAGTACCCAAAGTTGTACTCAGTCACAACCTCCATCCGATGCTTTATCAGTTCTACAGGTTACAGTCCATGAAAATATCCAATGATTTAGGTGTGGGAGTGAATCTTGGATATGGTCCAAAGGAAGTGGTTTAGAAAATGATTCAAGCGTGGAAGTGAATCAAAGAAGGGATTCAAGTGTGGGAGTGAAATCCAGGTAAAGGATTCGGTGTGGTAGTGAACCAAGGGAAGGAAGGATATTAAGGAAGGATACTTTTATTGAGTAAGGATACGGTTACTAAGGAAGGTTACTTTTGAGGTCATGTCAGGAAAAGATTATGCATCACAGTGTTTGTTGATATCGTATCTTTTATTTACTTATTGAATGATCATATATTTTGAAAACGTATTCATTGACTTACTATCAGTTCTCCCATGATTATGACAGTATAACTATTGTTCACCAGACCTCTACTGATGACTTTATGTACCTTATATCGTTAACATTTACTTATTCTTAAATTACTATTATGACCTTCCATTGTGTCAAGTGACTATTGAGACATTCTCCTTCATTGGCTATGATGATGTTCTACTTTATTAGCTATGGTAACGCACCATTATATTGATTGTTGAGATGTTCTATCTTATTGACTACGTTGATATTCTATTGACTGTTGAGATGTTTTGTCTTATTAGCCACATTGATATTCCATTCTATTAGCTGTTCAGATGTTTTGACTTATTGACTACGTTGATATTCCATTCTATTGGTTGTTGAGATGTTTTGTCTTATCGACTACGTTGATATTCTATTCCATCGATTATTGAGGCGTCCTATCCTATTGGCTATGTTGGCATTCAATTTTATTGGTTATTGAGGTGTTCGCTTTTATTGGCTATAGTGGCATTCTATTGCATGACTGGCTATCGTGTTCTTATCTCAGATTATGTTCTTTCTATGTTGACCTTGACCCATGGCAGAGTGATGGAAATTTACTTACTGAGCTTCGTTTAGCTCACCCCAACTTATTATATTTTTAGGTAAGGATGTTGTATGACCATAGTACGAGTCCAAGAGCATAGGGGGACAGTTTGAGGAATATTTTAAAAGTGATGTAATCTCTCCCACGTACTCACCACCTAACTGTGGTATTATGTTAAGTTTTATGTCGATTTACAATTTACCATTGTCAAACAATATTTTATATTAAGACTTCCACTGATTTACTATTAAGTTTTATATTATATGTTGTTGTCATTGAGACAAGAAAGAAAAAAATAGGGACGGCCATTGGGTAGACCCCGCGATACGAGATCCGCATAGGGTGAGTTTCGAGTCATGGCATCTGGACTTCTTCATTGATGATCTTGTGATGTTCTGGGGAAAATGCCCTTATTTTTTGTCTTATTAGAGGATGATCTGGATCGGTCATCAATTTGTGAGATATGGAATCAGGATCTATTCCCTCCATCTCTCTGACTTCCCAAAAAAATACCGAAAGGTTGGCTTTTAGGAATTTAACAATTCTTCTTGCTCAGAAAGATACATGGCTAAGCCAATGTGTAAGTACTTTCCCTCTTCTTCAATGTTAATGAGCATTTTAATAGGCTCATCTATTGGTTTGACATCACTGTCTCTTCCTCTGGGACTTAATGTCCCATACATCTCAGGGCCTCCCAATAATGACATTATAGGGAGACTTAACGTCTAGGATCATGTATTCAGATATCAGTGTCTTATGGCCGTTTTCCTCTCCTACCATGGTCAGTAGGTCAATTTTGCCTATTAGGATGCTGAGATTCCCGTTGAATCTTGCCATGACAGCAACGGTAGCTATGATGTCATTAGAGTCGAGTTTCATGTGTTTGTAGGGTTCGTAGAATAATACATTGGTAGAACTTCTACGCAAACCCTTTTGATCTCAAAATTAGCGATTTTGAGTGAGATGACAAGAGCATCGTTGTGGGGACAATGTATCCCAATAAGGTCCAATTCGGAGAATTAGATTTGAGGTTTTGACTTTATATTTTTATCAATAGTCGAGATCTGGATGATATGGGGCTCTGCCCTTACCTCTCGAGCATATCTTTTCTTGGCTCAGTTAGACGTCCCTATATTATATTGTCAGCATGGAGCACGAAGATGACTTCATTATTTTGTTGTTCCGAATCATTTTGAACTTTTCTCTATTCAAGCCTTTGCCCTTGCCTCCTTTGAGTGGGTCTTTCATCACGGGGGTTCTGTCCCCTGTCCTGGCAGACGAACTCTCGTAGTCGTCCTCTCTTGATGAGATGCTCTATTTCCTAATTTAGAGCCCTTTACTCCTCAGTCATATGCCCCTTCTCTTTATAAAAAACACAATACTTGTTTTGATTCCTAGAGTCGGTGTGGTTTTTTAGTGGCTCCCGTCAACTTAGGTTTTTACGAGTCTGTATCTACTAGAGAATGGGGGTAGGAGAAGTGTTCAGAGGAGTATAGGTCCCATACTGTAATACCCTGAAAAACTCGACATAACCTAGACTGTACCCCGATCTCATAAAAGTCAACCATGTGATAATAATGTTTAAAATATATCAAAATGGCTCAAAATACGGTAAGCCATAATGGGATTGATTATCCTAAAATATGAAATAAATCTATAACACCAAAAATGGTGCATGCTCGAAAAATTGACAACCTGGTCAACCGAGTGCCGAGATGGACAAATGGGACCCATACGAGGAATTAATTATGAAAATAAAATGAATATAATATACGACATGAATGGGGATCCAAAATGAGTAACGACGATACCGACTCCCGGCTTTATGCCAAATTTACCAGCATTTTATAACTTAATATTCCATAAAATATTAATACGGGAAGATTTTAGAAAAATACCCTACGTACGTGTGTATACAATACTTCTATACGCATATATATACACCAATTAATATACCTAAAATACATGAGTTATATAAGCAGATAATAAATAAATAAATATATATATATGTATATATATAGCTTCCAAAAGGAAGCTGCTAGAACTTGCTAGAAAAGTACAAAAAAAAAAAAACACACAAATAAATATATATGATGCTGCACTTTTCGGCTCGCAAGAAATCTGGGCTCCGCAACCTGTAGAACACTCAAAAAGGGGGATCAGAGGGCCACTGGATTGGCTCCGGCGGTAGCCGCTCCGATGCTTAAGTAAGTAAATTGAATTAAAAAGACTGTATTGAAAGCCAAAGAATGAGCGTGAAAATAAAGCATACCTGTAGGGTTTAATTTATAGAATGCGGCCTTTCTAAGTTGATTAGGATTCGGAGCCATGAAAATAGGGATTTGAGCATCGGAGATTGCAGTTACCTTGTGGAACATTGTATCAAAAATAAGATAACCATGTATGGTAGCTTCCTTGTAAAAGACTGTTTCCTTATTCGTTGCTCGGCGGTAGTTAAGGAAACAACGAGGTCGGAACCATACAGAATACTGAGTGAATATTGCTCAGAGCATAAGGTCTGGAGGATATGTGTATGAGAATGCCCCGGAGGCTGCGCCTACTCTGTATGACCGAGTTTATCGGTTCTGTAAGCACACGTGTCTCAGGGTGATTGGTACGTTTGTTTGTGGTATATCAGCTACTCCCCCCCTCCTAGCCCTAGTTAGGAGTTAGGGCGTAACTAGGGCTATGGGCTTTATGAAGAGTCACACGTTTTGTTTCTCCATTTTCTGAGACATTGGTTTGAAGGGTCATTTATTACACAACCGATACTTGAGAAGCTATCATTACCCTCAATCGTCATGTCGAATCGGCTTAGGGGGCTCATCTTTCGAATATGTATATAAAGAGGGAGAAAGGACTTTTTACACCTTTCTTCTACACTTGCTTCTACAGTATCAGAGACTCTGCCATCGCCAGTTGACGCATTTTGAAGGTCGAAGCATATCTGGTGTTCGTAGCCTTTCTCAATTTTAGGTTTGATTTTTAGCCCCTTTTACGTTCCCTCTCCTGTGTTTCGTTACTTTCTTTTGTCTGCCATGTTTGGCCCTGGGTCACCTTCTGGTTCGGGCAGTTCTTCTAGGACCATTTCTCAACCTCAACTTGTGAACCTTCCTTCTATTGATAATGCTGAAAATAGATTGGTAGAGTCCCCCTCCAGTCCAGAGGTTAGGATAGTTGACACATTTGAGGAATCCCCAAATAGGGCTGGTGAGACCTCTGGTCGCCTTGGCCGTAGAGAGGAAGGTGAGAGTGCAATTACTTAGAGTATGTTAGAAGAGTTGTGGGAGAAATTCAATCTTCCTTCGAAAGTTATTTTTAGGGTCCCGGATGCTCTGGATCACCCATGCGATGTTAGAGCGGGAGAAATTTGTGTCTATTTGGCTTGGTTTGAAATGGCACTAACACTCCCTCTTCCTGACCTTGTAAAAAAATTCTTCTGTTGGTTCAACCTTTGCCCTGCAGACCTTAATCTCAATAGTTGGAGACATTTGTTAAGCTTTATAGTGTTAGGGCATATGAACGATGCTAACGTGTCTCTTGACCTGATCCGTAGTAATATGGATCTAAAATACATGAGGTCGAAAGGCCTCTATTATATGTCTTTTGATAGTGGGTTCAGACCCCTTTCTTCCGTGCCCTCCTCTAACAAGACTTGGAAGAAGTGGTATTTCTTCATAAAAGGAGGATGGGAATATGAGGACTTCCAAGACCAACTCTCAACATTTCCTCGAACCACTAGGGCCAAAAGGTGAGACCCAATTTTCCCTGTGGCTGCTTTGATTTTGTTTTGTGCATCAATTGCCGAGCTGATTAACCTTGTATCTTTTGTGCAGATAGAAGTGTGTGGAAGAGGCCGAGATTTTCTTCCTTGCTTCAAAAGTAATACAAAAAGCTCTTACAGCCCAGCAACCGAGACCATTCCACCATCGTTAATCCTGATAAGTTGATGGCTGCTAAAGGCCGTGTAGAGGAGCTGAAAAAAGGTCTGATGGCTAGGTGGGAGACCAAGCCATCTTCATCTGCGGCAGTGGGGGATGCTCCTTCCCCAGTAGACCCTCCCCTCTAGACAAAAAGGAGGAGGTTACTCTCGAACTCTTCTGAACCTACTGAGGGGGAGAAGGAGGCACCTACCCCTATTTCTATGGTTCCCCCAGCCCCATCCAAACAAGCGAGCAAGGGGGCGTCAGCTTCAGTGGCCCCTAGTGCTGCTAATCAGGCGGCCAAGAAGGTTCTAAGGGACTTTTGGGCCAAAGGCTCCCTCAAACTTAAGCCACAGAAGTCGGAGAAGCTTCTAACTAATCTGGCTTCTCTTCAGGTTAAAGTAAGTTCTTCGGGTCTCTATTTCTTTTCCCTTTTTCCAAGTGTTTTTAGCTGGGTATTGAACTGTTTGCTCTGTATACTGCAGACCCTGCATACTCTATCTGCTCTGACGGAGCTCTCTCCCCTTTCAGAGGAGGTTGACAAGCTTTAGGCCGAGCTAGACGAGGTTAGGCTTCAGCTCGGTACTGCTAAGTCTGAGGCTCATGAAGCTGCGGAGAGGCTGAAGGAGTCCCAGAATTCTCTGGCCATCATAGAGTCAGAGAAGAATCTTTATGTTCAACAGGTAGAGAGACTTCAGGGGGAGATGGATGGCATGCGGTACCTCTATCACCAAAAGCTTGAGGACGCAGTGAAGTAGGCCAAGCTAGAGAACGAGACGGAAATGAAGATGGAACTGGAAGGAATGGCCAACAACCTAATCATGTTTGGCTTCAACAACTTTTGATCTAGGTTCCTTGCCAAATTTTCTGATTTCGACATATCCTCGACTGTGCCTCCAGGGGTTATCCCTCCCGAGGTTGCCGTTCCGAGCAGGGTGATCGACGTTCCCCTTGCCGATCCCACTGAAGTTTCCGTTCTGAGCAGGATGGTTGATGTTGCTCCTACCGATCATTTCCCAGCTGTTGAGCCTGTTTCTGTTGATCAGGCTTAGAATATGTATATTTTGCTTAATTTTTGAACCTTCAATGTAACAGACTATTATTGTTGAATGAAACAGGTTTTCTTTTCAAATGTCTTCATCCTTTTCTTTTGTGTTTGGTTGACCCATGTAGCATTGCGTTGTATTGCCGTGTAGTATGTTGGTCCTTTGAATTTATGGTTGTTGTGAGAAATTGTTGCAAGTGAGGCTGTTCTGGAGCTCTTCAGACCAGCTCTTTTATGGTCGGCAGTTGTGTTCCAAGCTGTACTTGCAATAAAACAGTGATTGTAGACTAATTTTGATCGCCTCACCCTTTTTGGACAAGATAGGAAGGCAATTTCAATCAGACGAGTAGGAATCTGATATTGATCTTATATCACATATATTGGGAGTAAATTCTGAAGAATTCTGAGGCCGTTCGTTCCGAACCCAAGATTTGTAGTAGTAATTTGGTGTCTTATGTCTGTCACTCTGATGAATGAGACTTCTGCCTTTAAGTTACTCATACCAGGACTGGGATACATCCGAACTGATGGTCTTTTGTCATACACGTGGTCTGTCAGGGGTCAACGGAATGCCCAAGACTGAAAGGTCTGTATGTTGGACCGAAGGCCTTTGTATTAAGATGGATCAGACTCTGTCTGTTTGACTAGTACTGTATGCTTGAGGAAGCCTTGCATCCCGTCTTTTAGGTATCCGAAAGGACGGTTTTATACGTCATTCATTTATACAGCTGTCTTTTGGGTTTTCGAGGTCAATCCCTCTTTTAGCCGTTGCGACGGTCCAAATAAGTGGCTTTTGGGCTTCGAGGGTCTATATATATGAGAAAGGAGCATACGGTTGCGCCCAATCTCTTTACTTTTTTGCTCTCAGACTGTTCACCTGTTTGAGAGAATTTGGATGTCTTTTAGAAGCTTGTCGTTTGCCCGGAGATGATTGACGATTTTCCTTCCGAGTTGGGAATGATTAAATTGTGGCCGAGAGTTATCTTTCCCTTTGATTCAGTCTCCAAGGAAGGATAGGAGGCGAAGATCTTCTTGTCCATCTTAGCATCCGGTCGAGATTTCTCCAATTGGAGGTGGACCCTCCTTGATTCAACCGAGGCTTAGAGCATTGGAGATGAAGACGAAGGTGGGATGCCTCCTTCCCTTGGTGTCTTGGCAGAGACCCTTGCTCAAGCCGGCTGGGGTGTCATGCCGAATTTGAGGGAAACGAAGGTGGAGAATGGAGGTCTCCTGAGACCCAGAGCCCTCAACATCCGTTGGTATTGAGATAAGTGACAGTGATGATGAAATGGCCTGGGTACTTTTTGATGCAGATTGGGGTTCAGGGTTCCTTCCTTTCAAATAGAAGCCGGTGACAACGGTAATGGAGGTTTGGAAGTGGGGCCCCTTTCCCCTGGACTGGAGAGCTTCGAGGAAGAAAGCCATGATGTCGCCAAACATATTAATGTCTTTGTTGTAGCTTCTGTGTATTTGTTTTCTTTTCGGTCTTCTTGTACTGATGTAAATTTTATGAACCATCAATAAAATTGAATTCCTTTTCCTTAAATCTGATGTACCTTGTGTTTGGATGTGCTCTTTTGGAGGTTAAAACACCCTTTCGTGCACTGCTGATCTATAATTCTGTTTGTATGTTCTGAGAGTAGATCAAAGAAACTTACATAAAACTTGCGCCATTGAACTGGAGTACTTTAAACTAGCTCAGTTCTGTAGCATTCTTTGCTTGTTAGTACATAAGCCAAGTAACTTAAGAATCAGCTCTGATAATCTACCGATCTAGGAAACTTGTGTAAATAATAGTTGGGCATTAGTTGAAGATGTCCGGAACTTCTGTCTTTGGATGGATTGGATCATTGAATTTGTATTTTGAAGATGGACCAGGCTCTGAAGGCCTGTGCATTATAGATGAACCAGGCTCTAGAGGCCTGTGCATTATAGATGGACCAGTCTCTAGAGGCCTGTGCATTATAGATGGACCAGGCTCTCGAAGCCTGTGCATTATAGATGGACCAGGCTCTAGAGGCCTGTGCATTATAGATAGACCAGGCTCTGAAGGCCAGTGCATTAGTGATGGACCAGGCTCTGAAGGCCTGTGCATTAGTGATGGACCAGGCTCTAAAGGCCTATGCATTAGTGATGGACCAGGCTCTAGAGGCTTGTGCATTAGTGATGGACCAAGCTCTGGAGGCCTGTGCATTAGAGATGGACCAGGCTTTGAAGGCCTGTGCATTAGTGATAGGACCAGGCTCTGAAGGCTTGTGCATTAGTGATAGACCAGGCTCTGAAGACCTATGCATTATAGATGGACCAGGCTTTGGAGGCCTATGCATTATAGATGGACCAGGCTCTAGAGGCCTGTGCATTAGAGATGAATATTTTATGGAGGTATTAAAAAGAAAGAAAAATCTTTATTGATAATACTTTCGTAAATACTCAATATTCCAAGGTCTAGGAATAGGTTTCCCAGCCATGTCCTCTAGCCAGTAGGTGGTAGGCCTAACAACCTTTGTCACTCTGTAGGGGCCTTCCCAGTTGGGTGACAACTTTCCCATAGTGGGATCCTTGGTGTTTGGAAAAGCTCTTCTTAAGAAAAGTCTCCAACTTGAAAGCTAACTGTTTTGAGCCCCACCTTGGAATTGTTGACCATTCTCTGCTGATAGGCTTCCATCCTGATGCTAGCTTGATCCTTTTTTTCTTCAAGAAAATCCAAATTTTCTATCAGTTGCTGATCATTGGATTCTTGCTCGAAGGCTTCAGTCCTTAAAGTTGGCATACCGATCTCAACCAGGATTACTGCTTCTGTAGCATAGGCCAGTGAGAAGGGAGTTTCAGAGGTGGGAGTTCTTCCGGTTGTTCTGTAGGCCCAAAGAACCCGGGGGAGTTCCTCCACCCATTTTCCTTTGGCCAGCTCCAACCTTTTCTTTAAGGCATCAAGGATCGTTCGGTTGGTGACCTCTGCTTGCCCATTTGCTTGTGGATGGCCTGAAGAGGCAAAGAGTTGTCTGATGTTGAGATTTTTACAAAATTTCTTGAAGCCTTTACCAGTGAACTGCATCCCATTGTCAAAGATGATGACACTGTGGTATACCGAACATGCAGACAATGTTCTTCTAGGTGAAGTTTTCAACTTCCTTCTCTATGATGTGTGTTAGAGGTTCAACTTCGGCCCATTTAGAGAAATAGTCAATGGCTACCAAATGATACTTCCTATTTGGTGGGGCTTTGGGTAATGGACCCATGATGTCCATCCTCCACTGAGCAAATGGCCAAGGACTAGTAATCGGGATGAGCTCGTGATGAGGCTGGTGTTGATATGGGGCAAACCTTTGGCATTTGTCATACTTCTGGACATACTCCTTAGCCTGTCTTAGCATACTAGGCCAGTAATGGCCTTGCGTTAGAGCTCGGTGAGCTATCGTTCTGCCCCTATTATGGTTCCCGCAAATACCTTTATGTATTTCAGCTAAGACATATTGAGATTCTTCTGGAGCTAAGCATTTTAACAGGGGTTGAGAATAAGACCTTCTGTAAAGCTTTTTGCTTAGGATCAGGTACCGAGCCGCTCTGATTCAGATTCTCCTTGCTTTGTTTTTGCCTTCTGGGAGGAGCCCGGATTCTAGGTACTGGAGGATTGGGGTCATCCAGTTCTGGGGCTGTTCAGCAATTTGGGCAACTTGGGCTTCCTCTATGCTGGGTCTTGGTTGGTAGGAAATTTTTACTACGGAGTTCCCTTCTGACCTTAGGCGGGATGCCATGTTTGCCAAAGCATCTGCTCTACAGTTCTGGCTTCTTTCTATTTTCTGGATAGAGAAAGTCTGGAAGGAGTGCTTCAAGAAGTTCACCAGTTCGGAATACCGAAGCATCCTATCATCTTTAATGGAGAATTCTCCCAGGACTTAGCTTACCACCAGTTGGGAATCTGAGAAGACTTTAAGGTTTTGAACTTCGCATTCCAGAGCCAACTTCATGCCTAGTGTCACATCCCTATCCCCACCCTACGCGGATGTCGAGGACGTGACTGCCAGTCGGTCGCGACGCGATCGACCAAAGGCAAATTTCGAACTTTTCGACGAATTGCACTCCAACTGTAGGGTCAGATGCAAGCGGAATTTAAAACTTTTTCTTTGTGTCACGGGAATGCAACTCACTTATCCACCATAAAGGTATGTACCACAGAGCAAGTCTAAATCCAAAACAGTTAACAGTTCTAAGTTCAGAGCATATCTAAAATCAGGCATATAGTACAGAGCAGATCTAATATCTTTAGAGTACCGTTTATTTCCATGAGCCATAATTATCTATCCAGTACATGTAAATCAGGTTAGTCCGTATCATATCACTCACCTGAATAACAGAATCAGTTCACAAGAATCCAGTCTCTACAGATTAGTACCGTCAGATCCTTTACTTGAAGTGCCACTCGGCCTTACCATGTCATATCATGGTGTCTTCTAATCCATCAGAGATAATCCCTGAAAAATGTTAGGGAATGGGGTGAGCTTTGAAAAGCCCAATGAGTAACACAGGTTCCCTGTCATGGGTTTCAAACCCGGTCTTGTTTATAAATCACAAGGATAGTTCAATCGCTTTAGAATAACAGTTTTATAGATCTACTCGAATACAGTTTAAGTAGAATAAAACGAGGACTGAACTAAACAGAACAACAAATCAGGACAGACGGAACAGTGCATGATGCCAATATATCAATCGAGAGTATAGGCAATTAATTCAATATTAGAACAGGTCAGTACTGGGCGGAATATAACAGGGCATAACAAACAATATATCAGTTAGGCACATAATCAAGCCTACTTATGCCAGACCGCTCATAATTAGAATGGTACCCAGAGTCAGACACATCATAGCAGAACAAAATCAGACAGACCATAAAACGGGACAAGACAGACCGAACATAACAATAGTAGGACGGGACAAAATCATGCCGCGTACAATACAGTATAAAAGTTTGCATTTAAAAACATGCATTCAGACAGTATAACTTTTAAAATCGTACAGTGCATCAAAATACAATATCTATGCAGTAACTTATATACCAAGTCAAGAATCCGGACAGATCATAACGGAACTGGACCATATATCAATCAAGACAGACAGATCATTAACGGACGGAACATAACGAGATTAGACGGAGCAAAACACCAGTTCAAGTCACAGGTGAACAATCAAGGCAGACAGATCATTAACGGTCGGGATATAACAGAACCAAACGGATCAATACGTCAGTCAAAACAAGGACATATCAGTAACAGACAGACCATGAAATGGATAGATCGTAACGGACAGAACAAAATGAAACAATATCAATCAGGACAAGTCATATCGGAACTGAACATGACGGAACAAACGGTACAATATCAATTAGATCAAGTCGTATCGGAACTGAACAAGTCGGAACAAAACGGTACAATATCAATCAGATCAAGACATATCGGAACTGAACAAGTCGGAACAAAATGGTACAATATCAATCAGATCAAGTCATGACGGAAACAAACGGTACAATATCAATCAGGACAAATCATATCAGGACTGAACATGACGGAACAAAACGGAACAATACATCAATCAGAACAAGACATATCGGAGCTGAACATGTCGGAACAAAGCAGAACAATACATCAATCAGAACAAGACATATCGGAACTGAACATGTCGGAACAAAGTGGAACAATATATCAATCGGAACAAGACATATCGGAACTGAACAGTACATCAATCAGAACAAGACATATCGGAACAAAGCGGAACAATATCAATCAGGACAAGGCATATCGTACATTAAATATATGCTTTTTAAACAGTATAACATTCAAAACGGTACAGAGCTTCAAAATTCAGTTTCTAGACAGAACTTATACACCAGTTCAGGAGTCAGGGTTACTCACAAACTGTTACGGTTATCTCCTTGCACAACAATCCGATAACCTCCAGATACGTCAGGCATCTCCATGTATATCCTGAACAATAATCATCAATCATATACAGATCAGAACTCATCCATTCAGGTCTCATTTGTCATCTTAGGTATCTATCGGATCACCAAGACAGCCTAGTAGCCTATCGCCCTTTCACTGGGTCTCACCCGAGGCTATTTCATTCTTTAATTAGGCTTAGTAGTCATCAGGATTATGATTTAAGTCATTTGGACTTCAATCGTTATCAGTTAAGCACTTATTTGACCTTAGGGGCAAAATGGTAATTTTGTCATTCTTGCCCCGGACTCTGTCATGGTCCTCAGAATAGTCTACATATCTTATGTATGAAGTTTTAAGTCTTTTAGACTTAAATCGGTATCAGTTAGGTGCTTATTTTAACCGTAGGGGCAAAATGGTAATTTCACCATTGCTGTCCCGGACCCTATCGAGGTCCTCAGAATGTCCCATATATCTTGTATATAATTTTCTAAGTCCTTTGGACTTCATTTGGTATCTGCTTTAGATCATCGGGACACATCAGTCATTTCTCGTTTTACGCGTTGATAGTTCCGGAGTCTTACTTAGCCCTTCAGTGTTCATAATTATACTTACGATAATTTATCAGATCAGATTGACCTATATCTTGCACTTACAGTGCTCAGGGGTATTTTGGTCATTTTACGTTTTGTAAGATTCTGATCCCGGTTCGTCATTTATTCGGGTATACAGTTTCACCAGTGTTCGGGTTTCTATCGGTATCAGTTTCGTCCCAATCGGACTTCATTTGGGCTTCGTACAGTATCAGGGGTAATTTGGTAATTTCACGTGTCATATTTTTCGGCACGTCAGTTCATAAAATGGACCTCACCATTAGGTCCAGAGTGTCCGACATAATTAAGTTGGACTGTCTGTTATGTTCAATTGACCCTAGGAAGCATCAGGGGCAGTACGGTCATTTACACTTTGTGTCTGTATTTTTCGGGACTCCAGTTCGTTAAACGGACCTCACCGTTGAGTTCAGAATGCCCGACATAGTCAAAATAGACTGTCTTTTATTTTTATTTGGGTCTGGTGACATCAGGGGCAGTACAGTAATTTATCACTTACAGGTCTGTATTTTTCGGTACTGTATTTCCAAAATCGGACTGTACCATTGAGTCCGGAATGTTTGAAATAGTGAAAATACACTATTTATTTAATTTATTTGGACTCCGTTTGACATATTTAATGTCCAAGGGTAAAATCGTCATTTTACCAATTTAATAAAATAATAAAATAATTATTTTATTATTTAATTAATTTAGTAGGAGCTTCAATGTACAAGATTTTCAGAAACTGGGCCAGAACAGGATATTCAGAAGGTTTTGGGGTCACAGTGCAATTTATAAAAGTTCTGGTTTTAATTTTCTTTCAATTAAGCCCCTGGACCGTTAGGTTTACCAAGCCAAACCCTAGACCGGTCCAAACCCTTGGTGAACCAGCCGGTTCACCTTTCTTCAGAAAATCGGGATAACATATCCCTGATATTCCAATTTCAGTCCTTATCCGTGTCTATGTCATGCCCCAATTCAATTTCTAATTTCATTTCTGTGTTACCAAACAGTCGGATTCCAGAATCTTAAAACATTAAAACCAAAACTGTGCCGTTTCATTAATGCGGTGGCCAGTTCATACGTCGACACGTGTGTGAGTCAGTTCGGTGGGTTTGGACGTGTTGGACGAGTTGACTCGGTCGACTCGTCGTCTTCTTCACCAACCAGTGTACTGTTGCCCTAATTCCCAGTCCCCATTTTCCTCTATTTCGTGCCATTTCAAGCACGGTTTCCAACTGTTTTTGGTTCCAATCAGTCCCTAGGTGTCATGCCAATATTTTGGCATCCATTTCATGCATCGAAGCCATGCATGGGGTGCTGTTTGGCCGATTGTCGCACAGAGTTTCAGTTCGGTCGTGAGGCCTTGTTTCTCAACCAAATCGCACGATTCTTGGCTTGTTGTGACCCTTAGGATAGGGGCTTCAATTCCCCATTTATAAATTTCAGTTTAAAAGCCCGTTACAGAATTTGGGTTCCATGGCCGAGACCTATAGGTTCGGTTTTGAGGGTCCAAATCAGTGTTCTAGGGTCGCGGGTTGGTGGTTTTGGCACCCTAGGAAGGTCTAGTTCAGTTCTGTACATGCAAGAAGTCAATTGGTTGAGGTCGGTTCAGACCTGCAACTCAAGGTCATCCATGGTGGCTGTGTTGCAGTTCTGTGGTTTTCATGGCCATCCGCCCCTTTCGGTTGTTTTAAAACAATCCTAGGCCTCTCAGTAATATATATATACATTTTATATAGGTCCAAAGCCACCCAAACAGTATTAACTTCAAACAGAAAATTTTTCAGTTTAAAAAGGGTTATACCTCTTTCAAACAGTAGCTTTCCTTGCCATCCATGGCTCAGTTCCTGATTTTTGGCACTCCAGGTGTGCCTCATTCAGTCGTGCATCTTCAGTTCCTTTCCTTCTTGTGCATCTCATGAAGACACACACATGCACACACCATGCTTGATCTCACATGGATTTTCTCTCTTGGTCTCTCACCCAAGACTACATGCAGACTCTCTAAGCTTCTAACAGACCTACCCCTCTATAACAGTTCTGATTTTTGTGTTCCAACAGCCCCCCCCAAGATGTGTACACATATATATATATTCATTCTTATACATATACATCTTTATATATAAATGAATATATCAGAGATCAGTGGGATTTAGGGCTGATGGGAGTTGATGTAATCCATCATATGGGGTTTGCATGTAACCTCATTGGTCCAATTTGAGGTGGGGCTTGGTTAACTTAGAGATATATACAATTGAGTTGTATATATATGCACAAAGTAATGGCAGCCTAGTTGGTAAACTTTTTGAGAAAAATTCATTCCCTCTCAAAGGTCAAGGGTTCAATTCCCTTGGCCTCCCATTTGGCCCCTTTTTCACCATTTTTGGTTAAGGCCACGTTTGGCTGCGTAGTAATTCAGTTTCAATGTTTGCTACATAACTTTCATTCCGTAGCTTCTTTTTCAACGCGGTTTCTTCCGGTCAGTTCCTATTTCAGTTATCTTCAGTGTCAGAGGTTCCGTGTCATTTATTAATCATTCAGGATTTTCCGGGTTAGCTAATTCGGGTTCCGTTAGTATTAAAACGGCGTTATTTCACCGAATTAATCAGTAATTTGGCTTCGGGTAAGGTACCCTTCCCTCCAGACATTTTCTTTATTTAATCGGTCTATGGCGACCGTCGGGATCATGATTAATTCCCTAAATCATTCTGTAAGTCGGTATTAATTAATAATTAATATTTAATTATTAATTATACAGGATCGGGGTGTTACACCTAGGATTAGGGCTTCGTATTTTGCTTCATTGTTGGAAGCTCTGAATCCTAGGCTAACTACTTTTTCTGACGAGAGCCCGTCAGGGGACTGTAATACCAGGCCCACTCCTGAGCCCTGATCGGTTGACGACCCATCAATATAGAGCAGCCAGGTCCCTGAAGTTTCAATGAACTGTGCCTTGTCCTGAAGTGCCGGGGTGAACTCGGCAACGAAATCTGCCAAGGCTTGTCCTTTGATGGAGTTTCGTGGTACATATGATATGTCAAATTCCCCTAACTCCACAGACCACTTCACTAATCTTCCTGAAACCTTAGGCTTCCTCAATATTGACTTCAGAGGATAGGCGGTTGGGATTTCAATTGGATGAGCTTGGAAATAAGGTCGGAGCTTCCGAGCTGATATTACCAAAGCAAAGGCCAGCTTCTCAACCTCTGGGTATCTCTTTTATATGTCGAGTAGTGCCCTACTGACGTAGAATATGGGCCTCTGTACTCCCCTGTCCTGCCTGACTAATGTGGAGCTGACCGCGTTCTCAGAGACTGCAAGGTAGAGGAGTAGCTTTTTCCCTTAGACTGGTTTTGACAGAAGCTCTGGAGAGGCAAGATATTCCTTCAGTTCTTGAAAAGCTTTCTCACATTCTTCCATCTATTGTAAGGCTTTGTTACCCTTTAAATCTCTGAAGAAGGGTAGGCAGCGATCAGTGGACTTGGAGATAAACTTGCTCAGTGCCGTGATTCTGCCATTCAGCGCCTGAATGTCTTTTCTGGTTTTTGGTGACTTCAGTCCAATCAGAGCTTGGATCTGAGTGGGGTCTATTTCGATACCCCTCTGAGAGACAATGTATCCCAAGAACTTTCCCTTCGTCACCCCGAAGGTACATTTCGAGGGATTGAGCTTCATCTTGTGCTCTCTTAGGATATCGAAGGTCTGGGATAAGTGCTGGAGGTGACTACCTTTCTGCAAACGTTTGACCAGCATGTCATCAATGTACACCTCCATAGTATTGCCGAGCAGTGGGCTGTTGACCAACCGCTGGTACGTGGCCCCAACATTCTTCAAACCGAACGACATTACTCTGTAGTAGTAGAGACCTCGTTCGGTTATGAAGGCTGTCTTCTTCTGGTCTAGAGGGTACATCTGGATTTGGTTATACCCAGAATAGGCATCCATAAAACTCATGAGTTCGTGCCCTGCGGTAGCATCAACCAGCTGGTCTATCCTTGGTAGTGGAAAGCTGTCTTTGGGGCATGCCTTATTGAGGTCTGTATAATCAACGCAGACCCTCCACTTGCCATTTTTCTTTTTGACCAAGACGGTGTTGGCCAGCCACTCTGGGTAGAATACTTCACGTATCATCTTTGCTTCAAACAGCCTCTGGACTTCCTCATTTATGATCTGATGCCGCTCTGGAGCTAGCGGCCTTCTTTTTTGTCTCACTGGTGGGTGGTCTGGATCCACCATCAGTTTGTGAGTTATCAGGTTTGGATCTATACCCTCTATGTGTTTGGTCTCCCACGCAAACATAGAGAGGTTGTCTTTCAGAAACTTGATTATTTTCTTTTGCTCAACATGTGTCAGGTCTGGACCAATGTACAAATAGCGCCCCTCTGATTCTGAACTAACCAATACCTTGATGGGCTCGCCAATGGGTTTGGCCCTATTGTCCCGTCCCCTTAGGCTTAGGGGTTCTTCGATTTTGGAGGGGCAACCTTCCTCCTCGGGAGTGTGGGAGAGAATTGGATCTGCACAGTCCTGAGCGTACTTTAATTGCTATTTGGTAGTCTTTTCCTTAAGTGCAATGGCATGGCATTCTCGAGAAGTCGGTTGGCACCCTCTGACAGAATAAACATTCTGATTGTGAACATACTTCAAACATTGATGGAGGGTCGAGGTCACCGCTTCTATCTGGTGCAGCCATGGTCTCCCAATTATAACATTGTAGGTAGATTTCATATTTAACACCATGTATTCTAAGATGGTGGTTTTCTGCCCTTCACCTTCCCCTACAGTGGTAGGCAGGTCGATCCTTCCCAATGGGGTACTGAGATACCATCAAACTGCTGCCATTACGGCAGTGGTAGGCTTGATGCTATTGTGGTCCATCCTCATCTGTTTGAGTGGCTCGTAGAATAGTATATTGATAGAGCTGTCGGTGTCAACCAGAACTCTTCTGATTTCGAAGTTGGCAATCTTGAGAGTGATGACGAGGGCATCACTGTGAGGGTAGTGTACCCCTGCTAGATCTTGTTCTGTGAACTGGATCTCTAGTTCTGGTTTGAGCCTTTTTTCAACGTTGGTGATCTGCAATACGTCTGGGGTGGCCCTAGCCTCCCGAGCATACCTCTTTCTTGCTCTGTTGGACATTCCTGTAATAGGAGAGTCTGCATGGAAGACGTAAATGACATGGTTGTTCTGCCTTTGAGGCTCATTTCGTACTTCCCTTTGCTCCTGTCTTTGCTCAGGCCTCTGCTCCGTCCGCTGCTGAGGCTTGTCTTTGTGGGGATTCTGCCTCCCGTCCTGCTTAATGAACTCCTGGAGACGTCCTTTCTTTATGAGTTACTCAATCTCATATCTAAGGGACCTGCATGAGTTAGTCGTATGCCCATGATTTTTGTGGAAATTTCAATATTTACCTGGGTCCCGAAGGCTGGGATCTCCTTTGATGGGTTTTGGCCATCTCAGGTTTTCCCGATCTCGGATTTGCCGAAGTACTTGATTCAGTGTAGTGTTCAAAGGGTTAAAATTAGTAAACTCCCTTGGTCCGAAATTGTAAACAGCCTTGGGTACCATTCTCTTTTCTGGACTCCTGGCTCTCTTCTTGCTAGGGTCTCTTCTGTGGTCGTCCTTCTTATGATCCTCTCTCTTCGAATTGTCCCTCTGGTTCTGCTTTTTGCCTTTTTGGGACGTGCGGTTAGCTTCTTCCAAATTGATGTACTTCCTGGCCCGGTCTATTAATGACGCCATGTCGGCAGGGGGCTCTTTGTCAAGGAATCTCTAAAGCCACCGTCAGCAAGACCAGAAGTTAAGGCAGCTACAAGGAAACTTGGGCTACAGTCGGTGATCTCTGTGAGTTCGGCATTAAAGCGCGCAATGTAAGCTCTGAGGGACTCTTCCTTAGTCTGCTTGACATTTAGCAGGAATTCTGGTCCCCTTCTAAGCCTTCTGAGCCTTCTGCTAGTCATGAACCTGTCCAAGAATTGCCTATCGAGCTCATAGAAGCCGGTAATTGAGTTCGGTGGGAGGTGGTGGAACCATTTTAGAGCAGTTCCTTTCAAATTGGTAATGAAAGTTTGGCATATAAAAGCATCAGAGGCCCTCGTAGAGGGCCATCGTATGCTGGTAGTGCGATAGATGATCTCCTGGGTCTCCAGTCCCATCATACAGGGTGAACTTCGGCACCATGAACTTCCTTGGCCTTTCTTTTGACATGATGGCAGGAGTAAATGGGGTGGCAAGTCTTCCGAGCAGCCTGGCCAACTCATCCTGCTCTGGAGGGTTCTGGACACCTCTCAAAGCTACTGTTCGGTCCATAGATTTTGCAATTTCCTCGACCCTTCATGGGTCTCTAAGCCGAACTTCTTGTGAACCTTGCCTTATAGCCTCGATTTCAGGGTAGTCAGGCTGAGCACGTCCCTCGGACGGAGGAGGGTTTCGAACTGGAGGGATTGGTGCTGCTTGGGGATGAGGCTCCTGTGATGCAAGGAGGTGCTCCCGAAGCCCTTGGAGTTGGGGCTCTAGTGGTACTTCGATAGTGGACGTCAGGGATGAAGGCTGATGTTCCCCAACCTGGGGCTATTGAGGGCTGTGGGTCTCTACCGACGTGAGTGACACCCTGGGGGTGCCCAGGCTGGTTATTCGGAGCCTGCTCATGGGGCTCTTCATTCTTAATGATAATATGGGGTTGTGTTCTTTTAGCGACATTGACCGGCGAATCAGGAGGACTCGTCCTTTGATTTTGTGTAAGCATTGCCAGAGTTCTAGATATGGCAAACAGTTGTTCCTGTACCAGTTCGTTGTGTCGTTTGATTGATAAAATCTCTTGTCGCATAGGATCAACCGTCGGCCCTCTTGCTCATGGAACAGGCGGCCGACGTTGAGAGCTTTGTAGGTTTTGAGCGTTCTGTCTCGGTTAGAGATTTGGGGCCATGGTTCTCTGGTGAGAAGGACAATAGATTTTGCGAATAGAGCATTTGGAGATTAGTCGTTCCCACAGACGGTGCCAAACTGATGCTGCACTTTTCGGCTCGCAAGAAATCTAGGCTCCGCGACCTGTAGAACACTCAAAAAGAGGGATCAGAGGGCCACCGGATTGGCTCTGGTGGTAGCCGCTCCGATGCTTAAGTAAGTAAATTGAATTGAAAAGACTGTATTGAAAGCCAAAGAATGAGCATGAAAATAAAGCGTACCAGTAGGGTTTAATTTATAGACTGCGGCCTTCCTAAGTTGATTAGGATTCAGAGCCATGAAAATAGAGATTTGATCATCAGAGATTGCAGTTACCTTGTGGAACATTGTATCAAAAATAGAGATAACCATGTATGGTAGCTTCCTTGTAAATGACTGTTTCCTTATTCTTTGCTCGGCAGTCGTTAAGGAAACAACGAGGTCGGAACCATACGGAATACTGAGTGAATATTGCTCAGAGCATAAGGTCTGGAGGATATGTGTATGAGAATGCCCCGGAGGCTGCGCCTGCTCTGTATGACCGAGTTTATTGGTTCTATAAGCACACGTGTCTCAAGGTGATTGGTGCGTCTATTTGTGGTATATCAATATATATGCTGGAAGTTGCTAGAAAAGTATGGAACACATACAAATATATATATATATATATATACATATATCTATATATAATATATATATATATGTATATGTATATGTATATGTATATGTATATGTATATATGTGTGGCAGTTGCAGCAGAAGCTGCTGGAAGGGATATAACCAAACAAAAGAGAAATTGTAACTTCTAGAAGCCATACATAACAGACACCCAAGAAGCTTCTAGTTTTTCAGGAAGCTGCCAAGTGACAAGGAGACTTCTAGGTTGTGCATATATATATATATATATATATCTCAGTCTTTTGAAACAAGAAAAAAAGAGCAAGAGAGAGACTGAAGAGAGAGAGAGAGAGAGAGAGAGAGAGAGAGAGAAAGTGAGAGGGAAAGGAAAGCAGCAGCAGTGAACTGCCATGGATGAAGGGAGTGGAAAACATTAGAAGGTTGGAAGTAGACCAAGGTACGTTCCTAACTACCTTCTATCTGGTTTTGGAAGTACTAAGAACTAAAATCCGTAGGAAAAATTGAAAGAAAACTTAAAACCTTGCCTCTGTAATTCACTGTCAAAAACAAGAAATATTGAAAGTTAACCAACCTTGGTTATGTGCATGGAAACAAGTAAAGAATAGTGTTAAGATTCTAACTCACTTGGAATTAGGCAATATGGTCAAAAAATCAACACCGGTGTATGGCCAAAATAGTAAATGGGTGTCAAAAAACTATGAAATTGGAGGTTCAAAAAGGGTTCCAAATGAATGTCGAGAGCCTTAAGATGAATTTGGTATAAAAATATGTGAAAAAGGACGCCGGAATCATGCAAAACAGTGAGAGAAATAATTGTAGTTCCGGCACTGGCACCATATGAGGGTTGGGTGGGGTGCGGGATGTGACACATACCTTCCAGAATGAGGGTTGTTATGGACTTTGAGTGTTATTCTTTTGTCGAGACTCCTGGTCCTCTTCTTGTTGGCGCTATTTTTCCTCTTTTGAACTTTCTTATCCTTCAAAGCTTGTACTTTAGCTTTCCAGAAGGAGGCTTTTGTATCTTTGAGATTAATATACTTCCGCGCTCTATCCATGAGTACTGTCATATCGATGGAGCATTATTGGTCAAGGAATCCTAGAAGCGCCCAAGCCCGAGGCTTGAAGTGATGGCGGCCACTAAGAAACTTGAACTGTAATTGGTTATCTCCTTGAGCTTGGTATTAAAATGAGCTATGTACTCCCAAAATGAGTCTCCCTTTGCTTGTTTCATAGTTAGCAAAAATTCTGGTCATTTTCTCAACTTCTTGCTCATTAAAAATTGGTCAAGAAATAGCCTATTGAGCTTATAAAAATTGATGATCGATTATTGAGGAAGGTTGTGGAACCACTTAAGGGTGGTACCCTTGAGGCTGGTCACGAAATTTTGACACGTGATGGTATTGGTAGCCCCATGCAGAGCCATTGTATGTTGATAATGGGATAAGTGGTCCCTAGAGTCCTCAAACCCGTCATAGAGAGTGGATTTTGGGGCAATAAAGTTCTCGAGTCATTCCTTTATCATTATGGCAGAAGTCAATGGCGTGGAAAACTTGCCGAGTAGTTTACTTAGCTCGTCTTGTTCCAGAAGGGCATGGAACCCCTTGGTTGAGATCGTTTGATCCTGAGTGTCCGCTATCTCCTTTACCCTCTAAGGGGCTTTGGATGGGACTTATTGTACGATTGGTACTTGTTGGTCTTGTCCCATGTTTTTGGGTTCTGAATTTGTGGGGGGAATTCATCTGGTAGGAGTTGAAGGGTGTTGCTCTCCCAAGACTGGCAGATCAGGGACCTCGAAAGGCTGAAATCCTAGCCGCACTGGATTATTTTCATGCACTGTTGGGATTGGTATTCTCATTTTTCTCTGGTAATGGACTATGGGATGGAATGTTAACATTCCTCTTCCCATAGTTGTTGATGATTTGGGATTGATCCCTATATGGATGGTACCATGGGGGTGTACCAACTACACGTTAGGCAACTCCTCATTGTGGGATCCTCCATCCGTGGTGGCGGCGAGAGGCTGAGGTCTTCTATGAACATCGTTAGTAGTCGGAGGAGGATTATTCTACTGGTTATGAGCCAGTGAAGCCAAAGCCTGTATCATGGCAGTGAGTTGTTCCTGCATCGAATTGTCGTTGAATTCGATCAAGTTGTTGTTGTAAACGAATGGGTGTTTGTCCCATTCCTCTTCCAACAAGAGGCTGATTTTGAGGGTTTTGGGGGTTCTTTCTAGGATGAAGGTTGAGAGCCATTGAATTTTTGAAGAAAAAGACAATAGATTTGTTATTTGAAGAAAAAATAGTAAGAACGATTATCGTTCCCACAGACAATGCCAAGCTAATATTGCCCTTTCCTGGTCTAAAGGCTTCCCGTCCTTGGCTACCTATCAAGAATTTGAGGTCAGAGGGTCACTGGGAAGGCTTTGGTGGTAGCTGCTTTGATGATAAAGTCAGTGAAGAAATAAAGACAGTAATTCAATAGAAGAATTGAACATAAATTAAAATCGTACTTTATGGCATTGTTTATAGGCTGTAGATCTCTTAAGTTGAGTAGGATTAGAAGCCATAAAAGTGAGAATTTGAGGATATCCGAAGATAGTAGTTACCATATTGGATTTTGTTTCCTTATTCTGAGGATGGTAGTCTATGGAAGGCGGTGATAAGTTTTGAACCCATTACCTCTGAATCTTCCGTTCTTGGCTAACCTCGATAAAATAACCGTCTCATGATCTATACCCTGAAGAGCTCATTATAGACACGTGTAATGTAACATCCTGACCCAACTAAGTGGGGCAATTAAAGATAATGATGATTATGACAGGTGAACTCTCTTGTTGATCATTGGAAGTTCTACTTAAGACTAAGAGTCTATGAATATGGATACAAATGTATAAATAAGAGCAATTAGCTATGGATTGGGGACAATCAATTTTAAGAATATGATTTGATGGCACAGGTCATAACATGATAACAAATTATGATTGGTGTTAATTAAGTATTAAGACTTGAATAAATTTGGAAGACTACTGTATGAAATACACTTAAGGCAAGACTAATGATGCTTCAATAAATTATGCTTAATTGAGAAGCTTTGCAAAATTATATGAGACATTTAGGATATTTAAAATGCAAAGTTTGGGAATTCATAAAATACTCTAAATTGCAATGCAATTCATGTGTAAAAGAAAAGCGGAGAAAAGAACCTAAAAAGCTCTCACAAGTTTTGAACCCAAGATCAAGAAACAAGGAAGAACTTGTACCAAAAACAATAACCAACTAGGCTACAAGCACTTTTGTGCTATATCAGCCACAAGAAAGGTATATAACATAAATATAAAAGTGTAGGAAATTCAAAAAAAAATGAGTGATGTGTCACTACCTCATTGGACCAAACTCCCAACCAAGCAAGTTTCATGTGTCACGACATGAAACTCACCCTCTGTGAATTTAGGATCCGGGACCGACCCTCTGGCTGTTCCTAACTTTTTTTTTTTTGATTGTATCAATGATAACAATGTGTAATCAAATAATTAAATAGCAGAAGATATAATAATGTTTTTTATATCAAAGAAACCAACATTTACATCACCCCAAGGGTGTGAATACATGAGAGAGCTAAAACCGTAATGATCATTCCCTTTGCTATCAAAATCTCCTCTATTCCTCGCAAGCTCCTATTGTCTACTTGCAGCATCCCTTCTTGAAATAAATATATAAATTTGAATGAAATAAATTAGATCAATAAGTAAATTCCCTTTGCTCTACCATGGGTTAGGGTTAATATAGAAAGATTATAATCCAAAACAATCAAGGATACGATAACATAATAGCCAATCAAGAAATAGAACGTCACAATAGCCAGTTAAGAAATGAAATATCACAATAGCCAATCGAATCTAACGTCACAATAGCCAAATAGAATAGTACGTCACAATAGCCAATAGAATAAAATGTCACAATAGCTAATAGAAAAGATTGTCAGAATATCCAAGAGAAGAGAATATCACAATAGTCAATAGAAGAGAATGTCACAATAGCGAATAGAATAGAATGTCACAATAGCTAATAGAATAAGAATATCACAATAGCCAACTAGAAGAGAATGTTACAATGATAAGATAACCAATTGTAAACCAATGGATAAGCTTTCAAAACATATGATTGTTCATAAGAAAAAATATGATCATCCTATGAGTTCAATAAGAGATATGATATCAAACCTAATTGATGCACATTCTGTTCAAGGCTTGGCATACCCTCGGTCTTTTAGGGCCTGGCATACCCATAGTTAATACGTATATAATGCTTGTATGTTCATTCATGGACTTTGACCCGTAGGTCCAGTTGATATTGACTCATAGGTCTAGTAACTATTAGGGCCCGACATACCATCTATCTTTGTATATATCACGCCATAAGCCATATGCCCTTCATAGACTTTGACCCGCAGGTCTAGTTAACTCAGTAAAAGCATCAGATGGATGTTGTGATTGAGCACAACTCCAGGTATTCATAATATATTATGATCATCATAATTCCATGAAGATTATATGCATGGAATATCATTTCTCTCAATAGTGAGAACATAACAGTTGGCCTTTAAAGGCATGGTACAAAGTGTACAATTAATCACGATCAGGATATAATAATCAAATTCTCAATAATTTTCACAAGATAGAACAGTATCAAATTGTGAAATCAATAAACATCAAGTACGTATTTTCATAAGATAGAACAAGTATCAAAATGTGAAATTAATAAACGTCAAGTATGTGTTTCCACAAGAAAGTACAAGTATCATGTTGTGGAATCAATAAACATCAGGCACGTATAGTAGTACAATTTAGCAATACCAAGAAAACAACATTGTGACTTGGCTAGGAATACCACATGTAAGAGATCAGGTTTTGCTCATGTATAAAATGTACAAGCAATCATGATCATGATATAATAGTCAACTTCTTAATAATTTTCATAAGATAAAACAAGTATCAAATTGTGGAATCAATAAACATCAGGCATGTATAGGAGTACAAACTTGGCAGTATAAAGGAATAAATTGTGACATGGCTTGGAATAACACATGCTAGAGTTTTAGGATTTATTTACCTTTAAAAATATTTCTTTTTCAATAGAGAGTTAGATCGCCTTCCTTTTCCCTTTCGAAGTTCTTATTTATCAATAAACACTTCTTAGTTCAATGTTACGCATAGTCTAACCTTTTAAACTAGTCCATTTCATATATTAACATTTTAAGCCTCTTATTTGAATAAAATAGACTCTATCATTGAGTCCAGAATGTCGAAGAAAATCGGTTAGGCTTTTACGAGCTTTAATTTGACTTCGGGTATCACTAGGGGCAAAATGGTAATTTTTTACATTTTACGTGTCTTAATTTTTTGGGACCCCATCTCGTAAAATAGATGCGTCCATTAGGTTTAGAATGCCCAAAATAGTAGAGTTACACTATCTTTTTAATTTATTTGGGTAACGAATCTAATTTCAATAATTAAATTAATTATTTAATTTAATTACCTAGTATAATACTATATATTATATTTTGTAATTATTAACACATGTGCCTCTATGGCACAGTGGACAGCATGTGAGGCTTATGTCTCACACGCATGGGGATCTCAAGTTCGAATCTCAGGGGTAGCAGCATCCCCTTTTATTTTTCAATTTCCTTTAAACCGAAGGGCAGACAGGGACTTAATACTTGGATAGGATATACCTTATACCTAATAGGGTTATTAGGTTAATTAATTAACCTTATAACCAAATGCCTTAGTTATATTTTAAATCAACCAAAACTGTACCATTTCAATTAAAAACCCAAACCCATTTCATTTCAGGTCTGGGCCCGACCTGATTCTAACTCCAACCCATAACCCAAATAGACCTTTTTCTCCAACCAACTCCGGTGTCTTCTTTGGCCCGCTGGCCAGCCATCTCCAATGGAGTTTTGAGCTGATTTCAACGAGGTTCAATTCTTTATTCCTCAAGGATTCCTTCTATGGTTTCCAAATTAGGTTTTAATCTCTAAAAATACATGAAATAGGGCTACAAAGTTGGGCTCTGGCGAGAGCCTGACTTTCCAGCGAGGCACCACTTTCCTATTTTGTGGCTTTCTACATAGTATTTCATCTCCATTTTTCTTCTGACACATTTATGGGATTTAAGGGAACACTTCCCCAGTCCTTAAATCACTCAAAGCCACCAAAAAGCCTCACCACCCGAAAACTGCAACTCCCATTTTCTTCTTTATTTCTTCATCAAATGACTCCCTATTTCCTCCTAAATTTATCATTTTCCCCATAGTTTTTGGCCTTATGAACATTCAGAAGTTTTACGTAAGTTTTTCTCCCAAACCCAATTTACAACTATTCAAAAATATAAATTCAAATCAAGGGTCTTACCTTTTCTCTTTGCAACAGTTGCTTGTTTCTCTCCTCATTCCTTCCTTAGCCTCTTCTTTCTTCCTTTTCTTTTTTTATCTTCCTAAAGCATGCATCGCATGCTAATATATATATGTAGGCTGTTTCCCCCACCATCTTTCTTTTCTCTCTCTCTCTCCTCTATTTTTGATCTTTTTCTTTTCTTTTCTTTTTCCTTTTCTTTTTCTTTTCTTTTTGTTTTACTTGCCTGATATTTTATATATATATATATATATATATATATATATATATTAACCGACACATACTTACTCACACACACCTACACACACAGCTGACATGTACGCGCGCACACCATGCATATGTATATATATATATATATCCTCCACACACGCACACTTCATATATATGCATACCGCACACACACACACACATATATATATATATACATATTTACTGATCATATATATATATATATATATATATATATATATACCTTATCATATATATATGCGCATACACATGTATATACATGTTTATATACGTTCATTACTGCGTACGTGTATTCATTCAAACACTCAGGGCTTTTTGAAGCTTAAACCGGACTATAGATTCAATCTCAAAAAATGAACCTTAACAATGTCTTCTACAAATTCATTCCTAACAAGAAAACTTAGCCTCGTAAGGCACATTCACCTTAACATTTCGGTATTGTAGTAGTTTACTTGGTTATATTTAGGTCGGGGTATTACATCCCCCCCCTTTTAATAGAGTTTGGTCCCCAAACTCAATCTTGTACCCATTATGTAATACCCTGATCCAATTGTAACCGAGTCGATAAGACTTTATGTTGCGATGATGACATAAATGGTGTGGATTTTCAATAGCTTTGAATATATGGATGATGCTAGGGCAAATGAATAGCGAAAATAAAATAAAATAAAAATAAAAATAAAATAATAATTAGAAAGAAATAAAAATCGAAAGTTGAATATGTGGACAATATATATATATGCATATATATAGTTATAAATATATATAACTATAGATACGTGAAGGTGTAAATATGTATAGCAGTTACAACATTTTGCATAATAGGAAGGGGGTTATAAGCGCAGGAAAGTGAAAGGGCAATAGAGAGAGAGAGAGAGAGAGAGAGAGAGAGAGAAATAAGGAGAAATAAGGGGGGTGGTTTAAATATAAAGCATGCCATGCATGCATGAAGAAGTGAAGAGAAAAAAAAAATGCATGTGCGAGGAAATGAAGAAAAAAAAGACAAAGAGATGAAGTGAGAGATTTGGGGCACTGTATGGGTGGGGATTAGTAGCCTTGAATGAGTTGTTGTGAGAAGAGGAGGAGTAACAGAGCCAAGGAGATCGGGACTGAGGCTATGGAATTCAAGACGTAAAGCTGGGCTGACTCGGACAGAACTTGCGCGCACGCTTAGAACGGGTAAGTTGGATCCAATTCAGTTTTTTAAAAATTTAAGCATGAAATATAGATTTGATGATAGGGTCTTTAGGAGCATGGAAATAGGATCATTTTTTAAAAAAAAAAAATGAAGGAAAACGGGATAGGAATGAGGGAGAAATCAGCATTTACAGGTTTTGGTGGATTAAATTGGTTTGAGTGATTTTGAGCATGAAACTTTGTTTAAATCATGGGGAAATTATCCTCTTAGGTATAGGAATTTAATAGGATCAAAATGGGATCAAAACGGTGTAGAAAATGGGGAAAAATGAGAAAGAAAAGAGGCTGGCCGAAAAATCGCACAGCTCTGGTGGAGCTACGATTTTTCATGTTTTGGGGGAGATCCAGCACTCCGATCAAAAAAATAAGGGTAGATTTGAGTTGCCCATGACCTGTAGGTTCGAACCCCACTGAAAAACTCAATAAAATCCGTCTCTAGCGAGTCGCCGTCGACGAAAGAGATGATCGGCACACGTTGGGGAGGAAGATGTTGATGGGCTATTTTGATTTGGGTCAAAAATGGGTCGGGTCATACCCGACCCATCCGTGCATGATGCTGTCCAGTACCATGACATTGTGGTGATGTGTTTTAAATAGAAATGGGGGGTGTTTGGATGGGGGGCTTAAAGAATTTAAAATTTGAATAGGAATATATTATTCCCACTTGAATTTGTTAGCCACTGTTTGGCTTATGAAATTAAGAAAAAATTGCATGGGGCAGTGACTTGAGCCTATGACTAAAGGGAAAGAGTGTGAAGAATGGACCACTGTTGTAGAGACCTGAAAATTAATGGTAAATTTTTCAATTTTGCCGGTAGGACACTATTCATGCACCATTTGTTGGTAGGGCGCAAAACATGCACATTTAGATGTAATCATATTTAGAAGCATATTTTGAGTATACCATAAAAGATAAATATGCTTATAATGTCAAAATACACCTTCTGTACAAATGTGAGTCTATTCCGAGATAGTTTCAAAAATTAGACCAAAGGGGCATCCGGGTGGCCCGGTTGGATCCGACCAAACTCGGGCACAGGCGGGAATTTATTTTTTTGAAAAATTTTATTTAAAATAATTTTAAGAACTTTGGCTAAAACAAAATATCGAATTCAGGTGTTTCGGGACGGGTTGTAGTATAACGGGATCCCGGATTCATTAAGGGCAAAAGAGTCATTTTGCACCTTTGCCCCTCCACTATAAATACAGCTCCTTCGTGTATTTTTTTCATATTTTGGTCTGAGATTCAGAGCAGAAGTCGTCCATGGGAGAAAAGTGAAGAAAAGCCCTAGGTTCTCTAAGCTTCAAGCCACCAAAACACACTCCTAGGCCAAGATTCTTGCAAGTCTTCCTTCTAGGAAGTTGTTCCTCTCATCAAGACCTATATTCTCACTGATTGGTTTGGCTGCACAACGAAAAAAATTCCCTTGGTTTGAGAAAAACCATTTTAGGTATGATATCTTGCTAAGTTAGGAGTAAATTTAAATTTCCTTGCCTTTCTATGTGTTGATGGAATGATTGAGGTGTTTACTTGATGTTAGAAAATCACTTAGGTGGTAGTTTCTTTGAAAACTTTGTAACACCCCGACCCTGATTAAGTAATGATTAGTTACTAATCATTTATCTGAACTAAACTTAAAGAATAATTAAGAAGCTAACCTAATTAGGAGTTGACTGAAAGAAACGGCGTCGAAAAATAAGTTACAGAATAAAAGTTAAGTAGGAAATAGCCAAAATGGAATTCTGCGCCAACCAAACAGGGCCTAAGCCTAAAATAGGGAAAAATAGCCAAAAGTGTGGCCAAGGGGGACTTGAACCCTTGACCAAGTGGGCATGATTATTGTTACCCAAAAAAATTACCATCTAGGCTAGGAGCACTTTTGTGTATATATGTACAAAGATATGTATATAAGTATAAATCTGATTTGGCCACCTCCCAAGTGACCAATCACCAAGCATGCAACACATCAGCATGCATCACTCCTATGCCCCCATAGACCATCATGTGCCTATACACCCATGATTGCATCTCCTCCCAATCAAGTTGCATGCAAATCCATCATGCACTTGGGGAGATGAAACACTAAAGACAATCTGATTTTTATTTACATAATCTCCATATATGCATTGGAAGGAAAAACAGATCTGCAAAAATGATCCTGTATACTGATTTTTAGAGAGAGAAAGTGGGTTAGAGAGAGGAAGTTAAGAGAGATAGCTTGAAGGTGGGGCTTGGCCATTGAAGAAGCAATAGAAGGGAGCTAAGGACTGGGAGTGCACAGAGGGATCAAAGCCAACTCGTTGAAGTTTCTGCCTGAAGCACAAACCAGTGAGGAGACCACTGTTTGAAGGTAAGCCATCCAAAACTTTGAATTTCTCTTGGGGAGATTTCGGTTTCTGTTTTGCTGTTTGGGAATTTTTATTGCATGTAACACGTCTAGACCATAAAATCTGGATCGATTTGGAACCTTTTGGACCAACAGAACTGCCCCGAACCACAAACCAGTAGCAAACCGCCATGGATGGACCTCGGATTATGCAGGGTCTGAATCAACTTGCACAAAACCTAAACTGGGTCATCTAGCCTTAAACTAGACCTCATTAGGGATCCTAAACCACTAACCCACGACCTTGAAACCTAAGAAATGGGCGCTTAATATCGAGTTGCAGGTTTCGGTCGTGAAACCTAATTCTTGTTTGACACTTCTAAGCTCGACTTTGAGAATAGGAAAGGAACCCCCATGCCCTAAGGATCACACAGAACCCAACCCATTGAAAATGGTTACGAGATGAGGGTTTATTGTCAAATTATCCAGTTCGGCTATCATGTCTTAGACCGAGCATTTGGATTAGCTACACGACCTCAAATGAATGCCAAGATGTAGGCCAAACCCTTAGGAACGTGTATCAACTAAGAACAGAGAGAATCAGTGTTTCAAAACACACGAAATAGAAAGGAAAGAAATTTGGAATTAGGGCAACACTGGTAAAAAACGTGAAGAAGACGACCGAGTGGACTCGCCATTTAGATCGAGTCAGACGGGTTAACTCGGACGCGTGTCAAGACGAGACCGTGCCACCGTTTAATCGAAACTGCGCCATTTTGGTTTAAACGTTTTAAATTAAAACTTGGAGATGGCCTGTTTGGTTACAGTGGTAAGAAATTAAATTTGGGAATTGGAGTAGGCTATCCGTGGATAAGGGGTTTAATGGGGTTATGGCATTCCGGTTTTCCTGAAGTGGACTGGACCGGCTGGTTCAGTGAGTTGGTCGATGGTCTAGGGTTTCAAACCCAAAACCCACTGGTTCACAGAAAAATTTAAAATAAATAAAACCAAGGTTTCTAGTATTTACAAAATGACCCCAACAGTTTTAGGAAATTCAACTCTGGCCCAGATTCTGGAATTTTATTCCATTTATGCCCCTGATAAATTAATAAATAATAAATTAAATTATTTAATTAATTTATTAATTAAATAAAAATGACCAAATTACCCCTAGGTCATAAATAAGTCAAACAGAGTCCGAATAAAGTAAACGAATAGTGGATTTTGACTATTTTGGACATTCCGGACTCAATGGTGTGGTCTGTTTTATGAGACTGAGACTCCAAAAAATTAGGACACGTTAAAGTACAAATTACCAAATTGCCCCTAATGTAGCCGATGTCCAAATAAGACAAGTTATTAGTGTAATCTTATTTTCTCGACACTTCTGAGATCAACGGTGAGGCCCGATTCACGAGACGGGACTCCAAAAAATATGACACGCGAAATGACCAAACTACCCCTATAGTACCCGAAGCCCAAATGAAACTAAAAGATAGTCTATTTTGACTATGTCGGACATTCCAAACCCAACGGTGAAGTCCATAACACCAAAATAGGTACTGAAAATTTAGTCACGTGTAAAATAAAACTCATCAAGTCACCACGAGTTGACTAGTAAGACCAATCCTAGGAAGTTAGGATACGTCAGGCCTAAAATTAAATGAAAGAGCATGAATAGGTAACGATTTAAGGTAAATGTGAATTTAACGAGTTCTTTATAATTTTCTTAGGAAATACAAAGGAAAGGGAAAAGCCCACCAGTAGTGCAAACCCGGGGAATCAAGGTGAGTAACCTCACATTTGAAGTGGAGATTTAATTCCACGGATTTGATTGATGTTTTAAATATCAAATTCTGTCTTTACACAATTCCGTTTTAAATATTCTGTTATGACATGCTTCCTGAATAATTTACTACTGTTCTTTGAGAGATACTTCTGCATGTCTAAAATTTCGATTTCAAATGTTATTATATATCCTGAATTTACATGTTTCACGTATTTCAATACCCTATCATGAGATTATGAATTGTATGTTTTGAATGCTTTTAAATGCATCTACACGAAGGAATTATGGGTTAAATGCTTTTAAATGCAAGATAAATTGTGCATAAGCACCACGGATTTCTATCGGGTTTCTTAGGAACCTAACTACGATACGAATAAATGCCAGGTAGCAGGATCTAATCCCCCAGGCATATGAGATATCTCCACGAAAAGTAAAATGGGAATCTGGTTCGAAACGGATTCTGTTAATGAAAGTGATAAGGTGTGTGTTGAAAATGGAAGCAGGCTTTTTCCTCATTTTCACCATGCATATTTACATGATTTGAAATTCATATACTTTATTCCGAAAGTACAAGTTAGCTTGAATACCGTAATGTTTCAAAGCCATTGTTTAAAGAATGCATGTACTCTATGCTCCAAGTATACGAGCAATTGGTAGTGAGTATTTTACAAAATTCTCACGTGCGAAACCACTACCAATTGAAACCCATGACAGATGTTAGAATTACTCACTGGGCTTCTCGAAGCTCACCCCATTCCCTAACATTTTTCAGGTGATGACGATGGGTGGACCCTTGCCCAATTTGGGGAGAAATGATAGGCAGCTCCATTAGGATTCTGGAGATATTTTTGGGAAGTATTAGGGCCTATGGTTGGTTGAATTTTGATGTCGTACTTTTGGACAATTATGTATTTAAGCCCAAGAGGCAACCACATATGTACTTAAGCCCTTGAGGCATTCGAATATGTATCATGTATAAGACTTTAATTTTTAGTATGCTCTGATGTGATTATTCCTGTGTACCGCTATGAAGAGCGACAGTACCGGACGGCTGTGCGAAAGTTTTTAAAGGATTTTTAAAAAGAAAAAAAAAAAAAGGGTTTTTCACGCTTCCGCAAATCAAGGCCGCACCGCTATTCGATACCGTCGCCCATGTTTTGCCTTGCCCTCAGGCTCCCGGGCCTGAAGGCGGCGGTTGCGATCCGAGATCCGCACAGGGTGGGTTTCGGGTCGTGACAAACTTAGAGTTGGTAGTTTAGGTACTTTTGTATTCTTTGAGTTTTTTGACATTTAGTTACTATGATGAAGGTGTACCTTGCATATGTGTTGGATTATTATATTCTAGCTGATGTTCATATAGAAAAACTCTTGTGGTTTGAGAGTTATAATTTATTCCATGAGTTAGTAGTTTGTGTATTTGTATTTTCTTTGAGAAATTATTAAAGTAATGAACATGAAACTTGATCATATGTTTAATTCATTGAATTGTGACTTATATTCATGTAGACAAAGTGTTGTGAAATTGAAGTTATGCTTTACTTTATGAATGAGGCATTTTTTTTAGTCATGCCCCATGTGTTGATGAAATGTTTCATTGAATTGCATAAGAACACAATCAAGGCATGTTGGCATAGTGTAAATCTTTGGAAACATGGCGTGAGTTGAGCACTTTGGTGCTATGCATTATGAGAGTGTAGATCCTATGGTGAAAAACTCAAAATTGGTCATTGGTACTCATGCCAATGGGGACGGACTGTGAAGTGAGACATAAATTCGTACTCGTGTCCAACGGGAAAAGGCCGTGAAGCGAGACATGGATGTGGCATAGAGTTTGCATATGTGCGTCATGCATGTCACCTTTGCATTACATTGATGAATGGGTAGATGTATAGTTTTTAAAATGTACACTTGCACATGCCACGCCTTAAATTTGTTCCTAGCATTAGCATTTTGTCATACCAGCGGTTGTGCTGACCCCTCGTGGGATATCATATTACAGATAATGCTCCTGGTACTTGAGACTTGTTGAAGTCTTGAAGAAAGGAAGGAAAATGGACTATGAAGAAGATTTGGCCCCTGGGGCATATTTTATATATATGGGCATAAGCCCATAGGACTTGTATTTCAATGTGAATAAATGGTGAACTATAAACCTTGAATCATTTTTTAATGTAATGGTTTAAAACCCAAATGAAATGTAGTGTGCTTTAGTTAAATGTGTATCAATTATATATATGTTGAAAGAAATGATATGCAAGATATCTTTATCCAATGAGCATCATATATATATATATTGAGACAAATAGATGTGTATGTGAAAACAAGGGATGCATGTTTAATTTACATAAATTGTGGCCACCGAGTGAGGGTGGGTTGTGACATGTTTATACATATGAAGTATCATGAATATTAGGTGGTAAAAAGGCTTAGAAAACAAAGGAAGTTATGTCAAAATTCTACTAAAATTAAGGGAAAGAAGTTAAGTGTGTAAAACGCTATTTAAATAGGTGTGGAAAGTGTTCAAAACGGAGGCTTAGAAACCTTGAAGAAATAGGCTAAAAATGGGAAAAAAGTGGCTTGAAAAACTGGGAAAAAAATTTTGAAAATAGAGAAATTTGCTCGTAACCATGAACAGTAAAAATGCAGAAACAAGAAAATTTAGCTTGCAGTTGCTACAGTGCACTGACTGACATGCCCTAGCCACGCGCGTGCAGGGTTGCGCCTGCGCACCCCACGCCGCGCACTGCTACCTGCTCCTGCGCGTGCTAGCGCCTGCACCTTGCTACCTGTTGCTTGACAACCTTGGGCACCCAGCCTTTACCTCCATGACACCTGCCCCTCTGGCCATTTTCTTAGCCACTTTTGGCCACTCCTTTAGACAAGTCTTGCTAGACTTTTTGGCCTCTTTTGAGCCTTTGTTCTAGGAAATTTGGGGCCCATTTGGGCCATTATTCTAAGGCGTTCAAAAAGACGTTTTGGGGCTATTTTAGAGACCATTCTTGACATGGTTTAAAACCTATTTCGAATAGTGATTAAGGGAGATATTTAATTGACATTAGAAGACCATTTTGGTTAGGTTAAATAGCAAGTCTTCATTTTTAATTTTCGAAAAACATGAGAGAATGGGTGCATAATTAATTAAATCCATCTACATGACCTTTAATTTACTTTCTTATTTCATTTCACTCATTCCTCGGGTATGTGGAAATTCGGGGCGTGGCAACTGTGCCACTAAGGCACATGTGGTTTAGTTTGCTTGAAATAATATATATATATATATATATATATATTAGATACAATTAAGTAAATTAAATAAATTCAAATTAAATTCTCACACACAAATTAGTTCAATAAATAGTGTAAACTTACTGTTTTGGACCTTCTGGATCTAATGACAAAAAAAAAAAAATACCCGTAGAAACGCCAAAATGACCAAAATGCCCCTAAGACGAAGGTGAGTCAAACGGACTCCGATTGAGTTAAGTAAATAATGGATTTTTATTATTTCAAACCTTTTGGACTTAATGGTGAAATCCAAATTGTGAAAACAGAACCCAAAAAATAGAGACACATAAAAGACCATTTTACCCTTAGGTAATTAGATCAAATTAGAAGTCGTAAAAGTATAAAGTAATAAAAGAGATATTTAGAGTAGTGAAGCATAAATTTGATAAATGACATTAAAGTTGAAACATGTTTACTGATATATAGGAGACTTGAAAGAAAAAGGGAAGGTCACAGAATACTAAGGTGCATTGAAAAGGTAAGTAAATTCCTATCTTTGATACGTGGTTTTCCAAGCCACGATCTTTCCATTACTGCCAAAACTTGTACTCATATATGTATTCACTATTATTGTTGCCACCATGGATATTGTTTTACCTGGTGGATGCCTATTGGTTGATATCTCATGATTTGATTCATTATATTGATGTCTATTCACTGTATGCTGATGTTATGATGTTCCATGCTTTGTACACTTCATACAGAATAAAATAGAATCCTAATTTATGTTAAGTGCCGAGTTTTGTGCTTAGTCATATTACCCATTTGATGCTATCTGGTTGATTGGGACCTACGGGTCAAACTGACACATGGCAATGGTTTAATGGGCATTTTATATGTATTTATGTTAATGGGGGCTTTGCCGGGCACCAAAGCCGAGGGTCTACCACACCCTGAACAGAGTAAAGGCATCATTCATGTTTAATTGATATATTGACGTTTATTGGATTTATAGGATGTTTTCCTTTCCCTATGAATAGTTCTATGTTGATTGTTCTTTATTTATTGGACTTGACTGTGACCGTTTCATTGTGGCAGTATTTATGTTGATTATGATCATTGGGCCTATTTTATATTCATGTTAAACTGTGACTCATGATTGTTATTTTACCTTATCATTCATTGGCCATTGTGGCGTTTTACAATTAACTGCAACCGTTGTCATGACTGGTTATCATGCTTTTTGAGTTTATTTTTCCTATGTAATCCCTCACCCGTGTTGGGGATAGGCTTTTATTTACTAAGCTTTGTTAGCTCACCCCTTTATTATATTTTTAAAGTGAGAATGCTAAGAACCGCAGTAGGAGATTCGAAGCATAGGAAGACGGTTGAATACCACAATAGAATACAGTAGTTTCTCCTATGCACTCACCACCTAAAAGTGGTTTATGTTTGGTTATTGTCAGACTTATTTTCAATTTTTGAACAATGTTGTAATAAGGCTTCTGCACTTTAATGTTATGGTTACATTTCTTATTGTTATCATTGGTAAACGAATGTAAAAAGTAGGGACGGCCATTGGGCCGGCCCCACGACACAAGATCCGCATAGGGTGGGTTTAGGGTCGTAACACATTGCTTTTTCTATGCTCTTTCAGAATTGAGACACAAACCTCATAAAGATGCTCACATTTAAGTATAAGAACTTTTTGTTGAGAATCAAGTTTTATAGTTACATCAAAATGACGTACAACTTTTTGTATGAAACTTTAGGTGCACTTTGTGTTCCTCTTAGTTCTTAGAGTAAACCATGATATCATTGGTGAACACAAGCACGAAACCATCTAAGTGTGACTTAAAAACCCTATTCATTGAGTCTATTAATATAGCTGGGGCATGTGTCACCCCTAAAAGGCATGACAAGGAATTTTCTGGTATTCCCATACGAGCGGTTCTAGAAGATGAAGCCACAATCCTTTGACGGTACCCAGGGAGCCATAGCTGCAGAAGAGTGGCTCTTAGAGATGAACAAAATTTTTTGCATCTTACCATGCACTGAGACACAGATGGTGGCATATGCCACATATCGATTCAAGGGAGTTGCCTACAAATGGTGGTTGCTTGAAGAGGCTAGAAAGGTGGACATGGACTGGCAGCATTTTACTACAGTGTTCAATGAGAAGTACTTTCCACGGGAAGTGAAGAATCGAAAAATTACGGAGTTTATGGTACTTCATCACGTCAATATGATAGTGGAGCAATATGAGGCCGCATTCAATGAGTTGGCCAGATTTGCCCCGAATGTTATCAATAGTGAGGATCTTAAGGCCCGAAAGTTTGATGAGGGGCTACGGTGGGCCATTAAGGACAGATTGAGGCCTTAGTGGTTACCTACCTTCAATGAGGTAGTGGCCACCTCCAGAATCATTGAGATGAGTGGCGAAGAGTTCGCCAAGAGACGAGCAAAGCAGAGGCCAGGTGGAGGTCAGAATCAGTGGGCAGGGTCTTTTTCCTCTAGGCAAGGACCCTCATTCACAAGACCCGGGACTGGATCTCGAACCACAGGGCCCAGTTTGAGTAGGCCAAGCACTACTGAGGGGACCGCAACTAAATGCCCCAACTCTTATAAAGTTCACTAGGGTCAGTGTTTGAAGGACAGTAATACTTGCTATTATTGCGGTCAAGCGGGATATTTTGCTCGGGAGTGCCCTTAGAATAATAGAGCCACTACCATTATTGCTTCAGTTAGGGCACCAGCACCCGTGTCTACAGCTACAGCGAACAAGCCACCGAATCGTAGGAATGGACAGGGAAATGTTGTGCTAGGGGATGTTCAGGCTTCGACTTCGATGGCCGTAGGTACTCTTTTAGTTTGTGCACAGCCTACCCATGTTTTATTTGATACTGGTTCTACGCACTCTTTTATATCCCCTGCATATGCTGCTAAGTTCAGTAGATCGACAGAACCCCTAGGATACTTACTTAATATGACTGTACCATCGGGGCAATCATTAATAAGGGAGACCATATATAAGAACTATGAGATACAGATTATGGGGGTTCCTTTACTTGTTGATCTGATACCATTAGAAATTTGTGGGTTTGACGTTATTCTTAGAATGGATTGGTTCACTACAAATCACGCCGAGATAGATTGTGTGACCAAGAGAGTGCTTATCTAGAGCCCTAGATTCCCGACCGTTGAGTTTGAGGGGACCGAAGTGGTTGCTCCACCTTATTTTGTTTTTGTTATAAAGGCTAGACATTTACTTCGCAAGGGGTGCAATGGTTTCTTATGTAGCATCTAGGACACTGAGTCACAGCAGCCAGTGTTAGAGCAGATTCCCATTGTTAGGGAATTTCCTGAGGTGTTTTTAGACGAGCTTCCAAGGATGCCTGTTGATTGAGAGATTGAGTTTAGCATCGATGTACTGCTAGGCACTGCACCGAAATCTAAGACACCCTACCGAATGGCCCCAACTGAGCTGAATGAGTTAAAGTTACAGTTACAGGAACTACAAGACAAGGGTTTTACACGACCTCGTTCATCTCCATGGGGTGCACCTGTACTGTTTGTCAAGAAGAAAGATGGGACCATGAGGCTATGTATAGACTGCCGAGAGTTGAATAAGGTTACCATCAAAAACAAATATCTATTACCGAGAGTAGATGATTTATTTAACCAGCCGAAGGGGGCTCAGGTGTTTTCAAAGACTGATTTAAGGTCCGGCTATCATCAGTTGAAGGTTAGGCCCATAAACATTCAAAAGACGGCGTTCAGAACACGGTATGGACATTATGAGTTTTTAGTCATACCTTTTGGAGTGACTAATGCCCCAATTGCATTCATGGATTTAATGAACAGAGTGTTTAAGTCGTACTTGGATGATTTCATGATCGTATTCATTGATGATATTTTGGTCTATTCTAAGAACCAGGAGGAACACGAAATGCGTTTGAGAAAGGTCCTACAGACGCTAGGGGAGTAGAAGTTATACGCTAAGTTGAAGAAGTGTGAATTCTGGCTTCCAAGCATTTCCTTCTTAGGGCATGTAGTCAGTAAGGATGGGATCTCCGTAGACCCCCAGAAGATAGACGCTATTACCAGTTGGCCCCGATCGACTATTGTCTTAGAGGTTCGTAGTTTCATGGGTTCATTTGTCAAGGATTTTTCTAAGATAGCCTTGCCAATCACCTAGCTGACCAGGAATAATACTCTATTAATCTGGACTAAGGAGAAGGAGCAGAGTTTTCAAGAGCTGAAGAACCAATTGGTTACAGCTCGAATCATGACAGTACCGATGGGACAGAGGGCTTCGTAATCTACAGTGATGCCTCACGCCAAGGCTTAGAGTGTGTTCTGATGCAACAGGGAAAGGTAGTGGCTTATGCTTCATGCAACTGAGGCCACATAAGAAGAATTACCCAACTCACGACCATGAGCTTACAGCTATTTGTCTTTGCATTAAAAATCTGGAGGCATTATCTGTATGGAGCTACCTGTGAGATTTTCACTGATCACAAGAGCCTCAAGTACTTGTTTATGTAGAAGGAGCTCAATATGCGCCAACGATGTTGGTTAGAGTTGATCAAGGACTATGAGTTCAGTATTCAATACCATCCAAGGAAGGCGAATATAATAGCTAATGCTATTAGTAGGAAGTCATCAGGGAGTCTTGCTTACCTGTTGACTACATAGAAAGAGCTACTACAGGATTTAGAGACCATGGAGGTTGAGGTGATTTTGCCAGGTTCTAGGGCCATGTATGCTAATGTCACAATCGATTTTACGATTATTGGCAAGATTAGGGAATTGTAGGCTCACGACAGTAAGATTGTTAAACTTCGTCAGGAGGTCGAGAGTGGAGGGAGTACAGGTTTTTATTTATGAGATGGGGTGTTGTACTATCATGACATGATCTGCGTGCCAGACATACTTGAGATTAAGAAGGAGATTCTTGATGAGGCACACAGTTCTAGATTTGCTATACACCTAGGAAACACAAAAATGTACCACAATATGAAGGGCACTTATTGGTAGTCAGGGATGAAGAAGGATATAGCTGAGCATATTGCACGATGTATGGAGTGCCAACAGGTTAAGGTTGAGCACCAGAAGCCAGGAGCGCTTCTACAATCACTGCCAATACCAGAGTGGAAATGAGAGCATATCATGTTGGATTTTGTATCAAGGTTGCCTAAAACATCACATGGGAATGATTCTATATGGGTGATCGTTGATAGACTAACAAAGATTGGCCATTTTCTTATGACCAGGACGACTCAGACTTTAGAATGATTGGTCATGCTTTATATCAGGGAGATCGTTCGACTACATGGAGTCCTAGTATCCATTGTATCTGACCGAGATCCACGGTTTGTGTCTAAGTTCTTGAGGAGTTTACAAAAGGTTATGGGTACCAAGTTGAGTCTTAGCACCGCATATCACCCTGAGACAGACGGACATTTCGAAAGGATGATACAAACATTAGAGGACCTATTGAGATTTTGTGTCATTGATTTCAAGGGAAGTTGGGAGGATCAACTACCATTAGTAGAGTTCACGTATAACAACACTACCAATCTAGTATTGGTATGGCACTGTATGAGGCATTATATGGCAGGCAGTGTAGATCTCCACTATGTTGGACGGAAGTGGGTAATAAAAAGTTATTTGGGCCAGAGATAGTTGAGCAGACCACCGATAAGATCCATCTGATCTGGTAGTGTTTACTAGCAACTCAGAGTCGATAAAAGAGTTACGCTGACACGAGGAGAGGAGAGTTGGAGTTTATGATAGGTGACTATGTGTTCCTGAAGGTATCACCAATGAAAGGAGTGGTCAGATTTGGCAAGAGAGGGAAACTAGGACCACGATACATTGGACCATTCAGGATTATTGGCCGAGTCGGACCAGTAGCGTATCAGTTAGCATTGCCATCTGAGTTAGCTCACTTACATGATGTGTTCTGTGTTTCGATGTTAAGGAAATGTGTGCACAACCCAGATCAGATAATCAAACACGAGCCGCTAGATGTACAGAAGGATTTGAGTTATATTGAGCAGCCGATACAGATCTTAGACCGACGAGAGCAAGTTCTACAGAACAAGACCATTCCACTAGTGAAGGTATTATGGAGGATTTCTTAACTTGAAGAAGCCATTTGGGAACGAGAAGATGAAATGCGTGCTCAGTATCCTCATTTATTTGCATCATGATTTAGTTAAGTTTGGGGACCAAACTTATTTAAAGGGGGGAGAATGTAATACCCTGACCCAATTGTAATCGAGCCGATAAGACGTTATGTTTCAATGATGAAATAAACGGTGTGGATTTTCAATAGCTTTGAATATATGGACAATGCCAGGGCAAACGAATAGCGAAAAAAATAATAATAAATAAATAAATAAAAATAAAAATTAGAAAGATAAAATAAAATAAAACTAAAATAAAAATACAATAATAATTAGAAAGAAATAAAAATAGGAAGTTGAATATGTGGACAATATATATAGCTATAAATATAGATATGTGAAGGTGTAAATATGTATAGCAGTTACAACATGTAACTGTATAATAAGAGGGGGGTTATAGGCGCAGGAAAGTGAAAGGGAAATGGGGAGAGAGAAAGACAAAGAGAAAGAAAGAGAAATAAGGGGGGCAGTTTTAAATATAAAGCATGTCATGCATGCGTAAGGAAGTGAAGAGAAGAAAAAATGCATGTGTGAGGAACTAGAGAAAAAAAAAAATAGAGAAATGAAGTGAGAGATTTGGGGCACTGTATGCATGGGGATTAGTAGCCTTGCATGAGTTGCTGCGAGAAGAGGAGGAGTAACAGAGCCAAGGAGATCAGGACTGAGGCTGTGGAATTCAGGACGTGAAGTCGGGGTGACTCGGACAGAACCTGCGCGCATGCTTGGAACGGGTAAGCTGGATCCAATTCAGTTTTTTTTTTTTTTTAAATTTAAGCATGAAATATAGATTTGATGATAAGGTCTTTAGGAGCATGGAAGGAGGATCATTTTAAAAAAAATGAAGGAAAGCGGGTTAGGAATGAGGGAGAAATCAGCATTTACAAATTGTGGTGGATTGAATTGGTTTGAGTGATTTTAAGCATGAAACTTTATTTAAATCATTGGGAAATTATCCTCTTAGGTACAAGAATTTAATAGGATCAAAACGGTGTAGAAAATGGGGAAAAATGAGAAGGAAAAAGGGCTGGCAAAAGCTGGCTGAAAAATTGCACACCTCTGGTAGAGCTACGGTTTTCCCTATTTTAAGGGAGATCCGGCACTCCGATCAGAAAACCGAGGGTAGATTTGAGTTGCCCATGACCTGTAGGTTTGAACCCCACTAAAAAAGACGAGAAAATCCATCGCTGGTGAGTCGCCGTTGATGGAAGAGATAACCGGCACACGCTTGGGGAGGAAGATGTTGATGGGCTATTTTGATTTGGGCCAAAATAGGTCGGGTCAAACCCAACCCACCCGTGTATGGTGCTGCCTAGTACCGCGACATTGTGGTGATGTGTTTTAAATAGAAATGGGGGGTGTTTGGCTGGGGGGCTTAATGAGTTTAAAATTTGAATAAGAATATGTTATTCCCACTTGAATTTGTTAGCCACTGTTTGGCTTATGAAATTAAAAAAAAATTTCATGGGCAGTGACTTGAACCCATGACCAAGGGGAAAGAGTGGGAAGAATGGATCACTGTGCCACTGAGGCACATGTGGTTTAGTTTGCTTCAAATAATATATTTTAGATACAATTAAGTAAATTAAATAAATTCTAATTAAATTTTGACGCGTAAATTAGTCCAATAAATAGTGTTAACTTACTATTTTGGACCTTCTGGATCTAATGGTGAGGTCCGTTTCATGAGAAGGAGTCTCAAAAAATAAAATACCCGTAGAAATGCCAAAATGACCAAAATGCCCCTAAGACGAAGGTAAGTCAAACGGACTCCGATTGAGTTAAGTAAATAGTGGATTTTTATTATTTCAAACCTTCTGGACTCAACGGTGAAGTTCAAATTTTGAAAACAGAACCCAAAAAAAAGAGACACATAAAAGACCATTTTACCCTTGGGTAAATTAGATCAAATTAGAAGTCGTAAAAGTATAAAGTAATAAAAGAGATATTTAGAGTAGCGAGGCATAAATTTGACAAATGACATTAAAGATGAAATGTGTTTATTGATATATAGGAGACTCAAAAGGAAAAGGGAAGGTCACGGAATACTAAGACGCATTGAAAAGGTAAGTAAATTCCTATCTTTGATACGTGGTTTTCCAAGCCACGATCTTTCCATTACTGCCAAAACTTGTACTCATATATGTATTCACTGTTATTGATCCCACCATGGATATTGTTCTATTTGATGGATGCTTATTGGTTGATATCTCATGATTGATTCATTGTATTGATGTCTATTCACTGTATGCTTATGTTATGATTTTCCATGCTTTTTACACTTCATACGGAATACAATAGAATCCTAATTTATGTTAAGTGCCGAGTTTTGTGCCAGTCACATTACCCATCTGATGCTATCTGATTGACTGGGACCTTCGGGTCAATTTATGGGACCAACAAGTCAAACGGACACATGGCAATGATGGCATTTTTATGCAATGAGTTTAACGGGAATTTTATATGCATTTATGTTAATAAGGGGTATGTCGGGCCCCAAAGACTAAGGGTCTGCCACACCCTGAACAGAGTAAAGGCATGATTTATGTTTAATTGATATATTAACGTTTATTGGATTCATAAGATGTTTTCCTTTCCTTGTGAATAGTTCTATGTTGATTGTTCTTTATTTATTAGACTTGACTGTGATCGTTTCGTTGTGGCAATATATATGTTGATTGTGATCATTGGGCCTATTCTATATTCATGTTACACTATGACTCATAATTGTTATTGTACCTTATCATTCATTGGCCATTATGGTGTTTTACAGTTAACTGCAACCGTTGTCATTACTGACTATCATATTTTCCTTGAGTTTATTTTTCCTATGTAATCCCTCACCCGTATTGGGGATAGGCTTTTACTTACTGAGCTTTGTTAGCTCATCCCTTTATATATTTTTCAGGTGAGAATGCTACAGAACCATAGTAGGAGATTCAAAGCGTAGGGAGATGGTTGAGGAGCACAATAGAATACAATAGTTTCTCTCATGCACGCTCCACCTAAAAGTGGTTTATGTTTTGATGAGTGCGCAAGAGTGCACTCTAAATACCCTATTATTAGATTAAATTGCTAAAATGTGAATAGAAATGTGGGATATAATTTATATTATTTTATTTAGTTTCTATTTACAATGAGATATATTTAAGCATTATTTTATAATATTTTAAATCTCAAATATTGCATTAATTGTTGATCCTGGCTTGGAGGTTGCGGCTGGAGATCAAGAACGGCTAAAGAGGGAACCTTGTGCTGCAGAAGTAGAAGCCAGGAAGAGAAAAGCACAACAGTGGCTTAGAAGAAAATAGAAAAAAAAAAAAAAAAGAGCAAGGCGCAAAACAAGAAGAATAGAAAAAAGAAAAAAAAAAGTCAAAAAGTAAGGTGCTGGGCGGAATAGGAAAAAGGCAAGGAAGAAAAAGGAAGTCTGGGGCAAAACGACTGGGTTTTGAAAAGTCAACAAAGGTCCAGGCACTAGAGCAAGGCAAAGAGAGAAAAGAAAAGAAAAAAAAAGAAAAAAGAAAAAGAGGAGCTGCAGCTGGATGAAATGGGCTTGAGGCGCTGTACGGGCTGGGCTTGTGAGGGTGGCTGCGCAGGCGTGTTGAGTTTTGAAGCGACAAAAGCATGTGAGGCCTACAGAACAGGAAAAAAAGCAACGTGGGCCTGGCGTTGTGTTTTTGAGAACAAAAAAAAGCCTTATGCGGTGTGGGCTGAAGTGGTCCGCGCTGCTAAAGGAAGGGCTGTGCAGTTGGGCTTGTGCGTTGGGATTAAGGGTTTAGTTAGGGCGTTGTGCTTAAAAAGAAAAAGGGAGAAAAAAAAAAGTGAACGAAGAAGAAGAGGAAATAGAGGCTGGTGCGGCAAAGCAATCCTAGCGTTGAGAAAAAAAGACAGTCACAAGCTATTCATGGCACAGTTCTGCTACATGAGATTTATGTTGTCCATCATCTGTATGGGTAACTAAATTTTCAAGTAGGGTTAGGGATGAACTTGCACACTATATGGTATTTTTAATTTATTTTTGATTCATGTACTGGATTTTCATTTATTAAAACTCTTTGTTTTATCATTCTCAATTTATTGTTGGTATTTTCTTCTCCGAATAATTATAGAGTTTATTCTGTCATAGATTCAATCATGTTTTTTTTTATTGAATGGATTGGTTCTTTGATTATGTTTGAATCAATTGATTATTTATATTGATTTAATTCTTTGCTGCAATATTGCTCCTTGGGTATATTTTCGTCCTTGGTTTTCTCAATGTGGATAACAGTTTGCATGATTTAAAAGTGATGAATGATTTTTCAAAAGGTTACATTTGGTTTAATTTCGGTTTATAATTCTATATCTTCCGATTGGGATTTTTGAAATTAAATTATCAATTGAGTTATCAGTGAATTAAAAATAATTAAAATACTGGATATGTGCAAGGGATTCCCGACGCTCTACTGTTCATTAATTTGAGTACTTTTTCCGTTAATCACTCTGTTTAATTTTAATTTATATTTTAAATCACTTTTTATTGTTTTGTTAATCATTTAATATTTTCTTTAGTTTCATAAATTCTTTCTGTTATTCTTTTAATTTGTCTCCCTGTGGAATCGACACCCCAAAGCTGTAGTACAACTACCGCGTTATTCTTTGGGCGTAATCAAATTTTGGCGCCGTTGTCGGGGAGACGGTAAAGAATCAGTAGATAGTTTTTCTTTTCAGCAGTTTGTAAAGGCGGTAACTTCGTTCCCTCTTTTTACTTGTTGCATTATTATTTTATTTTATTTTATTTTTATTGTTATCTCGCATGCATAATAGGTATAGGGATACATTAGGTCAATTTGCTTGTAGGCCTGTGTTAGTGCCAGATTTAAGGTCTAATTTTTTTAATTTTTGGTTTGATAATTCTTCTAATTCTGAAAGTATGAGTGAACACGAGGATCAACCCACTAGGACCCTTCAGGATTACCTCCACCCAACACGCACAGCCACACCATCATGTATCATGTTTCCACCCAATACTCGTCAAATTGATGTTAAAACGGGGGTGATAAAGTTACTCCCTACATTTCATGGTTTGGATAATTAAAATCCATATGTGCATATTAGGGAGTTTGAAGAGGTAGTTGCGACTTTCCATAGTCAAAATGCAACACAAGATATTGTGAGACTTAAGTTCTTTCCTTTCTCTTTGAAGGATCGAGCTAAGAGTTGGCTATACTCACTAAGACCATGATCGATTGTATCGTGGAATGAGATGACTCAGGTTTTCTTTACTAAATACTTTCCCCAACATAAGACTAATGCTTTAAAAAGACAGATCTCCACTTTTGCACAAAAGGATAATGAGACTTTGTATCAGTCTTGGGAGAGATTTAAGAAATTATTAAGTATGTGACCTCACCATGGGTATGAGAGTTGGCGTCTAGTGAGTTACTTCTATGAGGGACTTACATCTAGAGAGCGCCAATTTGTAGAGATGATGTGTAATGGTGAGTTTTTGCAAAAAGATCCTGATGAGGCCATAGAGTACCTCAATGAACTTGCTGAAAAAGCTCACACTTGGACAGGACCTAGTGCTACTGAGAGCACAAATAGGTCACGACCTATAGGGAACCAAAATGGTGGTGGAATTTACTATCTCAGGGAGGAGGACAACTTGAAGGCTAAGGTGGAGATACTCACTAGGGAGTTAGAGGTGTTAAAGGCTAGGGACTTAAAGCCAACACACTTGGCTAATCATGTAGAGTCTTTTAGACCATGTTTGATGTGTGGCGGGGTAAATCACCTCGCCCAAGAGTGTCCCACATTTGCTGAGATGAGAGGGATGTATGATGAACAATGTAATACCTTAGGTATGTACAAGAAGCCTTTCACACCCTTCTTTGAGACCTACAATCCCAAGGTGGTGCAATCACCCCAATTTTAGCTGGAAGTCTGAAAACCAGCCACCTGCACAGCCCCTTAGCTCATACCTTGCACCATATCATGCACCTTCATCTTCTAGGAATTCTTTAGAAGACACTTTACATGCTTTTATTGAAGCACAAGGTAAGACTAACCAAAAGTTTGAATCTTTGATTATGCAGGTTGTGGAAGAAAACAAGGAGATAAAGAGCCAAGTGTCCAAATTGATGAGCTTTTTAAGTGTGAATGAGCGAGGTAGATTCCCTTCTGAAGCTCAGTCTACACCCCATGGTCAACACATAGCGCAAGAAAATTTGAAGGATGTGAACGCCACTGTGACTTGAAGTGGTAAGTTATTACACATCCCAATAATGGAAAAATCGGGGGATGTGAAAAAGGATCAAGATAGTAGTAATGCCGAGCTGCCCAATGAACCAAAGGTGACAAAAAGCCTTGTTAAGGTACCATTCCCACAAGCTTTAAAATCAAACAAGCGAACTTTGGATCCCAACAATGAAATCCTAGAGAATCTTAGGCAGGTAAAAATCAATCTTCCTCTTTTGCATGTGATTAAACAAGTTCCTACTTGTGCAAAAGTTCTTAAAGATTTGTCTACAGTTAAGAGGAAGCACCATGTGAAGAAGGCAACGTTCCTGACAGAGTAAGTTAGTGCTCTAATTGAGCAGAGGATTCCTCCCAAGTACAAGGATCCTAGTTGTCCAACCATTGCATGCAGCATTGGAAATCATGAGTTTGGACAAGCTTTGCTTGATTTAGGAGCTAGTGTGAATATAATGCCTTATTCTATTTATTTTCAGATGGGGTTAGGAGAATCAAACCAACTTCTGTGGTATTGCAATTGGCTAACCGTTCAGTCAGAGTGCCACGGGGTGTGGTAAAGGATGTTCTGATTTAAATTGATAAATTTTATTATCCTGTTGATTTCCTTATCCTTGACACTAGCTCTGTTATTGACTCTACTTTAAAAATTCCTTTGATTTTAGGTAGGCCTTTCCTTGCCACTACTAATGCTCTTATTAATTATAGGAATGGACTCATGAAGCTATCTTTTGGGAACATGAATCTCGAGGTGAATATATTCCATATTGCAAAACAACCAGAAGATCAGGACGAGAGCTGTTAGACATACATGATTGATTCACTCATGGATAGGGGAGTTCCTGCAACTCATGATTTTGATCCTCTTAAGCATTTTCTTGTTAATTTTGAGTTTGATTATATTATTGATCCATCTGATGTGGTTGATATTTGTGCTATTTGTTACAGAACTCAGGATTATGGAGCACGGACATGGCAACCGAAGTTTGAGGAGTTGCCTAAAAAAAGTGAAGAGCAAATTCCTTCAAGTGTGGAAGCACCAAAAGTTGAATTGAAGCCTTTGCCCAAGGGTTTAAAGCATGCCTTCCTTGGTCCAGATGATACTTTTCTTGTTATTATCTCATCTGAATTGTCTGAGTCTCAAGGTGAGAAATTAATTCAGACCCTAAGTAAGCATAAGTCAGCCATAGGTTGGAGCATTGCTGATATAAAAGGTGTGAGTCCACTGTTATGTTCTCATAAAATCAATTTGGAGGAAGGAACTAGCCCTCGTAGAGACCCCCAGCGCAGGCTTAATCCCACTATGAAAGAAGTGGTGAAAAATGAAGTGTTGAAACTATTAGATGCTGGAATCATATATCCTATTGCTGATAGTAAATGGGTTAGTCCTACATAGGTTGTCCCTAAAAAGTTAGGTGTTATTGTGGTGAAAAATGACCTAGGAGAGTTAGTCCCTACAAAACTTGTGACTGGATGGCGGATGTGCATTGATTATAGAAAATTGAATGCTACCACCTGGAAAGACCATTTTCCTTTCCCTTTTATTGATCAAATTCTTGAGCATGTGGCTGTTCATCCTTTTTATTGTTTCTTGGATGGTTATTCTAGATATTATGAAATTGAAATTGCCTTAGAAGACCAGGACAAAAACCACTTTCACTTGTCTTTTTGGTACTTATACGTTTTGTAAAATGCCATTTGGATTGTGTAATGCACCTGCTACTTTTCAACGTTGCATGATAAGTATTTTTATTGATCTGGTTGAAAATTGCATGGAAGTTTTTATGGATGACGTGACTATTTTTGGATCTTCTTTTGATGCATGCCTGTTGAATTTAGAGAGAGTGTTGACTCATTGTAAGGACAAAGACTTGGCTTTGAATTGGGAAAAATGCCACTTTATGGTACCTTCAAGTATTGTCTTAGGGCAGATTATTTCTTCTAGGGGGATAGAGGTTGATCAATATAAGATTGAGTTAATCTCTAAATTGCCTACACCTAAGACAGTAAAGGATGTGAGATCGTTTCTTGGTCATGCGGGCTTTTATAAGAGGTTCATACAAAATTTTTCCACCATATCTAGACCACTATGTGACCTTCTAGCTAAAGATGCCCCATTTGAGTGGACACAAGCATGTTAAGAGGCCTTTAAAATGTTAATTCTCAAGCTTACCTCAGCATCTATAATGTAGCCACCTGATTGGACTTTGCCCTTTGAGATTATGTGTGATGCCAATGATTATGCTTTAGGTGCTATTCTTGGACAGCGAAGGGAGGGGAAGCCCCTTGTCATTTACTATGCTAGTAGAACTTTAAATAGTGCTTAGATGAATTACTCTATTACTGAAAAGGAGTTGTTAGCTATAGTATTTGCTTTGGATAAGTTTCCTGCTTACTTAATTAGTTCTCCTATTCTTATTTTCACAGATCATGCAGCCTTTAAGTACCTTCTCACAAAGAAGGATGCTAAGGCACGACTAATAGGATGGATTTTACTTTTGCAGGAATTTGACATCACCATCAAAGACAAGAAAGGAGTGGAGAACGTAGTGGCTGACTATCTCTCGAGGCTCACATTTGAGGACACCTCTGACCACCTACTAATCAAGGATGGTTTTCCCGATGAGCATTTACTTTCTATTACTTCTCTACCATGGTTTGCTCACATTGTGAATTATTTGGTTGTAGGTGAGATACCGGTGGATTGGAGCGCTCAGGATAAGAGGAAGTTCATGACTAAGGTACATAATGTCTATAGGCAAGTTCCAGAAGTAGAAGACATTCCACTTATAGACTCGGTCTATCAACCTTGATCCCGCCATGCAGGTATTTTTTTTCTTTATTTTATTTGTTTTATTTTGTTTTTGTTCTCTTTTATTTTTGTTCTTTTTTTTTGTTTGCTACTTTTTTTTTTTGGCAGGTTTATTTCATTTTTGTCAGTTCAAGTTTCCATCTTTGGTGCTTAGCGAACTACCCACGTCACACATCAGGTGTATTCTCTCATTTTCAATACCTTCCATTCAATTTTGATTGTTAAACATTGAGGATAATGTTTCATTTAAGTTGGGGGGTGGTAGTGCAAATTCAACATTTAAAATGCATGCCGAAACTCTATGACACATGAATTTTTTTAAAAAATTTGCATCACACGTGCATCTTTTTCACATGAGTACTCATTCTCATTCATAGCCATTTTCGTGAATTCACTAAATCCATCATAATCATTCTGCTGAGGCATTCACAAAACTTTTAATGCACTTATCTAAACCTTGTGGTAAGATGGTGGTTTGACACATGTAGCTAGAGAACTCTTTTGCTTAAGTATTCATGTGAGTTTTGGAAAGAATTGAGAGCCTACAAATGCAAAAAATTGTGATAAGCATTCATTGATTTGTTGAATTAGACACTTCTTTTGAGAATATCATTACATGGTTGGTGGTATGACAGCGGATATACTTGGGATATGATAAAGGTCAACTTAGGATTAATGTTTAAGCCTTTCAAGCTAACCCTTCTCATCATAGACCCTTAGTAGCCAACTTTGAGCCAACAAACATATATAGTTTTTTTTTTCATGTGCCCACATCATTCATACCGCTCTACATTAGAGTATAAACTATACCCTAATTTTCCTACCCTTTTTGCTTCCAAGTGCGTACTACGTGTGGAATTTGCATTACTTTTCTTTTGTGTTGCATTGAAAAAAAGAAAAAAAAGAAAAAGGAAAGAGTACAAGTGCAAAGTGTTCAATTGAGTGAGCATCAAAGTTATTTGCAAAAAAAAAAAAAAAAAAAAAAGAGAAGAGAAAGAAGAAAGAGACGTATTGTTATTCAGTGATCTAAAAAGTTGAAGAGTACATCAAGTGAGAAGTTTGGTTTGCTATAATTTTTAATAAAATTCTCTTAGTATTTACTTGGAAGTTTTTTATCCTTTTCTTCATATAGCCCCTAACCCGAGCCACGTTACAACCTTTTTTATGTTAATCGTTCTGATCCTAAGTAAGCCTGTGGAAAGAGTGGTGAAAGTCTCATTTGTTAGTACGCCTATCATAAGATCAATGTTTGCTTGTTTCTTGTACATAATTTCTTAATTCTTCATTGAGCGTGTACACCCCTTGTCAACTCCATAGAGAAAACCCCTACATCAAACACTTTTATACCCGTGAGATATGGAGTTGAACCTTTTGTTTAAGATGTTTTCTATGTTGCATGTGTCATGGTTTGTGGTTAGATGGATATGGTTTGGAACACACACACACACTCTGCGAATTGCTATAAGTGGATTGATTGTTATAGGATTTTTGAATTCCTGAAATTGCTTTGATATACAAATCTGAAAAGTGTGATTAGATGCTTTCTGTGTATGATCTTCTTTGATCTCTTTTGCCATTTTTTCATGAAAATTGCTAAGGACTAGCAATGAGCAAGTTGGGGGGTGTGATGAGTGTGCAAAAGTACACTCTAAATACCCTATTATTAGATTAAATTGCTAAAATGTGAATAAAAATGTGGGATATAATTTATATTATTTTATTTTATTTCTATTTATAGTGAGATATATTTAAGCATTATTTTATAATATTTTAAATCTCAAATATTGCATTAATTGTTGATCCTAGCTTGGAGGTTGCGGTTGGAGATCAAGAACGGCTAAAGAAGGAACCTTGCGTTGCAAAAGCAGAAGCCAGGAAGAGAAAAACACAGCAGCGGCTTAGAAGAAAACACAAAAAAAGGAAGAGCAGGGCCCAAAATAATAAGAAAAAAAAAAGAGAAAAAAGAAAAAAAAAAAGTCAAAAAGTAAGAAGCTGGGCGGAATAGGAAAAAAGGCAAGGAAGAAAAGAAGTTTGGGGTAGAACGACTGGGTTTTGAAAAGTCAACAAAGGTCCAGGTGCTGAAGCAAGGCAAAGAGAGAAAAGAAACGAAAAAAAAGAAGAAAAGGAGAAGGAGTTGCAGCTGGATGAAATGGCTTGAGGCGTTGTGCGGGTTGGGCTGCGTCCTTCGGCTTGTAAGGGCGGCTGCGTAGGCGTGTTGAGTTTTGAAGCGACAAAACCGTGTAGGGCCGGCAGAACAAGAAAAAAAAGCAGCGTGGGCCTGGCACTGTGTTTTTGAGAACAGAAAAAAGCCTTGTGCGGTGTGGGCTGAAGTGATCCAAGCGACTAAAGGAGGGGCTGTGCAGTTGGGCTTGTGCGTTGGGTTTGAGGGTTTAGTTAGGGCGACGTGCTTAAAAAGAAAAAGGGAGAAAAAAAAAGGAACAGAGAAGAAAAGGAAATAGAGGCTGGTGAGGAGCAGCAGTCCTGGCATAGAGAAAAAAAAACAGCCTTCTGCTACATGAGATTTATGTTGTCCATCAGCTGTATGGGTAACTAAATTTTCAAGTAGGGTTAGGGATGAACTTGCACACTACATAGTGTTTTTAATTTATTTTTGATTCATGTACTGGAATTTTCATTTATTAAAACTCTTTGTTTTATCATTCTCAATTTATTGTTGGTATTTTCTTCTCTGAATAATTATAGAGTTTATTCTGTTTATAGATTCAGTCATGATTTTTCTCTTGAATGGATTGGTTCTTTGATTATGTTTATATCAATTGATTATTTATATTGATTTAATTCTTTGCTACAATATTGCTCCCTGGGTATATTGTCATCGTTGGGTTTTCTCAATGTGGATAACAATTTGCGTGATTTAAAAGTGATAGACCATTTTTCAAATGGTTACATTTGGTTTAATTTCGGTTTATAATTCTATATCTTCCGATTGGGATTTTTGGAATTAAATTATCAGTGAATTAAAAATAATTAAAATACCGAATATGTGCGAGGGATTCCCGACACTCTACTGTTCGTTAATTTGAGTATTTTTTCCATTAATCACTCTGTTTAATTTTAATTTACATTTAAAATCACTTTTTATTGTTTTGTTAATCATTTAATATTTTCTTTAGTTTCGAAAATTCTTTCTGTTATTCTTTTAATTTGTCTCCTTGTGGAATCGACACCCCAAAGCTGCACTACAACTACCGCGCTATTCTTTGGGCGTAATCATGTTTGGTTATTGTCAGACTTATTTTTAATTTTTGAACAATGTTGTAATAAGGCTTCCGCACTTTAATCTTATGGTTACATTGCTTATTGTTATCATTGGTAAACGAATGTAAAAAGTAGGGACTGCCATTAGGCCGGCCCCACAACACGAGATTCGGATAGGGTGGGTTTTGGGTTGTGACACATTTCTTTTTCTTAGCTCCTTCAGAATTGAGACACAAACCTCATAAAGATGCTCACATTTAATTATAAGAACTTTCTGCGGAGAATCAAGTTTTACAGTTACATCAAAATGACGTACAACTCTTTTTATGAAACTTTAGGTGCACTTCGTGTTCCTCCTGGTTCTTAGAGTAAACCAAGATATCACTGGTGAACACAAGCAGGAAACCATCTAAGTGTGACTTAAAAACCCTATTCATTGAGTCTATTAATACAGTTGGGGCATGTGCCACCCCTAAAAGGCATGACAAGGAATTTGTAGTGTCTATATCGGGTTCTAAACGTTGTTTTCTCTATATCAGCAGGCCTGACTTTCAACAAATGGTACCTTAACCTCAGGTTGATCTTTAAGAATACCTATGTCCCTGATCTGTATCTCATATATTCTATGTCTAACATTCCTCAATAATGATTCTCCCAACGAAATGGAAATAGTTAATAAATAGCTTATGGGTTCAGTTTCTAAGTTCAGCTTAGTAGAAAATGTGGGGGGATATAAATGAATATGTAGAGCTAGTATCAATTAAAATATGAGCAGGCTGTGAACAAACTGGAAGGGTACTTGCAACTACCGATGTAGTAGTCTGATCATATCTTGGTGGATTAGAGAAAACCCTTCCTGCGCGTTGCTGCTCATTCCTTGGTCCATTATTGTGGGTCTAGGATCTGGTCACAGGTGCTAATGGGATAGGTACGGTGTTGGTCATAGATTTTTTATTTTGGGGGCTGGTTCTTGTGAAATGCCCAATATGGCGGTAGAGGTAGCAAGCATTGGTGTTCTTGGGGCATTACCCTTTGTTAACTTTTAGGCATGTGGGGAATTTAGTTATACCACTATTGTTGTAATTGGCCTTTCTCTGATTGGGCCCTGTGTTTCATGATCCAACTCTAGGCCTAGAAAATGAGGGTCCCTGCCTTTTGTCCCCGATTGCCTCCTGGCCTTTGATTCACCCTTCTTTTGGCAAATTCCTTTCTGTCTTGCCCTATGATCTTTACAGTTGCCACTATTTTATTGCAAGTGGTCAACTACTAGGGCCAGATTCTGGGTAGAGCCTTTACGACTCTTTTCATAAGGCGTTTTATCTTGTCTAGTTGGTCTATCACTGTTGAAGTACTTTTTGTGTTAACCATTTTGCTACAAAAGATGAACGGTCAGCATTTGCATAAGAGTCTAACTGTTATAACATGGGCGTTAGCATTTATTAGTTTAACATAGTCTAATCGAGTCTAATCGGGTCTAACCACTATATTTGGCGTTATCTATTGACCGACCATTAAGCCTAATAGTCTTAGTACTCTAGTCTTAATCTCCCATGAATCACTAGAACCTGGGGTTTAGCTCTGATACTAAGCTGTCACGACTCGAAACCCAGCCTATGTGGATTTGAGATGGCGGGGCCGACTCTTTGGCTGTCCCTAACTTTTTCTTTTGAATGTATCAGTGATAACAATGTGTAATCAAATAATAAAACAACGAAAGTCATAATAAGGTTTTATATATCAAAGAAACCAACATTTACATCACCCCCAGGGTGTGAATACATGGGAGAGCTAAGACCGTACTGATCATTCCCTATTACATTTATCAAAATGTCCTCTATTGAGCTCCTAAATCAAAGAATAGAACAAGTCAAGATGGAACAAAATCATGCCATGTGTAATGCAGTACAAAAAGGGTATGCATTTAAGTATACGCATTTAAACAGTATAGCATATAAAATGGTACAGTGTATGAAGATACAAGATCTAGACAATGCAACTTACACACCAAGTCAGAAGTTCCAAGTTACTCACAAACTGTTCGTTTATCTCCATTCATAGATGTCCTCCAAATATCGTCTTAGGCACGTCCTTGTATATCCTGAATAATCATCATCAATCACAGACAAATCAGAATTCATCCATTCATGTCTTATTCATCATCTTAGGCGTCTATCGGATTACCTAAGATAGCCTAATAGCCTATTGCCCTTTTTATTGGGTTTCATCCGAGGCTATTTCATTCTTTAATCAGGCTTAGTAGTTATCGGGATTATAATTTAAGTCATTTAGACTTCAATCGTTATCAGTTAAGTACTTATTTAACCTTAGGGGCAAAATGGTAATTGCACCATTCTTGTCCTAGACCCTGTCGTGGTCCTCAGAATAGTCCACATATCTTAAATATAAGGTTCTAAGTCTTTTAGACTCAAATCATTATCAGTTAAGTACTTATTTAACCATAGGGGCAAAATGATAATTTTACCATTCTTGTCCCCGACCCTGTCGGGGTCCTCAGAATAGTCCACATATCTTAAATATAAAGTTCTAAGTCTTTTGGACTCCAATTGCTGTCAGTTAAGTACTTATTTAACTTTAGGGGCAAAATGATAATTTTACCATTCTTGTCCTGGACCCTGTCGTGGTCCTTCAGAATATTCCACATATCTCTTATATAAATTTTTAAGTCTTTTGGACTTCAATTGGTATCTGCTTTTGATCATCAGGACACATCAGTCATTTCTCATTTTATACATTGATTGTTCCAAAATCTTATTCAGCCCCTTAACGTTCATAATCATGCTTATGACAATTTATTAGGTCAGATTGGCCTTTATTCGGCCTCTACTTTGCACTTACCATGCTCAAGGGCATTTTGGTCATTTTACATTTCGTGAAATTCTGATCCTAATTCTTCATTTAATCATGTAAACAGTTTTATGAGTATCTAGGCTTCTATCGGTATTGATTTCGTCCAATTTGGACTTTATTTAGATTTTCGTATAGCATCAGCGGTATTTTGGTAATTTTATATTTCCTGATATTTTGACCCCGAATCATTATTTAATCATATATATGAGTCCACAAGTATTTGGGCTTCTATTGATATCAATTTTGCCCTATCTGGACTTTATTTGGCTTCGTACAGCATTAGGGGCATTTTGGTAATTTCACATATTGTATTGCTAAACTTTTCGGGACCTCAGTTCATAAAATAGACCTCACCATTAGGTCCAGAGTGTCCGACATAGTTAAATTAGACTATCTTTTGTGTTTATTTGGCCTTGGGTATCATTAGGGGTAATACAGTCATTTACCATTTACTTGTCTGTATTTTTCGAAAATTGGTTTCACAAATCGGACTTCACCGTTGAGTCTAGAATGCCCAACATAATCAAAATGGACTATCTTTTATGTTTAATTAACCTTAGGTATTATTAGGGGTAGTAAAGTCATTTATCATTTGTGTGTGTTTACTTTTCGGGACTTAATTTTCTAAATCGGACTCCACCTTTAAGTCCGGAATGCCTGAGGGTAAAATAATAATTTTACCCAATTAATAAAATAATTAAAATAATTATTTTATTATTTATTTATTCTTCAGGGGCTTATTTGCATTAATTTTTCAGAAGCTGGGCCAGAATATCATTCTTTAGGACTATGGGGTCAAAGTATAAATTTCAGAATTTCCAGGGGTCAAAATGTAATTTTCAAGAACATTTAAAATTACCTGGAGGGTTTATTCTATTTTGAAGTGAACCGGCCTTTAAGTCACTGAACCAACCGGTTCAGTTCATCTCACTAAACCAGGATAACATATCCTTGTTATCCCAATTTGGCCCCTTATCCCGTGTTTCAGTTATCCTCAAACCTGATTTCCAATTTCTTACAGTTGTAACCAAACAGACCCATTTCAGTTTTAAATTTTAAACCTTTAACTCAAAACGGTGTCGTCCTACTTATACTGTTTATAAGATGGGTCGGGTCTCAACCCGAACCTAAAACCGACCCGAACCGATCCAATCACTCTTCATCTTCTTCCCCAACTCGCCCACTGTGTTGCCCTAATTCCCGTTTTCATTTTTTCCATTTTCGTGGGTTTTCAAGCACTGTTTTCATCTACTTTTAGGTAGTGCGAGTTCCTGGGGGTCAGGCCAACATCTTGCCATTCATTTGGTGGATTGTAACGAGCTCAAACGTTCGGCTTGGGATTGAATAACCTAACCTGCAACTAGCTCGTAAATCCTTGTTTTTGACCCAAATCTTGTGAGGTTTGGCTCACAATGATCGCGATATCATGGGGGTTCAGTCCACATTCCAAGAGCAAGGTTTAAAGCTATGTAAATGGAATTGGGTTGAGGACCCGTAACCTGCAACTTCGATTTCTAGGCTTTCCTTAGTGTTTCTAGGTCGCGGTCTGGGGATTTTTGAACACTCACAAGATCCTTTTAAGGTTTTAAAGGTCTAAAACTAGTTTCATAGAGGTCGTTTCATACCTACAAATTTTGAGGTCTGTCCATGGCGGTTTGGGCACGGTTTGGTGTTCTAGGGCTGTTTTAGGGTCTCATTTCATGCCTTGATCAAGATCACACATTCTGAATGTCATGCATGCAAAAATAATTCTCTAAAACAGTTGGTACAGAAAGGAAATTTAGAGAGAGGGTTTTTTACCTTCTTGGTTTCTCTCTCATCTTCTAACAGCTTCTCTCCCTCTTCCTCTGTCTCTCTCTTGGTTGCATGCACAGTTCTGGGGCGTGTTTCTTAGTCCCTTTCTTCATGGTGCACTTCCAATGTGGAACACACACACCATGCACACACAATTTCACACACAAGCTCTCACTTTCTCTCCCTAGATTCTCTCCACTTTCTCTGTATCCGTACACATGGCACACACATATTATTCTGATTTCCCCCACACCTATATACACTGCATTTACATATATACATATATTAACTCATATGTATATAAAATCATTTCTTCCTTCTTGCATGAAAATTGGTTGGTAGAGATGGTGGTCCAATTAGGGGCTGCCACCTCATTTATGATATTCAGAAATTCTGCACATATATATATATATATATATACACATATAAACATATATTATGTTTTTTATTGGCTGCATGAAATCTTATTGGCCCATTTGGGAGGTGGAGGGACATTTGTATATTCATATATACATATTTTGTGTAATAAAAGGCATAATATGTGGGCAGCCCAAGTGGCTAACTTTTTGGATGTAGGTTCCTTCAATATTTTGGGTCAAGGGTTCAAAACCCCTTGGCCTCACCTTTTTGGCCATTTTCCACATTTTGGGCTTATGCCTTGTTTGGTTGGCACAGAATTTCGTTTTGGCTATTTCCGTTATATTTTCTTTTCCAGTGCTCTTTTTACAAAACAGTTTCTTCTGAGGGTTTCATATTTTAGTTAGCTTCGATGTCCAAGGCCTAGTGTCGGTTATTGTTCATTTGTGGCCATCATAGTTCCCTAATTCGAGTTTCCACAGTGTTAAAATGACATCATTTCAACTAATTAATTAGTAATTAGGTCCGAGTATTACACCCTCCTCTCCTGACATGTCTAATCATTTTATTGGTCTATTGTGACCGTTGAGAGATTATGATTAATTTCCTTAATCATTCCTTAAGTCGGTGCTAATTAATAATTAGCAAATTAATTATTAATTAAGCAAGGTTGGGGTACTATAGTGCGAGTTTAAAATGTTTTGAAAATTGCTTAGTATTTATAAATTCTACTAAATCAGTCGACTGGTTTTCACCATCAGTCGATTAGTTTTGCTCTAATTTTGGGGCAATCGACTGGTAGGTTGACTGTTTTAACTAATGCCTAAAAACTCTCTTTTAAAACTCTTGATCAATTAATTGTTTTATCTATTCTGTCGACTGGTAGGTCAACTGTTTTGACTAGTAGTCAATTTCCACTCCTTTTAAGGTTTCAGTAGACCTTATGGTCGACTGTTGCCATTATTAGTCTACTAGTCTATGAAGACATTCGGCTGACTTGAGCCGAAGTGATATTTATCACTTAGTTACTCAAATCGTTTGGGTCAATCATTCCAATTTCTCTTCTACTAAAGAAAAATCTCTCCTCTTGGAGTGAATTGGTGAACATATATGCTAATTGATGGTTTGTATCAATGAATTCAAGGATTACATCATCATTTTGTACATGATCTCTAAGGAAATGATGTCTAATTTCTATGTGTTTAGTTCTAGAGTGTTGGAATGGGTTTTTACTTATGTTAATTACACTAGTGCTATCGCACTTAATTGGTATTAGATCATATTTAAGCTTAAAATTTTGAAGTTATTGCTTCGTGTATAGGGTTTGAGCACAACAACTTCCAACTGACACATATTCTGCTTCGGTAGTGGACCAGACTACTGAATTTTGCTTTTTGCTAAACTAGGATATGAGAGAATTTTCCAGAAAATGACAAGTTCTACTTATGCTTTTTCTATCAATCGTGCAACCATAAAATCAATGTCCGAATAGCTTAATAGATAAAAGGAGGTGTTTCTAGAATAAAATAACCATATATTTTTTGTTTCTGGAAGATATCTATATATTCTTTTCACAGCTCTTAGATATGATTCCTTAGGACAAGATTGAAATCTTGCACACAAGCATACAGTAAACATAATGTCTGGCCTACTTGCTGTGAGATAAAAGAGATTTCTAATCATTCCTCTATATTCTTTAATATCAACTTCATTTTCTTTATTTTTTTTCTCAATTTTAGTAGCAACACTCATGGGAGTACTTAAAGGTTTTGTTTTTTCCATTTCAAATCTTTTAAGAAGTTCTTTAACATATTTTGATTGATTGATAAATGTTCCTTCTTCGGATTGTTTTATTCGTAATCTTAAGAAGAAATTTAATTCTACCATCATGCTCATTTGAAATTCATCTTGCATGCACTTTGCAAAGTCCCTGCATAGATCTTTATTTGTTGATCCAAATATAAGCTCATTCATATATATCTACATAATCAGCATTGCTTTCCTTTTTGTTCTAACAAACAAAGTGATATCTATTTTTCCTCTAGTGAATTCATTTTTAGTGAAGAAACTACTAAATCCAAGCTCTAGGAGCTTGCTTAAAGCCATAAAGTGCCTTAACTAGTTTGTATACACGGTTTGGATTTTCATGGTTTTCAAATCTAGGAGGTTGTTCAACATAAACTTCCTCAGAAATGAACCTGTTCAAGAATGCACTCTTTACATCCATTTGATAAAACTTAAGGCATGCAAAGGCAAATAGCATTCTTATGGCTTCTAATCTAACAATTAGAGAAAACTTTTCTTCATAATCAATGCCCCTTCTTCTTGGTTGTATCCTTGGGCTACTAATCTATCTTTGTTTCTAGTTATGGTTCCTTCTTCACCTTTCTTGTTTATAAAGACCCGTTTTGTTCTAATTATGCTTTGTTCTCTAAGTTTTGAAACTAAGTTCCAAACGTTGTTTATTTTGAATTGATTAATTCTTCTTGCATAACTAGTATCCAAGATTTATCATTTTTAGCTTCTTGAATGTTTTTAGGTATAATTTGGGATAGAAATTGTAATACCCCGAAAATCCGACATAACCCAGACTGTACCCCGATCTTACAAAAGTCAGCTCTGTGATGAAAATGTTTAAAAATATATTAAAAACGGCTAAAAAATACAGTGACAGGATCAGTTATTTTAATATATGAAATTAATCAAAACACTAAAGATGGTGCATGCTCGGGAAGTTGACCACTCGGTTAACCGAGTCAAAATAATTTAAATTGGTGCCAAAATAGATAATATGGGGGCCAATACAACTAATTAATTATGAAAATTATGTGGAAATAAATAAGGCATTAAGGGGAACCCAATATCAGTAACATGAGTAATGGTAATACCGTACCTCGATTTTATAATAAATTTGCTCGCATTCTATAAAGGGATATTTTATGAAATAAAATAATAATAACGGTAATATATAAATATGTATAATAAAATATCCGTATATATATATATATATATATATTCATGAAGCTGCTAGAATAAAAGAAATATAATATATATATATATATATATACACGTGTGTGTATTTAAATGGCAGCTTGTAAAACCTGCTAGAAGCGCGTGGGACATATGAGCATCTATATGGCAGCTTGTGGAAGCTGCTAGAAAAAAAAGGGAGAGAAGCTTCTTAAGGAAGCTGGAAAAAAAAAAAAAAAAGAGAGAGAGAGAGATCTGAGGATTCTTCTACTGGCCTCGACAAACATAGGGAAAGATGAAGGGGTTGTCATAAGTCAAGGCCTTCAGAGGTCTCCTCGGTGTTTTGAAAATATTCATAGTACCGCAAGAAAATAAAATTGGTTCTATCTGAATCAGAAAAGGGTTATTGGGTTTTGATTATATTTGTTCAATCCGAGGAAGAAATTGAAGGCAAAAAGAGAAGAAGAGCTGGACCATGGCAGAAACATAGAGTATGACTATTTGGATGGAAAAAATGGTATTGATTGCTCTAAATGGGTGGGTTACATCGTGCTTCACTATTGCAGATGAGGTCGCTATCTCTGAGGTCACTAATTCCTTAAGAATAAAAAGTCAACTCTCCTTTCTAAGAACAAAATTTCTATTTTTTTTGAAAATAGTGCCTTGGACCATAGCTAGTTGGGTGGGTTACCCTACAGCTAAAAATTATTTTTATACTATTGAATACCTAAGGATCAATTACTGGGACTTTTGCAAGGCTAATTTTAAGGATTTTAAATACCGAATTTTTCCATGCCTTAGCGAGATAGCACATTGGCCAAACCTAGCGTTCGGAAGTTTGGTTGACTTCTTTTGACTCGATTAACTATGTGAACTCAATTATAAATGATCTATGATGATTTCACATCACTACTTGGGTCTTTGGGACCTGAGTCATGACAAATATCCACTATCAAGGAATCATTTGTCCCTTGCTTGAGGAGGACTTTAAGCACACCTACAAAATCAACTCTAGTAACTCCTTTCGATACCCAAACTTTCTTGTGTCCTTGGGGGTTAGTCTTAGCTAACCAAGTTCCTTCTGGAATCCAAATAATTTTTCTTTTGTCCTTTATGCCTTTTCTAGATTTTCTTGAAAATTGTGCACGAAGGGTTGTAGTTGAACTAAAGGCTCTTACAAAGAAGTTTTGATAAGATTTTTGTTTGGTGTGAGCATTGTATCCTAAACCCAGTTTATCAAAAACACATATTTGTTGTGAGATGATTTTATCTAAAATTTCACTTCCCTTAGTAAACTTTTTTATGGTGAAATTTAGATCATCCGCCTTTTTCTTGAGAGATGAGTCTTCTTCCTCAAGATCCTTATTTTTTAAAATAAAAGAATCATTTTCTTTCTTTAAAATCTCATTTTAGTTATTTGAAAATTAAAGATCATTTGAAAGAGAAAAGATTTTCTTTTTGAGATTGTAATGCCCTGAAAAATTTGATATGACTAAGACGGCCCCTCGACCTAAAAAAATTAGGATATGTAACGGTAATGTTTGAAATGACTAAAAATACATTAATCCATAATGGGATTAATTATCCTAAGATACGAACTTAATAAAAAAATACCAAAGATGGTGTATGCTCGAGAAATTGACAACCTGGTCAACCGAGTCAAAACAATTTGAACTAGTGCTAAAATTGACAATATGAGACCAATATGGATAATTAATTATAGGAATAATGTGAATATAGAATAAGGCACTAACAGGGACCCAATATCGAAAAAATGAGTAATGATGGTACTGAGCCCCGTATTAATACCAAATTTGCCAGTGTTCCATAAATTGATATTTTATGAAATAAATATCAATGTTCAAAGGGGGGGAGGGTAATGTGTATATAACATAAATATACATACACACATATATGTATTGGCGGTAAATACATACAGTAATGGATGCCGAAAAATATGCATATATGTATATATATGTGAATTAATATATATAAATACATGTTTGCATATATATATATATATGTATGATTACATTACATGAGCCCATTACATAAGCCCGTTATTATGTATAATATATAATGTACATAAGCCCATTACATAAACCCATTATATGAATACGTAAGCCCATTGTAATGTGTAATGTATATATATGTGTGTGTGTAGGGGGGAACAGCTAGAAGAAAGTTGGGTTGTATATATATATATACAAAATAAAATTCATAAAGTTTTCATGTGGGAAGCAGCTTCTAGAAGGGGCTAGATATATATATATATATATATATATATATTCACAAATCAGGAAGCTTCCAGAGTGGGCAGCCAAAGCAGAAACCGTAAGAAATTTCTGGACTATTCTCATATATATATATATATATATGTGTGTGTGAGTACAAGCAGCCAAAAGTCAAGTATGACTATATATATATATATATATATATAAGTTGTGGGTGATGAGTAACCAAGAAACTGTTGTAATAGAAGGGAAATGTGGAGTTCCGCCATTGACGGAGAAAGAATGAGAGCCTCAAAGGTCGGGAATTAGGCCAAAGTTAGTGCCCAAATCCCTTCTATATTGTTTTGAATGTGATTAGGAACCAAAATCAGTAGAAAAAACTTGAAGAAAACATAAGAAAAGTTACTCTGTATTCACGGCCCAAAATCGATGAAACTTTAAAATGAATCCAAAACTTAGTTTGGTGAATGGGAAAGGGTACGAAATCATTCAAGGAGATTAGAACACTTTGAATTGTGCAAAATGGTCAAGAATCGGCCATTAGCCAAAATTACAGCAACGACGCATGGCCGAAAAAGTGAAATGGGTGTCAAAAATTGCAATATTTGAAGCCTAAAACAGTCCCAAATGATTAACTGAGGTTCTTAGAATCAATTTGGTATAAAAATTGTCAAAAATGGACGTCAAAACCATAAGAAAAACAAGAGAGAAATAGGCCATCTCCAGCGACCATCGCTAGGAGAGGACAACCAGAAAAGCGGGGAAGAAATGGGTCTGTTTAAGTGATGGGTCAGATTCTAGGTTGGGTCGAGTCAAGACCCAACTGAATGTAAAATCTGTAAGTTAAACTGCAACATTTAGGGTTTGGTTTTAATTTGAAATTAGCCTATTTGGTTACAAAGGTAATAAATTAGAAATTGAAATCAGGATTAACCAAACCGTGGATAAGGAAGATAACTGGGGTATGCTATTTCGGTTCACTGGAGTAGCCTAATTCAGAGGCCACACAAGCCGGCCTAGGGCTTAGAACTAGTGAACCCATTGGTTCAATGGTTTAAATTAAAAGAAGAAAAACCATAACTTATCTAATTTATGGTTTGGCCCAAAACTCTGCATAATTTTGTTATGGCCTGACTTTTTGAGAATTTAATTCAAATAAACCCTTGAAAAATAATTTAATAGTTAATTAAATTATTTTATAAATGGGGTAAAATGATCATTTTACCCATGGACCATAAAATAAGGCAAATAAAGTTCAAATTGAAATCCGGAAGAGGACTATCTTAACATTTTTGGATGTTCCAAACACAATGGAAATGTTAGATTGGACATTCAGGGACTCTGGGGTGGTCCCACCATAAGATTTAAAATTACGAAAACACCTCTAATACAATACAAAGCCCAAATAAAGTCCAAATTGGATGAAATTGATACCAATAGAGGTCCAAATAATTGTGAAATCATATAAATGACTAAATAATGATTTGGGATCAGAATTTTATAAGATGTGAAATGACCAAAATACCCCTAAGCATAGAAAATACAAAGTAAAGGTCGAATAAATCCTAAAAATGGCCAATCTGATATAATTGACTATCATAAGCATAATAATGTGAATTGAAGGTCTAAATAAGACTCTGAAATAGTAAAAGTATAAAATGGGATGTGACCGATGTGTCCCAGTAATTTAAAACAAATACCAAATGAGATCTAAAAGACTCAAAAATTTATATAAAGGACATGTGAAATATTCTGAAGACCAAGATAGGGTTCAGGGCAAGAATAACAAATTACCATTTTTCCCCTAAGATTAAATAAGTGATTAATTGATAATGAATGAAGTCAAAATGACTTAAATTATAATTCTGAAAGCTACTAAGCTTAATTAAGGAATTCAATAGCCTAAGTTGTAACCCAATAAATGAGTAATAGGCCAATTACCTTAATTAGGTGATCTGATAGACTCCTAAGATGATGAATAATTCATGAATGGATGAATTCTTATATTTCTGTGATTGATAATGATTATGTAAGAAATGCAAGGATGTGCCTAAGGAAATATTTGGAGAACATTTGTAAATAAAGATAAGTGTAAAAGTTTGTGAGTAACTTGGAACTTCTAACTTGGTGATATTTTAACTGTCATAGCATTTTCATTTACTGTACTACTTAAATGCATATACTTTGTACTACATTACACTTGGCATGATTACGTTATGTTCTGCTCTTATATTTTGTTCTGATTCTGTTTTGTTATGTTCTGACTTTTGGGCCCAATACATGATTGAGCGGTATGGCATAAGTAGGCCAGAAGCAAACCTAGAGGGTAGAGGCCCCACGAGTGTTCGCTTATGGCTAGCTGGGAAAGGCTCAAACATACTTAATGATATGCCTGATTGGCATTTTGTTCTGTTTCGCTCAATTCTGTCATGTTCCATTCTGATTTATTTCTAAGCAATACGTAGAGGGTAAAGGCCTCATGAGTGTCCATTTATGGGCAGTTGGAAAAGGCTCAAACATATTTGATGATATGCCTATGCTTTCTGATTGATATATTGGCATTCAGTTCAATTTAGTTATGCTCTATTCTGTTTTGTTCTGTTCTAATCTGTTCTGTTCTGTTATGTTCTGACAAGTTTTGTTCTACTTGAAGTGTATTTAATCATGCATTTTATTTGGAATTGTTATTTTTAAGATGACTGAACTATCCATGTGCTTTATATACAAGAACTGGTTTTAAACATGGCCGGGAACCTATGTTACTCACTAGGCTTGTTTAAGCTCACTCTATGTTAACATTTTCAAGATTTATCTCCATTGGATTAGAAGGCACAAAGAAATGAAACTAGTAGGCCGGAGGCATCCCAAGCAAGGATTTGATGGCAATGACTTATGGAACTTGGATTGTTGTAGACTGAATCGTGCTATTCAGGTATTATTAAATTTATTAATATACAATAGATGCATTGGGACATGGCTCATATATATTGGTATTCTAGAGATATTAGGTGACTGATTATAAACGTGCGATGATGTGTTTAGATGAGTTGCATTCCCAACTCGGAATGATAATTAAAAAGGTTTTAAATTTCTACTGCATTGACCCTATAGTTGGATTGCAATTCATTGTAATGTTAAGAAATTTGCCTTTGGTTGGTCGCATTGTCAGTAGGGAGACCGGCAAGGTCGCTAATTGGCATCACGTCTTCGACATCCGCGTAGGGTGGGGTGTCGGGATGTGAAAGAGTGGTATCAGAGCTAAGGTTGTAATTATTGAAGATCCACTGATACCACAGAGTGGTATCAAAGCGAAAGGCTAAGGTTACCTGTAATATCTCGACCCGGGATACGTCACGTATACCGAGGTAGGTCGGTTAAACTATGTAACTTGAACGGTAAGAAAGGTATATCATGGTATTTCACGGAAATGAATGACTAGAAATAGAAAATGATTGAAATGTATAACAGGTGCTGGGTAACACCCGAGCACCCCGGGACATTGCATCGTAGAGCGTGCACGCACGTATTTCCATGCATGCCCATGTTTCACAGACACGTAGTATACTGAAAATTAGTGTATGCGTACATGCCCAGAGTTTAAGTATATACGTGTATGTATGGGCGTATAGTTACGTATAAAATATGTATAATTATGGATTATACATGTATATATATATTATATAATGTATTATAATATATATATATATATGTGTGTATATTAAATTAAAATAAAAAGGAAAAGAAAAGTGGGCAAGTGGCTGCCAAGGACAGCCGTGCAAGTGTGTATGAGTGGGTGAAGACCTATATATGTATATATATATAAGTATCAAAAAAATGTGTGTGTGTAATAAGTTGAGTGTATAACACTCAATAAGGAGTGGTGGTGACAGAAGTAGGTGTTGGAGTGTGTAAGAAGGTCACAGGGCATGGTGAGGTCTGATTAGAGAGAGAGAAAGGAAAAGCTTATCATATACAAGTGATCTCTCACTCTCGGGAGAAAAGGAAACCAAAGGAAAGGTCAAGAACTGAAGAGGAGAAGAAGAGAGAAAGATTGATTCAGAAACAGAAGGGTTTGAAGGGGTCACAGTGAGCAAAAAATTCGAAACCCAGGTAAGTGATTTTAGTTCTGTTTTTACGATTTAAAGCATGAAGCTTATATATAATTATAGGGTCTAAACAAGCATGAAATATGGAATTTATTGCAAAAAGAATGAGGTTAAATGGCTAAGAAACCCTAGAGAAAATTCGAGTTACAGGTTCGGGAGGATAATCGGGGTTTCACTGATTTTACGTTTAAAACTTTGAAATTTGTTTATGAAAATGATCCTTAGAGGTGCAGAAAACCATTTGAAACGGATTAGGGCCAAAACAGTACTCAAAAAGTCACGAAATGGAAAAAATACAGGTCACCGAAAAATCGGGCCGAGCCCTTAAACCTCATATTCGTAAAGATGGGGAGGGTCTTGATGAAAACTAAGGCTAAGGGTTGGGACCCTTGGGAAGAAAGGAAGAAAACGACGTTTAAAACAGGTTGAAAAGTGGTCGGATTCCGGTGGCCGTCGCCGGAGAAGGTCACTGTTCACCACCGGAACCCTACCGGAGCAGTGGGGAAGACGACCGAAAAGTCGTGGGGGCTATCGGGTCAAAACTGAAACGGGTCCGGGTTTGGATCGGGTCGGGACCCGACCGGAAATAAAACGGAGCCAAAACTGTGTCGTTTGGGTTTTAAATTTAAATGAATTGGGCTTGTTTGGCTATGAGGATAGGAAATGGAAATTGGGTTTAGGCTTATTCCAACCACGGATAAGGGTAGGAACCAGGATATTGGAATCCAGGTTCTCTGAATGGACTGAACCGTTTGGTTCAGTGGAGGGGCAGACCGGTTTAGGGTTTCTGGTTCTGAACCAACTGGTTCAGACCGCAGGTTTTGGAATTTATGAACCGGCCCCAAATATTTTAAGAAATTTCACTGTTGCCCAAACATAAAAATTTATTTAATATTAATTTTTACAATAATGCCCCTATTTCAAATATGGGTCAAACGAAGTCCAAACGAGGAAAATGAATAGTCAAAACTTATTATCTCGGACGTTCTGAGTCCAATGGTGGGGTCCATTTTATTTGACGGGATCCCGAAGGATAAAATACCGTAAAAGTGCAAAATGACCATTTTGCCCTTTTTAGTACAAAAGTCCAAATGGAATTCCGCGAAAGCCTAAACCGACTTTCTTCGGCATTCCGGACTCAATGGTAAAGTCTAAATTAGTATTTGAAATACTTATGATGGAAAGGCATAAAATTTGATGAATAGAATCTATTCTAAAACGTATTCATTGATATATAGGAAACTCCAAAGACAAGGGTACACTCACGGATTTCTGAGATAGAATCACGATTGAGGTAAGTAAATTCCCTTTCTCTTCCATATGGTGTTTCCAAGCCAAGTTTATTCTCTTTACTGCCAAACTTGTACTCTTGAAAGTACCTCATGTTATTACTATCCATAATGTGATATTGTTCTATCTTGTGGACATTGATTAACTGTCGTATCATTGTTATCACGTTGAACCATGCCTTGAAAGGCTTACTGTTATGCTTTCATTGAATATTCGATATTCCATTTTATACTTCTATGGAATCACGAATGATCATCATATGAATACCGGATTTGTGCTCAGTCACAATATCCATCCTTGAAAGTACCTCATGCTATTGCTATCACAAATGTGATATTGTTCTATCTTGTGGACATTGATTAACTGTTGTATCATTGTTATCGTGTTGAACCATGCCTTGAAAGGCTTACTGCTATGTCTTTATTGAATATATGATATTCCATTTTATACTTCTATAGAATTATGAATAATCATAATATGTTATGAATACGGGATTTGTGCTCAGTCACAACATCCATCTTATGCTTTCTGATTGACTGGAGACCTAAGGGTCAAGTACATGAATGGACAGGTGGCAGGAATGAATTCCTCGAAGGCTTTCCACCGGCAATTGACTGGCATGAACATTGGCATTTTCATTGCATTTCCATTGGCATTTCATTTACATTGCATTGGCATTTTACCTGAGAACAGAGTAAATGCATCTCTTAAGAATTGATATGATTACGTTATTGAATGACACTATTCCTTATGACTTATCTTAAACTGAGAAGACACTCTTCATTGAATTGATTGTGATCGGTTTATTGTGGCAGTACTTCTTGTTGTTGTATTGTTGTTGAGAGATTCATGTTGATAGTGTATCTATTACTCCTAATTGAGCTTTGTGACTTATTATTCATTGGCCTTCATGGCAACTGTTCTCATTGGCTATCACAGCATCTCCTTCCTTATGATTGGCTATCATAATCTTATTCATGGATTTGTATCTTATCGATACCAGTGTCGGAGATCTGTTTTTACTTGCTGAGCTCTCGTAGCTCATTCCACCCATTTACCCCCATTTCAGGTGATGACGCTGCAAGACCCCAGTAGGAGTCTGAAAGCATAGGAGGACATTTTGAGGAAACGTATCAGTCTATGTTTTAGTTCTCCCATGTATTCACCACCCTCGGGTGCTGGTTACGTTTGGTTCTTATTTTGTTTATGTAGAACCATATTGTGTATTGTAAAGACTTCCGCTAACATTGTGTATTGAAAGACTTCCGCTGATGTACTATTACTGATAAGACTTCCGCTATTATTGTTTTGAGGTTTTAGTACTTTGCATATTAGTACTATGATACAGGAATGGAAAAAGTAGGGACGGCCTTCGGGTCGGCCCCGCGACACGAGATCCGCATAGGGTGGGTTTCGGGTCGTGACAGCTTGGTATTAGAGCTATAGGTTCGATTGTGAGTCATGGGAGATAGGACTAGAATTAGAATGGATAGACAAGACTGACGTTTTACCTTATACGAACATTGACTGTCATCTTATGTATTGACTGGTCATCTCATTGGTTATCTTCATTGGTTATCTTTTACGGACATGGTTAACGCGAGGAATAATCCATTACTTATAGATCGTTTAGAACTAAAGTTAATAGATGTAACTGATATCCTTTATATAGATTTTATACGATCATTGATTATTCTCTCATCCATTGACTGGACATCTTATGGGTTCTCTTTACTAGTTATCTTACAGACATGGTTATCTCAATAAATGCATAGATAGTTATGAATTGCATAGATCACTTAGAGTTGGAATCAATAGATAGAACAGAAGTTTCTATGATATAGATTCCATGTGAACATTGATTGTTATTTTATGCATTGACGGGTTATCTTTATAGATAGGGTTAACAAAAAAAAAAAAAAGGGATACCTCGGTAGGTTATATTGACTCGGTTGGACCATGAACGAGTAGATCTATATAGAAATACTTATCTAAACTTATTGTTTTCAGCAATGGGACATACCAAGAATACTGAGACTAGGAAGTGATCAATTAGACCGAATTGAACGCCTTATGGAAGAGATTCTCAAATCTCTACCTCAAGCCCAACCTCAACAGTCAACTACGTGCATCGAAGTAATAGCACCAGTAAAGATCACCACACGGGGTAAACAAGGAATCGCAAAGAGAAAAGTCAAACGTAGGGTGCCTAACCAAAAAGAAGTAACAATTAGACACCTAACTCACCTACAATGCCCTACCTGCGGAAAATCTCACAAGGGGCAATGCCTTAGAAACACAAACACTTGTTATTACTGTGGACAGAATGGACACTTCGCAAGGAATTGCCCTCAGAAAGCCAAGGCTACGACCAGTGCCACACCCACCTCACCAGTCTCTATGGCATCAGGGAAAGATCAACCTCCTACACAGATAGCTAAAGGTACCCGTCCAGTTATTTATAATCTGCTTAGACACTTATGAGATCCTTACACACTCGGTTGTGTTATCATATAATTGCCAAACTGAATTTAGCAACTGAACACTTGGATGATTGATTACTGATTTTATTATATCAGGGAAGTTATTATTGGAAAATGTCAAATAGAAAAGCATGTGAACTTTAGGCCATTTACTGAACCATTTTAGGGTTACCATGAGGATTACTGTTAGAAATATTAAACATAGAAAACATGAGATACAGATCAGGATCACATGTATTCTCAATGATTGACCTATACTTGGAAGTTGGGTTTAGTGATATAGAAGAAATGACATCTAGAAAACCCTGATGATTGTTTTATCTTATAGAAACATGTACTTGATGTTTATTAAGTTACAATTTAATGATTGTTCTCTATTGAGGGAGACATTGAGAATCAAATTGCTATATCTCGATTATAGACTTGATATTTATGATTTGATGGTCGTTCTATATTACGATAGTTATTGAAAATTGAATTTCTATTTACGGATTATGAACTTGATGTTTACAAATTAAATGATTGTTTTATACTGTGAAAATTTGTGAGAGTTGGAATTATGTTCCATAATGAACAAAGGAAACAATTAGTGCACATTGAAGGATAAAATGTAACATAGAATTGGGAATATGACGCTTTGAAAAGCAGTGAGTTTGACAGTAATATTGACATGGAATAGGAGTACGCTGAAAAGGTAGTGGAGTTAACAATAACATCTAGTCAGAGTAAATCTTGACATGATAAAGAAACTCATATGTGAATACTGACCATTGATCTTTTACAGTGAATTGGGAGATGATTAGGCTACTGTACCAGTAGTCACAGGTATTTACAGTTGTTTACAAAATGCTCGATATTGTTAAGATGATTGCTCTACATACTGATTTATAGCTTCAACAATTACTGCTAGTTGAACATAGAGACAGAACTCTTAAGTTATATATTAACTGTTCAAGTTCCACAAGGAGAATGATTGATGATAGATGTTATACATGGAACAAGTGGAGTACGTAACATAGATGTATAAGTATTAGATTGACGTATCACTATCTTATAGAATTGGAAGGGCATTAATGAGTTGAGTGATTTCATGATAGAAATGTAAAGATTTGTAAATCTTTAAAATGAATTACATACTGTTATAAGATATGTATATTTACTTGGTGAATGAGATTGGATTAATGGCGACTCTTTCAAGAGTCATTATCACTGAATGTTATACATGGAAATAGAGATAGTTCTGCCCAGTTCCGAGGCACTATGTGCCAACGTCACAATCGGTTTGTCGATTGTGGACGAGATCAGGGGGCAGCAGACTCAGGATGAGAAACTGGCTAAGCTTCTTCAAGGAATTGAGACGGGTATAGATTCAGAGTATTCAGTGAAAGATGGAATATTATATTATCAGGGTAGGATCTGCGTACCCGACGTGCCCGAAATCAGGAAGGAGATTCTTGATGAGGCACACAATTCAAAATTTGCCTTACATCCAGGGGGCACCAAAATGTATCACAATGTTAAGGATACTTATTGGTGGTCTGGGGTGAAACGTCACATAGCCGAGTACATAGCACGATGTGCCAAGTGCCAGCAAATTAAGGTGGAACATCAGAAGCCTGGAGGACTTCTGCAATCACTGCCCATTCCTGAGTGGAAGTGGGAACACATCACGATGGACTTTGTGTCAGGATTGCCAAAGACAGTCAAGGGAAGTGATTCTATCTGGGTCATCGTAGACAGATTAACTAAGACAGCTCACTTTCTGGTAACCAAAACGACACAATCTCTTCAGCGACTAGCCGAGCTATACATTAGAGAGATTGTTAGACTTCACAGGAGTTCCAGTATCAATTGTTTCTGATAGGGACCCCCGGTTCGAATCACGATTCTGGAAAGGACTACAACAAGCTATGGGCACGGAACTAAGTCTTAGCACTGCGTATCACCCCGAGACCGACGGCCAGTCGGAAAGGACGATACAGACTTTAGAAGACTTACTGCGTTTCTGTGTCATAGACTTTGAAGGGAATTGGGAAGATCAGTTGCCATTGGTGGAGTTCACGTACAATAATAGCTATCAAGCTAGTATTGGTATGGCGCCATATGAGGCATTGTACGGCAGGAAGTGCCGATCACCACTGTGTTGGACAGAGGTGGGAGAAAGGAAACTCTATGGGCCAAAGATAGTAGAACAGACCGCAGAAAAAATACAACTGATCCGACAGCGTTTATCAGCAACTCAAAGTCGACAGAAAAGCTATGCGAATGTTCACCTGACGAGACTTAGAGTTTGCGAAAGACGATTTTGTGTACTTGAAAGTATCACCCATGAAAGGAGTAGTCAGGTTTGGCAAGAGGGGGAAAGCTTGGCCCCAGATACATTGGGCCATTCAGGATCACAAAGAGGGTTGGACCCGTAGCCTACGAGCTTGCCTTACCTTCAGAGTTAGCACATGTTCACAACATGTTTCATGTCTCGATGCTAAGGAAGTGTATACAGAGTGCAGATCAAGTGATCGAGCACGAACCGTTAGACGTCCAGGAAAATCTGAGTTACATAGAGCATCCAGTTCAGATTTTGGACCGTCGAGATCAGGTACTACGGAACAGGACTATTCCATTAGTCAAAGTTCTGTGGAGAAATCACCGGATGGAAGAGGCTACTTGGGAGCGAGAAGATGATATGCGCGCCAAGTACCCACATTTATTTTCATAGTAGTATATGCTAAGTTTGAGGACAAACTTATTTTTAAGGAGGTAAGAATGTAATATCCAGACCCGGGATACGTCACGTATACCTGAGGTAGGTCGGTTAAACTATGTAACTTGAACGGTAAGAAAGGTATATCATGGTATTTCACGGAAATGAATGACTGGAAATGGAAAATGATTGAAATGTATAACAGGTGCTGGGTAACACCCGAGCACCCCGGGACATTGCATCGTAGAGCGTGCACGCACATATTTCCATGCATGCCCATGTTTCACAGACACGTAGTATACTGAAAATTAGTGTATGCGTACATGCCTAGAGTTTAAGTATATACGTGTATGTATGGGCGTATAGGTACGTATAAAATATGTATAATTATGGATTATACATGTATATATATTATATAATGTATTATAATATATATATATATATGTGTATATTATATTAAAATAAAAAGGAAAAGAAAAGTGGGCAAGTGGCTGCCAAGGACAGCCGTGCAAGTGTGTGTGAGTGGGTGAAGACCTATATATGTATATATATATATATATGTATCAAAAAAATGTGTGTGTGTAATAAGTTGAGTGTATAACACTCAATAAGGAGTGGTGGTGACAGAAGTAGGTGTTGGAGTGTGTAAGAAGGTCACAGGGCATGGTGAGGTCTGATTAGAGAGAGAGAGAGAGAAAGGAAAAGCTTATCATATACAAGTGATCTTTCACTCTCGGGAGAAAAGGAAACCAAAGGAAAGGTCAAGAACTGAAGAGGAGAAGAAGAGAGAGAGAAAGATTGATTCAGAAACAGAAGGGTTTGAAGGGGTCACAGTGAGCAAAAAATCCGAAACCCAAGTAAGTGATTTTAGTTCAGTTTTTACGATTTAAAGCATGAAGCTTATATATAATTATAGGGTCTAAACAAGCATGAAATATGGAATTTATTGCAAAAAGAATGAGGTTAAATGGCTAAGAAACCCTAGAGAAAATCCGAGTTACAGGTTCGGGAGGATAATCGGGGTTTCACTGATTTTACGTTTAAAACTTTGAAATTTGTTTATGAAAATGATCCTTAGAGGTGCAGAAAACCATTTGAAACAGATTAGGGCCAAAACAGTACTCAAAAAGTCACGAAATGGAAAAAATACAGGTCACCAGGAAAATCGGGCCGAGCCCTTAAACCTCATATTCGTAAAGATGGGGAGGGTCTTGATGAAAACTAAGGCTAGGGTTGGGACCTTTGGGAAGAAAGGAAGAAAACGGCGTTTAAAACAGGTTGAAAAGTGGTCGGATTCCGGTGGCCGTCGCCGGAGAAGGTCACTGTTCACCACCGGAACCCTACCGGAGCAGTGGGGAAGACGACCGGAAAGTCGTGGGGGCTATCGGGTCAAAACTGAAACGGGTCCGGGTTCGGATCGGGTCGGGACCCGACCGGAAATAAAACGGAGCCAAAACTGTGTCCTTTGGGTTTTAAATTTAAATGAATTGGGCTTATTTGGCTATGGGGATAGGAAATGGAAATTGGGTTTGGGCTTATTCCAACCACGGATAAGGGTAGGAACCAAGATATTGGAATCCGGTTCTCTGAATGGACTGAACCGTTTGGTTCAGTGGAGGGGCTGACCGGTTTAGGGTTTCTGGTTCTGAACCAACTAGTTCAGACCGCAGGTTTTGAAATTTATGAACCGGCCCCAAATATTTTAAGAAATTTCACTGTTGCCCAAACATAAAAATTTATTTAATATTAATTTTTACAATAATGCCCCTATTTCAAATATGGGTCAAACGAAGTCCAAACGAGGCAAATGAATAGTCAAAACTTATTATCTCGGACGTTCTGAGTCCAATGGTGGGGTCCGTTTTATTTGACGGGACCCCGAAGGATAAAATACAGTAAAAGTGCAAAATGACCATTTTGCCCTTTTTAGTACAAAAGTCCAAATGGAATTCCGCGAAAGCCTAAACCGACTTTCTTCGGCATTCCGGACTCAATGGTAAAGTCTAAATTAGTATTTGAAATACTTATGATGGAAAGGCATAAAATTTGATGAATAGAATCTATTCTAAAACGTATTCATTGATATATAGGAAACTCCAAACGCAAGGGTACACTCACGGATTTCTGAGATAGAATCACGATAGAGGTAAGTAAATTCCCTTTCTCTTCCATATGGTGTTTCCAAGCCAAGTTTATTCTCTTTACTGCCAAACTTGTACTCTTGAAAGTACCTCATGTTATTACTATCCACAATGTGATATTGTTCTATCTTGTGGACATTGATTAACTGTCGTATCATTGTTATCACGTTGAACCATGCCTTGAAAGGCTTACTGTTATGCTTTCATTGAATATTCGATATTCCATTTTATACTTCTATGGAATCACGAATGATCATGACATGTATGAATACCGGATTTGTGCTCAGTCACAATATCCATCCTTGAAAGTACCTCATGCTATTGCTATCCACAAATGTGATATTGTTCTATCTTGTGGACATTGATTAACTGTTGTATCATTGTTATCGTGTTGAACCATGCCTTGAAAGGCTTACTGCTATGTCTTTATTGAATATATGATATTCCATTTTATACTTCTATGGAATTATGAATAATCATAATATGTTATGAATACGGGATTTGTGCTCAGTCACAACATCCATCTGATGCTTTCTGATTGACTGGAGACCTAAGGGTCAAGTACATGAATGGACAGGTGGCAGGAATGAATTCCTCGAAGGCTTTCCACCGGCAATTGACTGGCATGAAACATTGGAATTTTCATTGCATTTCCATTGGCATTTCATTTACATTGCATTGGCATTTTACCTGAGAACAGCGTAAATGCATCTCTTAAGAATTGATATGATTACGTTATTGAATGACACTATTCCTTATGACTTATCTTAAACTGAGAAGACACTCTTCATTGAATTGATTGTGATCGGTTTATTGTGGCAGTACTTCTTGTTGTTGTATTGTTGTTGAGAGATTCATGTTGATAGTGTATCTATTACTCCTAATTGAGCTTTGTGACTTATTATTCATTGGCCTTCATGGCAACTGTTCTCATTGGCTATCACAGCATCTCCTTCCTTATGATTGGCTATCATAATCTTATTCATGGATTTGTATCTTATCGATACCAGTGTCGGAGATCTGTTTTTACTTGCTGAGCTCTCGTAGCTCATTCCACCCATTTACCCCCATTTCAGGTGATGACGCTGCAAGACCCCAGTAGGAGTCTGAGAGCATAGGGGGACATTTTGAGGAAACGTATCAGTCTATGTTTTAGTTCTCCCATGTATTCACCACCCTCGGGTGCTGGTTACGTTTGGTTCTTATTTTGTTTATGTAGAACCATATTGTGTATTGTAAAGACTTTCGCTAACATTGTGTATTGAAAGACTTCCGCTGATGTACTATTACTGATAAGACTTCCGCTATTATTGTTTTAAGGTTTTAGTACTTTGCATATTAGTACTATGATACAGGAATGGAAAAAGTAGGGACGGCCTTCGGGTCGGCCCCGCGACACGAGATCCGCATAGGGTGGGTTTCGGGTCGTGACATTACCTATGATAGACTCAAAGCAAGTTACCAAAGCAGGTAACTTTAGGACAATAAGTTATGAAATGGTTTAGGAACCATTGTCCACATCCGAGCATTAAGTCATGGATTAAAAACCACAGAGTACCTGAGCCTATTGATACAAATAGTAAAAGCATCAAAGTGATAAGTCCCAATTGTAGAGTTCTTAATAATAGGGAAATTAGAAACAGATGCCAAGATGAATGTGTGATTCTAAATAATCTAAGGACTAGGGCATCAAAATTATAGTTGGAATAATGTGAATAGCCAAGAATTAACAATGTGCTATAGGCTTGGAAGCCTCAAGGGACCAAGACCATAAGGTCAAGGATTAAAGATCTAAGTTAAGTAGGAACTAGATCTAGTGTGATTGAATCTTTAATGGTTGAAGGTCAATAAAGCAACCCTTAAGAGTCAATGGGTTGTGATATGATTTGAATAGTTCCATTAGTATGAATGATATGCTGATGATAATTTCAAGTCTAAATGATCTTCTGGATTGTATGGGTCATTTCAATTTAAATGGTTGGAGCCATAGTGACATTGAATGACAAGTGACACTAGGACGTATATGTCGATAATAACATGAATGATTGTGGACATATCGTTTGGGAGGAAAACGACTGTAGATAAGCCAATTATGGCATTGATAATTGTGATTGTGGGTATCAAAATGATTAATTTATGGAATCAAATATGATTGATGATCATTGGTAAAACCCAAAAGGGGGCATATTTAATGAGATGGATGATTTCTAATCATTTGAGGATGATCACCAAATTTGATTTAATGTGGAATGGATTTAATATCGAATCTAGATGAGATCATATATTTTGTGGATTATAAATCAGGCTTATTGTGGATTTTCTGGATTTGATCTGAAATTATATAATTTGAAATTCATTTTCTTCATCTTCACTTATATGAGATGAGGATTTAAGAGCAAGGTTCTTCTTTGGTTTATCTTCCTCCTTATGAGTTCTTATGGTAAGCTTATGAGTCATGAGGGATCCCAGAAGCTCATCAAGGCTTCTTGAACGGCTGTCACCTTAGCTTCCCATGTTCTTGGAAGAAACCTAAGGATTTTTCTCACTGTTTCAACGTTAGTATAGCTCTTTCCAAGGGCTTTCAAATAGTTAATAATATTAGTAAAATGAGTAAACATTTCGGGTATGGACTCATTTTCATTCACTTTAAATAATTCATACTTGTGATTTAGAATGCTAATTTTAGACTCTTTGACTTGATTTGTACCTTCGTAAGTGAATTTAAGTGTAGAGATCTGAAAAAAATGAGGGAAAATTTTTCGTTTTGCCAGTATGACATTATTCTTGCACAGCTTGCCGGTAGGGCATTGTTCATGCGCGATTTTGCCAGGTAAAGTATTTTTTTGCATTATCTCACCGAATGACATGTTTAGAAGAATATTTGGAGTGTGTTATAGAATAGAAATATGCTTAGAATATTGTGAGGTAATCATTGTATGAAATTTTAGCAAAAATGGAAACAGTTTCCGAAATTGGACAAAAAGGGCACTCGGGTGACCCGGGTGGAAACGGCCAAAACCGACCTCAAACGAAAATGTTTTCTTTTGAAAGTTTTCATTAAAATAATTTTATGAACATTGGCTAAAATAAAATTTCAAATTGAAGCGTTTAGGAACGGGTTGAAGAGTAACGGGTTTCCGGGCTCATTAAGGGCAAAATGGTCATTTGCCCTTACCCCTTTGGTCCCTCACTAGAAATAGCACTCATAGAGGGCTGTAGATACAGAAATCATTCTGTATCTTCAACAGTCCACGTTCATATATATATATATATATAGAGAGAGAGAGAGAGAGAGAGAGAAAAAGGCCCTAAAATCTCCAAGTTTCAAGCCTCCGAAACACGTGTTTCGAGCGGGATTTTAGCTGAGCTTCCTTCTGAGAATTTGTTCCCTTCCACAAGATCTATATTTTCACTAAACAGTTTGGCTATCCAGCAAATACAACTTCTATAGTTGGAGAAAAACTGATTTAGGTATGGCTTCTTGCTAAGCTAGGAATAGGTTTAGTTTTTCTTACCTTGTTACACATTGATTGAGCTGCTTTAGATGTTTATTTCATGCTAGGAAGTTATCTATGAGGTGTTACTTTGAAGAGCTTAGAGTTGGTAAAATTTGGGGCTTATGTGTTCTTTGGTTTTTTGATGTTTTGTTGCTATGTGGAAGGTTTATTTTGTCTTTGAATTGGATTGTTATATTTTGATGTGTAATTAAGTTGATTTTCACTTGCTATCTTCGAAGAAAATTGTTTATGTGATGTGTTAGTACCTTATGAAATTTTGGTGTTCTTGTGAAGTTTACTATGATCTTTGTCAATTGATAGAATTGTGGAATTGTAGTTTGAATGTGTATTGATGTGTGTAGTTATGGTATATGTTATGTAAAAGGTGTTTTGGAAGTTTAAAATTATGAATTGTGTGGGAAGGAATGCATGACTTGAAAAGGGACACCATATGTTTGATCATTTGTCACATTGAACTTGCATGATGAAATCATGGCATGTTTGTAATACCCCCAAAATCCGACATAGCCTAAAATACACCTCGACCTGATGAAAGTAGGTTATGTGACGTTAATAAATTAAAATAGTGCAAAATACGGTAAGCCGTAATAGAATTTAGTCTCCTCAGATATAGGGTGACATATGCTCTGAAAATTTGTTAACCCAGTCGACCGAATACCAAAATAAATAACTGGGCTAATGGAGTGCCGAGATAGATGAAGGGACCGATACAAATAATTAATTATAAAAATTATGTGAAAACAAATAATTACGATACCGAGTTTCAGTTTTAAGACAGATTCTATATTATTTCATAAATTAATATTTTATGAAATAAAATATTAATACGGTAAAATATAAAATATACCTGTATAGGAAATAAATATGGCCATGGTATATACATGTACATGACATATAAATTTTAGGTGACAAAGATAAAAGATATAATAATATATATAATATACATGACACATAAAATTATATAATAGATAATATATAAAATATGTTAGTACATGTTAAATGTTAAAGCTTCAAAGAAGCTACTAGAATTATATCATGTATAGGTATACACGTGAGAGAGAATCAGGAAAAAAATGAAGAGTGGGATGGAAGGTTCTAGCCACCACCGACCAAGGGAAAACTCTCCCACTTTCTAGACCATTCCACGTTTACAGATTTATACCGAATGAAGTTCGGAAGGATGATCTTTGGTTCCAGATCTCTACGACCCAACTTACATCTCCTAATCTTCACCTATCTTCTGTCAATTAAACCCCACGCAAGCGGCAACCAGTAGGCGCTGTTGTTAGAGGAATTCCGTGAGGGACGGTGTAGCAGGGAAGAAATAGAAGCCGTAGGGAGAAAAGAGAGAGTCGGTGAAGTAGTAGAATTTGTGGATATCTGGAAAATTCTAGATTGGGCTCCCACTGACACACATATCTACATAGATCTATATATGTATCTCTCTCTGTAGGAAAAGGGAATTCCTAGATATCTCTAGCAGTGTAGAGACATATATATGTGGGTGTGTAAGCTGTGCAGCAGGTAATATATTTATGAGTGTAGCGGTGTAACTTGTTGGGGTCTGTTGTCAAGTGGAGGGTTCTGCCGTCAGACTTTTGAGGATTGAAGGTGATTGGATTTGATTTGTTCGTGGTTTGAATTGAGAGAGAGAGTGATCTATGTATACATGTGTATGGCTGTATGTAGCGGTGAAACAGGGAGAGAGCAGGTCGGTGCAATATGAAATTGTGTGTGGGTGAAGCGATGTAACCATGCGACAGGTGAGACGGCATTAACGGTGCAAGCAGGAATTTATGTGTGCGGGTGAATGTAGGTGCAGTCGTTATGTGTATATATTTATATACGTGGGTGAGTTTATGTAGGGGTACAGAGGAAATAAGGGGGAGATGCAGATCGAGGTTCAAATATGGCAAGAATTGGGACTTGTTCCGTGGCTGGTGTGTGCTCAGGCAGTAACGGAAGCAGCTGTGAAAGCCAAACGGCAGCAGAAGGACAGTAGTACAGAGTGACAAAATGGGATTTCCTTTGTTTCTGCCTCTTCCAGTTGAGAACAGAGAGCTTCATGGATCAGTGAACCTGCAAGGAATCGCACCGCACCGATTTCTACAGATTCGAGGAAAAAGTTGTGTAGTGTGTTGGTTGGGGTTCTGAACTTAGTGAGAGGGAGTTATAGGCAATGGAAGGAGCAAGTGAATGATGGACTTGACTGTCAATGGAGCTGGTTAGAGGAGTTACAGTTGGGTGCTGCAGAATTGGAACGGTTGGAGCAGCAGTTAAGAATTAGTAAGCGGTTTCCTGATCAAATTGCCTCTGATTTCCAGTATTTAATTGGAGGGGGTTCTGGCATAAATGGGATCATAAATTATTTTATGGGTTCTGGTGGAGAGTTGTCTGCAAACAAACAAGAGTTTGTTTCCCACTGGCTGTTTATTCTAATTTACAAGATGCATTCCAAGTATGTGTCAGCTACAGTAGTGATAGCTCCAAACAATTGATGCCAAACTCTGAAGCAGCTAGCTTTATTTGCATCATAACTGCCACTGTCAAGTAAAGAATCCTGTTGGTTGTGTGAGGCTTTAGCCATTAGCAGCTATTAGACCAGGTGAGAACAGTAGAGTGATGAGTGTGGAAAGAAGTATCTAGTTGGACATATTCATGGAAATTGCTGTGAATAATTGAAAGGAAATTACAGGGGAGTGCAGTAGTAGCAGAGGTGGAATAGAGTATGGTTGCTGAAGCTACCCCTTGGTATGTGACTTATCTGAAGGATTCCATGGATCAATTACCAACATTTTTGAAAGCAATGCTGCTGTGAGTCAGACCATAGCCTTGGGAATTACTGCTGCGGTGCAGATGACAATCGATGAAGTTAAGCAAACTGCTCAGCAACAAGTGAACAGAGCATTAAGGGATCAGTGAGAAGGAATGTTGGCAAATCAGTTCTGACCAGAGCAGCTTGTCGTGATAAAGAGAGGGCTTTTGGTTACAGATCAAAAATTAATGGCCAACAAGAAGACTGCTGATCTGGTGACAGAATATGTTCTGGGTGATGGAAAAATAATTAGGATGGGTTTTGCCCAGATAATGTGAAGATGTTAATTGAGGAGCTCTAACGGGGTTCTGGTAGAAGAAGTGATGACAAGGGTATGAACCATCTACTGACACTGTTGAGTTTGACTATCCAATAGAGAACCCGTATAATTCAGTTCAGATTGTGGGATGAGATGGTTGGGAAAGTTCTTCAATATCTGATGGATGGGATGATAAAGGGATAGAATCTGTCAGGATCATCATCTGCTTGGGGGAAAAAGGTTGAAGAAGCTGATGAAACTAGATTTAAAATGGCTGGCCGACTCGATCAACCTGCCAGTGTATTTTCTTCAATTGCCGAACCATGGACTGGAAGATTAACCTCAACTGGAAATTATTAGACCATTTGTGAAGGGAGATAAACATATATTCAGGTGAGTAACTCGGACTCCTGACTTGGTGTATATTTTATGTACTATCTAAACTTGTATACTGAACTGCTTTATATGCTGAACTGTTTATACACTGAACTGTTTTAAATGCATATGCTTTCATGCATACCTATTGATCTGCATTACTTGTGGCATGAGTTTGTTCTATCCTGCCTTCTGATATATCCTGTTGATTCTGTTGAAGTTTGTTGTTCTGTTACCTGTCCTTTAGAGTCTGTTTGATTCTGTTTGTCATGTTGAGTCTTATCTGGGGCCCACTACAGGATTGAGTATATCAGTGGATGGATGGCTGCCTCTGTGGGACGCCCAGAGCTCAGCATCCGCTCAATCCTATCTGTTCCGCTCTGATACCGACCCGGAGGTGTGCGATATGAGGCCCTCCATGTGAGGGGGTGGATGGGAAGTAATGCCATCCCACATCGCCTGGGGAAGGTTCAGGCACTTTGAGCTGTATCCGTTCTATTTGAGTTGTATCCGTTCTATTTGAGCTGTATCTGATCTAATCCGCTCTGATACCGACCTCAGCCGGAGGTGTGCGATATGAGGCCCTCCATGTGAGGGGGTGGATGGGAAGTAATGCCATCCCACATCGCCTGGGGAAGGTTCAGGCACATTCGTTGATATACCGTTGTTTGATTGGTATTCAGTATTGATCCATTCTATTTGGTTCTATGTTGATCTGATTTGTTCTCTTGCATTACGTTGTTCTACTTGAGCTGCATTTGAGCATGCGTATATATATATGAACTGGTTTTGAAACCCATGGCAGGAACCTATGTTACTTACTGAGCTTGTTTAAGCTCATTCCATTATTTAACATTTTTCAGGTTGTATCTCCATTGGATTAGAAGGCACAAGGAAATGATACTAGTAGGCTGAGAGGCATTCCCAAGTGAGAATTTGATGGCAATAATATGTGGAGACTTGGGTTCTAATGGATTGATCTTGGCTATTCATGTGAGCGTGATGATATAGTTGACTTTATTCATATGTAATAGATGTGTAGGGACATGGCTCATGGTAATGGTACTCTGGAGGAATTTGATATGCTCTGTGTTATATATCTGTTATGGATGTGCTTTGTGGTTAGAATTATTAGCTGTTTGGTTATAGACTTGCTCTGTGGTACATACTTATATGGTATATAGTTGAGTTGCATTCCCGAGATAAAAAGGTTTTAAATTCCGCTGTTCTGACCCTACATTTGGAGTGCAATTCATTGTATGGTTCAGAAGTTTGCCTTTGGTTGGTCGTATTGTCGGTCGGGAACTGGCAAGGCAGCTAACTGGCATCACATCTTTCGCATCCGCGTAGGGTGGGGTGCGGGATGTGACAATGTTGGCATAATGTGATTCCTTGGAAACATGGTGTGAGTTGAGCACGAGATGCTATGCATTATGAGGGTGTAGATCTTGTGGTGAAAAACCCAAAATTGGCCATTAGGCACTCGCATGCCTATGGGGTTCGGACCGTAAAGCGAGGCATATATTGGTACTTGCATGCCAATGGGGAAGAACCGTGAAGCGAGACATGGGTGGCATAGAGTTTGCATGTGTGAGTCACGCATAGTGTATTTACATTGCATTGCACAACGGGAGGGGAAAGTATGGCTTCAAAATGTACACTTGCACATGCCACGTCCTAAATTTGTTGCTAGTATTAGTGAGTTATCATACCAGCAGTTGAGCTGACCCATTCATGGGACATTATATTTCAGATAAGGCACCGGCTGCTTGAGACTTCCTTGAGTGTTGAAGAAAAAGGAAGGAAATGGATTTTTACGGAAGATTTGACCATTGGGGGAATGTTTTGAATGTGTGGGCATGAGCCCAACTTGTTGTATTTACACTTATGTAAATTGTGAACATTAGGCCTTGGGCCATTTTGTGATGAATGTATAATAATTCTATTTGAATGTGTATTAAATTGATGTATTGGAAATATAATGGATGCATGGAGTTGTGGCCACCAGGTGAGGGTGGGTTGTTTACTTAAATATGCATGTGAATTTTGTGAAAATTTAGGTGGGAAAAACACTTAGAAAATAAAGGAAGCTTGTCAAATTTTTTAGAAAATTAAAGTATTAAAAGAGTGTGAAAACACCTTGTAACTAGGTGAGATAAATGCCCAAAATGAGGGTTTAGAAGTCTTGAAGAAGTGGGCTATAAATGGGAAAAAGTGGGCTTGGAAGACTTGGAAAAAAATTCAGAAATGGAAAAATTAACTCGCTGCCATGAACAGTAAACCTAAAAAAATCAGATTTTAGCTCTGTGCTACAGTAACTCGAACTGTGCAGGAACCAGCCACAGCCCGCGCGCGTGTGCCTGCGCGCCTCGCGCCCGTGCCCTGCCTGCCTGCCGCCCTCACGCGCGCGCACGCCTGCGCGCCGTGCGCATGCCATGTGACAAGCCTGCTGCCCACCTGCTGTCCCGCCACCTTACGCCACCTCTTTGGCTACCTTTTTCAACCATTTTTGGGACACCTTTTGCTCACTATTTGGACATCATTTTGGGCCATGTTTGGGCCCCATTATGGACTATTTTGGTGACCTTTTTGGGCCATGTTGGGCCACTAATATGGGCTGTGTTAGGCCCTCTTCCTGAGACGATATTTGGTGGGTTTCTTGGCTCATTTATGGACCATGTCTTAGAATATTTTTGGGGCCATTTGACACATCATTTTAGGAAAATATTTAGGGAATGATTTAAGACTGTTTTAAGGACCAATTTTGAATATGACTTAAATTAATTGGAACATTAATTGGGACAAGGACTTGGGTGACATTTGGGGACCTTTTTGAGTTAAAGTGGGATAGCAACTGTTTAATTTTAACCTTGGGGAAAAATTTGAAGAAGGACAAAGGATATTTCAATTAAAGTTTACTGAATTGTCATTTCTTTTCTTTTCTTTTACTTTTTCGTTAACTCGCGCCTCGGGTTCGTGGAAATCCGGGGCGTGACATTAAGTTTATCCCATATCTCCTTTGCAGATTCGCCACCGGAGATTCTATTGAACTCATTTTCATTTAAGGCACAATATAGATTACTCATTGCCTTAGCATTTGGTTGAATGAGTTTGAGGTCCTTTTCATCCCATTCTTGTTCTTCCTTAGCAACCTTGGTGGTGCTAGTAGAACTTTTAGACTTCATAGGAATATGAGGTCTATTTGTAACTACCTTCTATATTTCATAGTCTAAGGCTTGAAGATAAATTTTCATTCTAGCCTTCCAATATGTACAGTTTTGGCCATTATATAGAGGGGGTTTATTTGCCGATTGACCTTCAACAAAGACAGGTCTTACAATATTTTCCATATCTTTTCTCTTAGAGTGTTAACTCTATTTTACAAAAGATGAGGCTCTAATACCACTTGTTGCCCATATATTTACCTTAGAGGGGGGTGAATAGGGTATTTTGAAAATATTTTTTTCTTTTTAGATCTTAAAAAATGAAAGTTATAAATATACAATAAATAAACCAGAGAGAAAACAAACACAGTAGTACAATAAGGTTCGGAGAACTTCCTACATCCTCGACTCAAATATCCCCAATTGAATTTTTCCACTATCGTGACCTCTTTGAAGGTGGAGACCAAACCTTTACAAAGCAAAGACCGCAACCCTCTTATCCTAGCAAAATATACCCTCTTTTCCTTACCAAGTAGCACTTACCCACAACTCTCACCGCAATAAGATGATATAAAGATGTTTGTCAAATAACACTATCTTCTAAAGTAGTTTTGGTCTAATAAGATGCTCAGTCTCTATAGATACATCATGTGTAACCTCTAAGTATTTAGGATGAGTATAACTTTCAGATCTAGATTTGGAAGATGTTAGATCTAAAGTCAAGAACAAAGATGTGATAGTGTAAGCTTGTAAAAGATGTCTTAGAAGCCCTAGAGAACCTCTATTTATAGCCATTTAAAGTACTTATTCGTTGCTTTTTGAAAAGAGTCATTTCTTCCCCTTTTGTCTATTCAAAATTTGAATTTGCGATTGCCAGATCAACTGAATCAGTCAACTATAATGAAAATTGGTCGACTGATTCATCCAAAGCATTTGAGGTTCATTTGTTTAAGAAAAATCAGTCGATTGGTTTAAAAGATCAGTTAATTGGTTCTATTTATACACTATTTTTGCCTTTAAGAAGTGATCGACTGATATTACCTTTTGATCCACTGATTTGGGCAATGTGCATTGGCCATCCAATCAATTAGATCTATGAATTAGTCAACTGGTTTCATTTATACACTAATTTTACCTTTAAGGGTCAGTCAACTGAATCTTTTTGGAGATCGACTCATTTGGACAGTGAGTCTATATGTTTTTTTGTAAAACATCACTTAGTCGACTTGTTCTTAGGATCAGTCGACTAGTTTGATTAGTGCAACAAATAAGATTTAAGAATTAGTTGACTAGTTTCATGAACTGGTCGACTGGTTTAGATAGTGAGTGTCTTCTAGCTTATTTTTCTTAGTGTACTTTTGTCAAAACATAAGTTACAACAATGTTTTGTTTTGAAAAATCACTTAAGGTTAGTTATTAAATGATCATTTTGAATAGTAAGAGCTTATGACCAATGATCAATCTAATCCTAATGTCACTCAAAACCCAAAACCCAAAACCCAAAATAAGGAAAATGAAAGTCTTCATATAAATCCTTGGGCTTGAGTGTATCTAATTTACTTGAATCATCATGAAAGTATTCCACTTGTTTTGATCTTTTCTTTGGAGCACATTCTTAACTAGAATCTTTTAGCTTAATGGACTTTTGTCATATTCTTGGTCAGTAATCTTCTTTGACCTAAATGACTTATTTGCATTGTCACTTGGATAAAACATTAGTCCATTGGATAATGTTTTGTGTTCATCAAAATTACTAAGATGCCTTTGGTTGAAAACCTTTAGGGCTAACAATATATAATGAATTGTATGTAGATATATATATATATACACACAAATATATATAAACACATATGCATGTGTGTGTACAAATGTGTGCGTGTGCATATAGAAAGAATAAGCAAGAGGTAGCAGCCAAGAGTTGGGCCATAAGTAGGGGTGTCAATTCGCGTTATCGTGTCGTGGTTGGGTCGTGTCAAGGCATACATATTCAAAAATATGTGTGAACCCAAACCCGACACTATTAACTAATCGATCAAAACCCAAACCCAACCCATTTATTAAACAGGTTACACATGTCGACACACTTAACCCATTTATTTTAATTTTTTTATTTTTTAAATAAAAAAATTTACATATCTTTTAATATGTATAAATAATTTTCAAGTTTAGTCACTTTGGATATGGGCCAAATCAAAGTAGAAACCTCTTTTATAAATAAAAAATCTCAAAACCTTGATAAATATTTGATGTGAGATGAATTACCTTAACTCATAATATATTTTATAACTAAACGTGTTAAGTCGTGTTAAACGGGTTGACATTAGTAAAACCCAAACCCGACCTCTTTATTAATCGTGTTATATGTGTTAACCCGTTTATGACCTAAACCCATTTATGTTAAACCCAAACCCGTTAACTCCGTGTCGTGTTGTGTTAAAAATTGACACCCCTTAAGGAGGGTGAATAGTAAACATCCACCTGGCATAGCTTAAAGAAGAAGAAACCAAGAGAGTCGGTTAGGGAAACCGCAAGGAGAGAAATAAAGAAAGAAGAAAAGAGAATGGAAAGAAGAGAAAAGAGAGAATTAGGTGTGCGACTGTGTTCAGTAAGCACGTGTTCTCTCACCAACAGGCTGGGACTTCAGAAACAGAAAAAAAAAAAATAATAATAGAAGAACAAAAGAGAGAGAGAGAGAGAGAGAGAGAGAGAGAGAGAGAGAGAGAGCAATAAGGATGCTAAACAAGTAAGAGCAAGACCTTTTTTTTGCTCAATTCCTTATTATTCAAGTAAACATAATAGGAAAATGTAGGAAAATGGAAGAAGAATGTCTAGAAATCAAGGTTTTTAAAGATTGCAATAATAGTCGTGTGAGGTGGAACAGGGTCACGTAAAAATTGAATATTTGTCTCTGTGGAATCATAGGGTTGAATAGAGTATAGAAAATCATGAATGTAGGAAGAAAAATGAAAGAAAACAGTGAGAAAACTAGATTTATAGTTAGACGGAGAGAAAATTTGATGGATGAGTTTAGTTGGACTTTTCTTGTTTGTAGGATGAGAAAAGGATCCTTAGATTTCTAGGAAGGGAATAGAGAGAAAACAAGATGAAAAATCTAGCTAAAACACGTCAAACCAGTGTCTAAACATGTTCACCGAAAAGTCGACCCTCACTAAAGCCCCACTGTAAACTGATGTTCGACGGCCTTAAATTGATCCAAGTTTTGATGTGACAACTTAAAACAGTTCGAAAACGTGTATTTTTATCACTGGAAAAGATAGTCACCGATTAGGAATTTAGTTGACTAGCAACCGTTGACTAGGTTATTCAACGGGTCAGACGGATCGAGTTTAGGTTGACTTGATTCGGTCGCGCATAAGGGTTACCAACACGACTGCATTTTGGGCTGAGTTAATGTTTTTAAAAATGTGAATAGGGACCATTTGGCTCCAAGTATAAGAAATTGATTTTTCAGAGTTAAGGGAATAGGGCTATCCCTATTCCCAATTTGATAAACCTAGAATTAGGTAATTTTGGAATAACAATTAATTTAAGTTATGTAAATTATAAAAGGTCCTCCAAGACTTTCTAGAAATAACTCTAAGGCTCAGACCAAAATTTAATAAATTCAAAAATGCCCCTCTAAAATAGGAAAATAATGCTTTTAGAATAATTAACTTTATGAAAATGTAATTTGGCCCAAAAAGTTTAATTTAATTATATTAAGGCTCAAATAATACAAAATTAATTTAAAAATACCATTCTAAATTAAAAATTGATTATTCGAAAATAGTAAATTCTGAAAATTACATCTAAGCCCTTAAAGTTTTGGTAAATTATAAAGTTGTCCCTAAAGTTGTCAAAATGACAATTTTTTCCCTAAAAAATGAAAAAGTGACGACTATGCCCCTATAAACTATATTTAGCATAATTAATGCTACATATGACTAAATTAAGATTCAAAAAAGTGTAACCTAAGGTTTTTCAGTACTCTAGACCCAATGGTGGAGTCTTTTTTAGCAAAAGAATTTTCTAAATGTATAAACAAAGACCGGTAGGAACATTCAGTGTAACTTTATAACTTTAGTTAATTAGTCAAACAAATACAAAAAATTACAAAACTTCATGCTTAAGCATTTTTTACTTTTCTAAACATAGTGGTGGAGTCCATTTAACCAAATGAGGCTTGTAGAGTATAGTTCCTTCAGAAATGCACCCTTTAAATAGTGCATAATAAGTATTAATCATCCTTCTAGGACCTAAGAGACCTAAGGAACAATCAAGAGAAATTAACTAAACAATAAGCTAATAGTAAAGGCTAAATGAGTATCTGGGCACCTAAAATTGGTCCCGTATGAAAGTGAACAATTATGAAAATATCCCTAAACCTAAAATAAACTACAAGAAGGCTAATTAAAATCCAGAAAGACCGAAATTTTGTATCTTCAACATTCTGGACCTACGGTGATGTCCGTTTGGAAAAAATAAAACACCGAAACAAATTGAAAACAACGAATAAGTCCTTAAGACTTAATTAAGCTACTGTGAAGAATATAGAAAGTGAAGAGGAACCCATACCAATGTTTCTAGGAGCCTTTGAGTCCAAAAATGAGCTCCATTTAAGATAATTAGGTACTTAAGACTCAAGATAAAGATGGTAAAATTACTAGATTACCCTTCGGGCTTAATTAAGTAATCAGATGAACTTAGAGAGTAAAAGAGGGACCTACCTTAGAATTAAAAAACTCTCTAGACTCAAAGATGAAGTTTGTTAAGGTAACTAAAGTACCAAACAATATAAGAAATGTAGAGGGCAAATGACCAAAATGCCCCTAAAAGGTAAGTAAGTCACTCGATGAACTAAGAAATGTTATGAACCCTAATTAAAAGCCATAAGGGAATCTAAAATAGTAGGACTAAGTTCATAAAAGAGCAAGAACATTATATAAGTAAAGATTTTAGCTGATATATATATATATATGTATATATATACTGATCTAGTATCAATGTATTCTGATCCATGACTTAGGATCACCAACAAGAAAGTAGAGATAAGATGAATGCCAAGGCAAGCCAAGTAAGCAAGTAACTGTGGACTCTAAACTATAGGTGAGTAACCCTGAACCTTGAAATGGAGATATTTTCCATTAAATGCAGTTCTTTATAATTTTATGACAGTTCCTACAGTTCTTTCATAACTTTAGGACATTTTCAAACTATTATGCTAAATGTTTTAAGTGCATATCTTTATAAACATGCCTTTAAAATTTTTATGTGATATGGATAGCTTAAATAATGTTTTGCAAGCATGTTTTAGTACAAGTTTACATGTTTTACAAATGTTTTTAGTTCATGATTCACAATCATGCCTAGTTGGGAGGTTAAGCCTTTATTCATAACATAGTCATGCCCAGTTAGGGGGGTTAAGCCATTCATGCCATGTAAGCCCAAATCTCTAAATTACATTTAGTGGCACAGGTGACTACTTACAGTCCCCCAAGGATAATTTTTATGAAAGATTGGCATGTATTATTTGCTTACAAGCATCAGATTTTATGATACCATGATTTATCTTGCAAAACTATCTACCATGAGCTTTTGCATGATTTCAAGTAAATATCTTGCAACTCTTAATTATATGTTTATGTTTATGTTTAAGAATGCTAGTATATTTTAGTACAACTTTTTTTAATTTTTATCCATGAAAGTTATGAAGGGGTTTTCTAGAAACCCATGACAAGAGACTTGCATTACTCATAACCTTTTCACGAAGCTCACTGGGTTTTATCCTATATATTTTTAGGAATGACTACAAGTATCTAGATTTAAATACTAGTAAGCTATGAAAAGTAAAGGCTCTAGCTAGAAGAGAATTAGTATCCTAGCCGTGGAGATATCAATCAGAGGTGACATATAGCAAATTGATGTGACAACTTAGAGTAAGAATAGAATGTGAATTATGTTCTCCAATAATGTAATAGTTCAGAGACTCATGTGTAATGTAATGTTGGGCTCATATTATTGTAACTCTGATATAATGTTACTAATGCTCTACCAAGTGTGATTGCATTCTTTTTATAGACGTAGATTCTGCTGTATGATTATATATGATTGAATGCAATCTACTTGGATATGTGAAGAGACCTTTGGTTAGATACATTATCAATATACTACAAAAGGGATAGTGTATTGGCGAGGTGCCTAATTGGCTATCATTATCCTTAATCCGCATAAGGTGGGGTTTGTGTCACGATCCCAAACCCACCTTATGTAGATTAAAGGTCACAGTGGCGGCCCTTGAGCCATCCCTGAAAAATTATAATTAAAGATCAATAATAATATCATCAGATTAGATAATTAAATACTAGAATCATAATAGGGTTTACAGGCCATGATAAAAGTAATTCTTAAATTACAGATCCTTAAACAAAAGGTCATCCCCAGGATGTGGACTTATGGGAGAGAAAAGATTATATCATACTTAGTCTAATTGTAATTACAAGAAAAGAATCCACCATTACATGTGGAATACTGGTCCATAAGCAAAAAAGTGGTGCCTGTTAGCAGTGAACACTCTATGGTCCTCTTGCAGCGTCCTTTCTTGAAAAGAAAATGGAATAACTTTGGAGTGAGCTAACTTAGCTCAGTAAGTAAATTCCCTTGCACTGCCATGGGTCAGGGTTAGTTTAAATAAGAGTGCAACAAAATGGCAAGCGAAATGATATAATAAATAATCAGTCACAAGGAAAGTCTTGAAAAAGACGATGTAAGCAATTTAACAAGTCAACAATAGGGATTTAGCACATACAATAATCAACTTCCAAAAATCACAAGATATCAAATTGAATCTAATGATAGGCTTGAAAAGCATATCCACAATCAAAAAGTACATCATTAGATTATGATCAAGGTATAAGATGTGAAATACATGAATAATGAGTCTAATAGATGCTACCCCCAAATAGCACTTATTCAGGTTCACCCATCATCTCTGGGTTTTCCTGAATAGCATCAAAAGCTCTTATCAAATATCATGTCCTCTATGGATTGAGTGTTGGGTATTATTCCCAATCACCTACACGTATGTCCACATTAGCATCTAAAGAATTAGGATAGGCATTGTGACAGAACAACTCCCGCCACTCATAATAATATTATAATCAAAGGAATTCCACAAGAAATGTACACATACATGGAATATCAAATTCTCAACAAGTGAGAAACACAGTAGTTTTTCACTATCCAGATCAAAGGTTACAAAAATGTACAAGCAATCACATCGAGAAATCGATAAATGAGACCTCAACACATCCACAAGGAAGTATAAGTATCAAATTGTGGAATCAGATAACTATTAGGTGTGTATAAATAATACAATTGGGCAGCATCGAGAAAAACATAATTGTGACATGGCTAAGGAGTACCACATATTAGAGTTCGGGTTTACTTACCTCAAAAATGGTTCCTCCTCCTTTTAAGAGAAATCAGACCTCCTTCTCATTTCCCTTTAATTGTCCTATAAATAAGGAAACATTATTTAGTTCAATATTGCTCATGGACTTATTCTGATTTTATTGATGGATCTATTGTCTTTTAGTTTGTGGGTTGTGTTTTAAGTCTATGGACTTATTTAATTTAGGTTGTATCCTAATGGACTTTTTTACCCTATCGTGGTAGCTCATTGTAGCCCTTAAAGTGTCCTAAAACTGGAAAATTTGCATACCTATATTTTAGGTATCTTATTTGGCAAAAAAACCCCAAACGTTGGGTCCAGAACGTCGAAAAAACTTTAAGGTAGGTACCCTCATAATTTTTTGAGGTCATTTGGTAGCTTTATTTAGCTTTTAGGACATTTTAGGATTAGTCCAGTTTGTCTATTCATATTTTTTGAGATTTAATTTCATAAATTGGGCACCACCATTGAGTCCAAAATGTCCAAAAACACTGGGTTGCACTATTCTTTCATTTTAATTGGCCTTCATTTGGCCTATTTTTGGCCAAGGGCATTCTAGGTAATTTCTTTTATAATTAAAAGGATTAAAATTAATTTTTAATTAATTTTCTAGGCCAATCCGAAATTAACTGAAACTGTTGGGACTATTTTGTAATTAACAGAAAGATCTAGGGGTCCAATTATAATTTCAAAAACTATAAAACCCTAAACCATTGGGTTTAGTTAGATTCTAAGTGAGCTGGTCCTACATAGTGCTGAACCAACTGGTGCATTCTAGTCCATTGCATCATGCTGATGTCGGGCCTACTTTTTTATTTTTTTTTAACTCTTTTAAGCAAAACAACGTTCTTCCAGTAATCCTTTAAACCCAATTACATGTGGATCAGCCCAAACCTGGTATCCTACCCAACTTGACATGTTGACCGACCCGGGTCACTGTTCTTCTTCCCCACTTCTCTAGCAAGGATTCCGGTCGTCTTCTCCGGTGCCGACGATCGTCGCTAATCATTTTTGGCCACAAATCCAATGGGGTTCGAACCTATTTTTCTTGGGGATTTCATATATGATGTTGAGATTTGATCCCATTGTACCTTTATCGTCGAAATAGGGAAATACAGTGGCTGCTCCAGCGAGCCACGTTTTTCTGGCGCGACTATCTTTCTCTATTTTGAAAGGTTACAGACATGGTTCTGACCCCATATTCTTCCTATGATTTTCTGGAAGTGTGGGGAACACCTTCCCGTCTCCAAAACACAGTAAATCAAGCCCTAAATCATCCATGCAATTTCTCTCTCTCTCTCTCTCTCTCTAAACTAAAATTTCACATTTCGTGATGGTTCCTTGACCATTTTAATTGATTCAAATTGCAATGCACCCCAAATTTCATGCTCTTTTGAGCCATGAAGTTGGTTATAAGTTTACTGTATCCTATATCAAAAACCCAATTTTTTCATATTTCGGTTTGAGTTTCTTAGGGTTTTTTTAGGTCAATTTCATGCTATTTCCTTCTAATTTTCATCCCCTCATCGTACTAAACACATGCATGCCTTTCTTTTTGATAAAATAACATATATACACAAGATTCCCTAGAGAGAAAGTTAGCCTTTTAGAGGTTTACCTTCTAATGGTAGTGTTTCTGCTTTCTTTAGGGCTTCTTTTCGACTTGTTGAGTCTGGTTCAGGCAACTGTGCACTTCCCCTTCCTTCCTTCTCCTTCTTCTTTTTCTTCTTCCTTCTTCTTATTTTCTCTCTTTCTCTCTCTCTCTGTCTCTCTCTAGCCGCACGTATGCATAGCCTGAATATTGCTTAACCTTCACAATGCACAAGGTCTGAGTTCTACTCATATACACTCAAGGCCCACATGCATCATGAGGGGTTTTGCATGTCCCCCTATTACTCCAAGGTGTGGTGCAATGGGGTGTTTCCACCTCATTGTTTCAGTACTTCCCCTCCCTCATTCAGCATTATGTACATATTATTTAGCTATCATAGCACACAAGTGCTGATAGCCTTAGTGGATTTAGGATTCTAGTTAAGTCTTTGGGTGGTTAAGTTTTGCATTTTTAGTGTATTTCTTGAATTCTTAAAGTTGCATTTCAATCGTCCCATAGATCTCTCAGAATTCTCATAATATTTTTTATTCTTGCACGCTTCGTCTATACATTATTAGTTTCATTTTTGACATGTTTAATCTTGTTTAATTTATACCAAAAATCTATTATATTTATCAAAAAATTCTTGATTAAATTTCTTTTGTTCACATATCGTGTTAACCTTGGTCGAGTGCACTTCGTGTACTAATTCTCCATATTTACGAGCTACTAATCCTAATTAGAAAACCCTATAGTTCATACACAAATTATTTTATAGAAATTGGCATTAATGTTATTCGCTTTACTTAATTAGGTCAAGATGTCATAGTTTGGGATGTGATAGAGTTGGTGTCAGAGCAAATGTTACCTAAGTTGGGTAACTTATCAGAGCAAAGGTTACCTAAGATGAGTAACACATTAAAGCAAAAGTTATATAAAGTAGGTAACTAAGGTTACAAGAGCCCAAATAACAATTAGGGTTAGAGTTACCCAAACCTAGGGTAACCAAACATAGTTGGTGAATTGGAGCTTAGGTCATCATAACCTAGGCAACTGCTAAAAGTAGGTTTCACAAGAATCTTCGGGAAACCAGAAACCATTAGAACCTTAGTTATATGAAACCTAGGGAATGAAGAGATGAGTTGATGAGAAGTTTTAGATCCAAAATGCATAAGTCCTTGGTTATAGGACACATGAAGTGTGATTTAAGGTTTAGAACTTGATGATTGACAAGGGCAATGTTAAAACTCCACGAGGAATGATTCTTTAGGAATTCAGAGCATTTGAGGAATTAGATCAGAATAGAGCAATGAAAGTAAGTGATTATATAAATCACTCTTGGAGTCAATTAGATTACCCATTGTAGATGACTTAAAGATGAAATTGGCAACTAATATTTTCGTAAGTTGCAAGCGATTCTCTATTACAATTTCATTTTTAAGGAATTTGAAGTCGAAGGAAGCCTTATTGGAGATAGAAATGTTTTAAGCATTGAAATGTACAAGAGATCTAGATTTTTTGTGAATATCTAAATGAAGGAAAGTATAAGAGGATAGTGGTACATGCTGGAATGTTGATAAGATCAGTTAGTTAGAGATAAGTCCAGCACCTCATTATGTACTTTGGAGCTAGGAAACATGCACGTCGCTCCCTATCCAACTAATTAACTAAAATCTCTAATGGAGAAGCTCAGTAGGGACATGATAAAGAGTGGATGAAATGTAACTTAGTGATTTAGTCATGATCATAGTAATGATGAAGTAAATCGATGAGTGATTTTCTTCTATAAAGAGATAACTCCCGAAGTACAAGAACGAACTTTGAGAAGCATAGTACAGAATAATTAAACTAAGGTTGGGACTTAAAAGATAGAAAGATACGAAATGTTCGATAGTTGAGGAATAACTAGTAATAGAAGCAGACATAGAACTCTATGATTAGAGTTAAATCTAAAATAATCTATAGGCATTGGAATAAACTAAGTATGAAACCTCAATAATGATGAATGATATGAAGATACAAGGGATTCACTAACCCATATGGGGACACACCTAAGAACCCCCAATATGAAATAAAGGGAAAGTTTCTCTAGTATTAAGAAAAAAAACTTAACGCGAAGAGATCATAGGTTCAACTAGCCCTAACCCAAGAGTACTTATGAAACTAAGAATCCAAGACTCACGAATAAAGTCATGAGAGGCAAATATTGTCAAGGGACACTGTCAAAGACAAATATTATAGAAATTACAATTATAAAAGAAAAATAGGAAAGACTGTTATATGATTGATGACTTTTGACGTTTGATAAGATCTAAGGAACGAATAGAAATATGGCCCACTATCGAGGCAATGCTCAAATAAGTTAGTTATACGGTAACATCAAGTAAAGGACTAATAAATCTAAAAGAACTTTGAAAATTGTTATAAGACCGAGTGATTAAGGAAATGACTAACGATAGCATAAGTCAAAGAACTTTAAGACTAGGGATAATCTGAAATGAAAACCCATGATGAAGTACAAGGTTCAACAATAATCCAAGAATAACCTCAATCAAAATGGTACTTGTAAAACAACTAATGACAAAATTTGAAAGTTCAGTAAATGTTAGGTATTCCTATACCCTAAGAACCCTCTGATAAGTCTACTTAGACTTAAAGAAGTAAGAAGCTAAGTGCACCACTATGCTTCGACCCACGAAAGAAATAAAAAACGACGAATATGTGAAAGGTTTGGAAAATTATAGGAAAGAAATGGAGGAACTAAGTCCCTCAATCTTTTCAACCCATGAAATGGGTACACAAGAAAGCAAAGCAAAGTACAGTGAGGAAGTCAATGGCACGTTGCCCATAAGTCACCCTAAAACAAGAAGGAAGAGGATTGACTTACCCTAAAAATAAAGTGACTCATGAAATAGACGTACGTATAAGAATATTAAATAAGTAAGAAGAATAAAGATTGAAGTTTCTTTTCCATTAATAAAGCCTATAACGCAAAAGACACATGAGTAAACTAACCCTGCAAGAAACAAGGATACTCATGACGTGAAAGTAAGATAAGACTTCTAAAACTCACGAATAGAGTTAAATAGACAACAGAAGCTTAAGAGAATGATATTGCAGGTTAGGCAACCAAACCTGCAAAGCGAATCCCAAGAAGGGTACACAACAAAAGGGAATTAGAAAGGACTACCCAAGGACTTTGTCCTTAACACAAAACCAAATATCGTAATGATGTTATTATTACAACAAAAGGGAAACTAAAAGGAAAGACTTAACCCTCAGTAAACCTGAAATACTTGAATAAAGAAATAAAGTACTCTCTAAACAAGGAAAATACCACAGTGTAGTCACATCACTGACTTTCAAGACTATTACTAATTCACTAACAATAAGTAAGAGTAGAATCAGAATGTTCAACAGAAGCATGTTAATGGTATAAGTGTACAAACAATTTTTCCCATCAAACTAGTTGAGTTTTAGGGACAAAAGTAGTTTAAGGAGGGGAGAATGTAACACCCTCACCTAGTGAATTGGGCAATTTAGGGCAATGTATTGGAAACTATACTAATAAAGAGTCTTTTGAAACTTCTTTGGGCACGATAAGTATAATGCGCAGGGAGCAGGTAAACATTTTATACCATACACATACACAAACATATATATATATACCTAAATTTATATATATATGATGAATTGTATATAGATATTTATAAACACACACGTGTGTGTATGGATGTGTCTAAGTGTAAGTGTGTATTTATATAACTATATATATAATGAATTGTATGTAGATATTTATATACACACGTGTGTGTGTGTATAAATGTGTGTAAGTGTGAGTGTGTATTAGTGTGTGTATGTGTATGTGTGTGTATGTATAGAAAGAATAAGCAAAAGGTGTTAGCCAAGAGTTGGCCACAAGGAGGGTGAATAGGAAACAACCACCTAGCATAGCTTAAAGAAGAAGAAACCAATAGAGGCAGCTAGGACAACCGCAAGGAGAGAAATAAAAAAGGAAGAAAAGAGAAAGGAAATAGGAGAAAAGAAATGAGAGAGAGCTTGGTGTGCGGCTTTGTTCAATGAGCATGTGTTATCTCACCAACAGGCTGCGGCTATACAAATAAGAGAGAAGAAAGAGAAATAGTAGAGGAACAAAAGAGAGAGAGAGAGAGAGAGAGAGAGAGAGAGAGAATAGCCAAAAAGAGATAGAAAGCAATAAGGATGCTAAACAGGTAAGAACCAAACCCTTTTTCTCTCTAATTCCTTATTATTTAAGTAAATATAATAGGAAAACATAGGAAAATGGAAGAAAAATGTTTAGAAATAGAGGTTTTTGAAGAATGCAATAATAGCCGTGTGAGGTGGAACTATGTCACGTAAAAACTAGAGATTCGTCCTTTATAGAATCATAAGGTCAAATAGAGGATAGAAAATCATGAGTGTAGGAAGAAAAATCAAAGAAAATAGTTAAGAAACCATTGAGACAACATGATTTATAGTCGACAGAGAGAAAATTTGATGGATGAGTTTAGTTGGATTTTTCCTATGTAAAGGATGTGAAAATGATCCTTAGAGTTCTAGGAACTGAATAGAGAAAAAATGGGATGAAAAAGCTAGCTAAAACACGTCAAACCAGTGTCTGAACATGGTTGCCAGAAAGTCAGGACCTCGCTAGAACCTGACTATAAACTGATGTTTGATAGCCTTAAATTGATCCAAGTTCCAATGTGACACCATAAATAGAATCTTGGATGAAAAATCATTTAAAAACAAGTATTTTTGTCATAAAAAAATGGTCATTGCCAGAGAAGGCGATGGTGCCGATAAGGAATTTTTTTGACTGAGTTAGTCAACAGGGTCAAAAAGATCGGGTTCAGGTTGACCCGGTTCGAACGCGCATAACGGGTACCAAAATGATTGCGTTACTTATGCTCTACCAAGTGTGACTGCATTCAAATAAAAATTTGTACTGATGTAGATTTTGCTGCATGATTATATATGACTGAATGCAATCTACTTGAATATTTAAAGAGGTCTTTGGTTAGAGAATTATCAATATGCTACAAAAAGGGATAATGTATTGCTGAAGTGCCTAACTAGCCAGTCATTATCCCTAATCCGCATAGGGTGGGGTTTGGGATATGACATTGACCATCTTGTAAATCATAATTACGATGAAATAAGTTATGATTATGATAATGTTTCATGCCCTATGTTAATGAAGTAGTAAATAAAAAAGATAACAAGTCTACTCCAAATAAAGTAGATAAGTCTCCTACAAATTCCACTGTGATAGATCTAGTTCAAGAAGAATCAAGATATGAGATAGTGCATATTGATCATCAAACTCAACAACCTGAGTCATCTTTTACTATTAAGCCAACTAGAATTAAAAAGGGTCATCCTATATTGTTGGCGATTTCAAAAGTGGAATGCAAATTAGGAGTGGAATAACTTTAAATGAAGTAACACATTTATGTTATACCTCGACATACGAGCCAAAAAATGTGAATGAATCCCTAAAATATGAACATTGGATAGAAGCGATACAAGAAGAGTTAGGTTAATTTGAGAAAAAAAAAAGTACAAGTTCTTTTCCCTATTTTTAAAAATACTAATATAGATGGAACCAAGTGGATTTTCAAAAACAATTTTGATAAATTAGGTACATTTAGTAGAAATAAGGCAAGCCTAGTGTAGAGATTCAGAAAATGAGGGTAAATTTTTCATTTTTTCCGTTAGGACTTTTTTCATGCACGGTTTTGTTGGTAAAGCATTTTCATGCATTATTTGACCATTTGACAAGTTTAAAAGCATATTTGAAGTGTGTCTTAGAAGATAAATATGCTTAGAATATTAAAATATACCTGATGTACGAATTTGAGCTAAAACGGAAACAGTTTCTAGAATTGGACCAAAAGGGCATCCCGGTGGCCCGGGTGGAAACAGCTAAACCCAGTCTCAGGCGAAAATTTATTTTTTTGAAAATTTTCATTTTAAATAATTTTATGAACATTGGTTAAAACAAAATTTCAAATTGAAGCATTTTGGCACGGGTTGTAAAGTAACGGGGTTCCCGGGCTCATTAAGGGCAAAATGATCTTCGGCACGGGTTGTAGAGTAACGGGGTTCCCGGGCTCATTAAGGGCAAAATGGTCATTTTGCCCCTTGCCCCTTTACTCTTCCACTATCAATACCACCCTTAGACACAAAATTATACAGAAATCATTTTGTATCTACAGCAGCCACGTTCATAAAGAGAGAGGGAGAGAAAAGCCCAAGGTTCTTCAAGCTTCAAGTCTCTGAAACACACTTTTCGAGTGGGATTTTTGTCGAGGTTCCTTCTGAGAAGTTGTTCCTCTCATCGAGACCTATATTTTCACTAAACAGTTCGGCCATCCAGAGATCACAGCATCTGCAGTTTGAGAAATACTGATCTAAGTATGATGTAGTGCTAGGCTAGTAATAGATTTAAATTTTCTTATATTTTTTCATGTTATTGGGCTGTTTAGGGAGTGTATTTAAGGTTAGGAAACCACCTAGATGGTAGTTCCTTTGAAAAGCCTAGAGTTGGTAGTTTAGGGATATACGTGTTCTTGGTGTTGTTGGATGGTTTGTTGCTTTGTTTGAGGTGTGTTATATTGATAGGAGTATGTTATGTTGATTTTGAACCTATATGCATGTTGACACACCTTGTGGTTTGGACCATGTGATGATTTGGTGCTTTAGTGCTTTATGGAATTTTTATGTTCTTTATGAACTTGTAAAATTGTGAAATTATGATTTGAACATGTGTTGACATGTATAGTTTTAGCATATGTTGTGTGAAGGATATTTTGGAATATTAAAGTTATGTATTTTGTGGGATAAATTGCATGACTTGAAAAAGGGACACCATGTGTTTGATAAATTGTCACATTGCGATTGCATGATGAGATCATGGCATTTTGGCATAGTGTGATTCCTTGAAAACATGGTGTCACATCCCGAACCCCACCCTACGCAGATGTCGAGGACGTGATGCCAGTTAACCGCCTCGCCGATTTGCCGACCGATAATGCGATCAACCAAAGGTGAATTCTGAACTTACCGAGGAATTGCATTCCGAATGTTGGGTCAGAGCAACGGAATTTAAATCCTTTTTCATCTTGGGAATGCAACTCCTTTATAAATACCATAGAGGTATGTACCACAAAACAAGTCTAAAACCACACAGCTAATAACTCTAGCCACAAAGCACGTCTATAATCAAACATATAACACAAAGCATATCTAATATCTCTAGAGTACCATTACCATGAGCCATGTCCCAATACATCTAATGCATATCAATGAAGTCAATCGTATCATATCACTCACCTGAATAACCAGATTCAATCCACAAGAATACAAGTCTCTACAAATCAGTGCCATCAGATCCTTTACTTAGAATGCCACTCGGCCTATCCGTGTCATATCATAGTGCCTTCTAGTCTAATGGAGATGAGTCCTGAAAAATGTTAGGATAATGGGGTGAGCTTAAATAAGCCCAGTGAGTAACACAGGTTCCCTGTCATGGGTTTCAAAACCCAATTCTTGCTTACAAAGCACATGGATAGTTCAATCACTTTAGAATAATAGTTTTATAAATCTACTTTAAATGCGTTTTAAGTAGAATAAAACAAGACTGAACTAAATGGAACAAACAGGTCAAAGCAGACAGAACAACACAGGATGCCACTATATAAATTAGGAGCATAGGAAAATAAATCAAAGAATAGAACAGGTTAGTATTGAGCAGAACATAACAAAGCATAACAAAATAAGATGTCGATTAGGCACATAATCAAGCCTACTTATGCCATACCGCTCAAACTAGAGTGGTCCCAAGAGTAAGACACAACATAACAGAACAAAACCAGGACAGACCATACAACATAACAGGACAGACCCGAACTGAACAATAGAGCAGGACAAACAAAATCATGCCACGTATAATGTTTTATAAAAGGGTACGCATTTAAGTATACACATTTAAACATCATAGCATATAAAATGGTACAGTGCATCAAAATACAGTATCTAGACAGTATAACTTATACACCAAGTCAGGAGTTCCAAGTTACTCACAAACTGTTCGCTTATCTCCTTGTACAAATAATCTGATAACCTCCAGGTATCGTCTCAGGCACATCCTTACATATCCTGAATAATCATCATCAATCACAGACAAATCAGAATTCATCAATTCATGTCTTATTCATCATCTTAGGCGTTTATCGGATTACCTAAGATAGCCTAGTAACTTATTGCCCTCTCATTGGGTTTCATCCAAGGCTATTTCATTCTTTAATTAGGCTTAGTAGTTATCAGAATTATAACCTAAGTCAATTAGGCTTCAATCGTTATCAATTAGGTACTTACTTAACCTTATGGGCAAAATGGTAATTTTGTCATTCTTGTCCTGGACCCTGTTGTGGTCCTCAGAATAGTCCACATATCTTAAATATAAAGTTTTAAGTCTTTTGGACTCAAATCTTTATCAGTTAAGTACTTATTCAACCTTAGGGGTAAAATGGTAATTTTTTCATTCTTGCCCCGGACCCTATCATGGTCCTCAGAATGGTCCACAAACCTTAAATATAAAGTTCTAAGTCTTTTGGACTCAAATTGTTATCAGTTAAGTACTTATTTAACCTTAGGGGCAAAATGGTAATTTTATCATTCTTGCCCCGGGCCCTATCGTGGTCCTCAGAATGCTCTATATATCTCATATATAAATTCTTAAGTCCTTTGGACTTCATTTGGTATCTGTTTTTGGTCATTGGGAGATATCAGTCATTTCTCATTTTATATGCTAACTGTTCCAAAGTCTTATTTAGCCCTTCGATTTTCATAATTATGCTTATGATAATTTATTAAATCAGATTGACCTTTATTCGGCCTCTTCTTTGCACTTACCGTGCTTAGGGGCATTTTGGTCATTTTATGTTTTATGAGATTCAGACCCCGATTCATCATTTAACCATGTGTACAGTTTTACGAGTGTATAGGCTTCTATCGGTATCAATTTCGTCCCATTTGGACTTCATTTAGCATCAAGAGCATTTTGGTAATTTCACACTTTCGTGAAATTCTGACCCTGATTCGTCATTTAATCATGTATACAGTTTCACAAGTGTCTGGGCTTTTATTGGTGTCAATTTCGTCCCATTTGGACTTCGTGTGGCATCAGGGGCATTTTGGTAATTTCACATGCCATAGATAAGTTTTTCGGGACCTCGGTTCATAAAATGTACCTCGCCATTAGGTCCAGAATGTCCGACATAATTAAATTGGACTATCTTTTATGTTTAATTGGCCCTGGGTATCATTAGGGGCAGTATAGTCATTTATCATTTACGTGTCCTTATTTTTCGGGACTTAATTTCCCAAATCGGACTCCACCATTGAGTCCAGAATGCCAAACATAGTAAAAATACACTATTTACTTATTTAATTTGGCCTTCGTTTGACCATTTAGTGTCCAAGGGTAAAATAGTAATTTTACCCAATTAATTAAATAATTAAATAAATTATTTTATTATTTTTCCAAGGGCTTATATGCATAAATTTTTCACAAGCTGGGCCAGAATATAAATACTCAGAACTGTTGGGGTCAAAACATAATTTATAAAAGTTCTGATTTTTCTTATTTAACTTAAACAACGAGCTAGTGGGTTCAACCACTTAAACCCTAGGTCGGACCAGAACCCCTATGAACCAACCGGTTCAGTTAGGTTAGAGAACCGGAATACAATAACCTTACAATACCCCTTATCCACGATTTGGCCTAAACCCATTCCAGTTTTTAATTTATTGTCCCTTGTGTCCAAACGACCGAGATTCCAATTAAAAAGAAACCAAAATGGCGCCGTCCCACTAATGCAGTGACTCGCCCATAGTTCGACACGTGTTTGAGTCAATACGGTGGGTCTGGATGTGTTGGGTGAGTCAACTCAGTCGACTCGTCGTCTTCTTCATCACGTAGGTGCACTGTTGCCCTAATCCCCGATTTCACATCCTTTCAATTTCGTAAGTTTTTGCGATGTTTTACACTCTGCTTTCAACCCTAAGGTGTTTCTAAGAGCCTAATGACTGGTTTGGCATTCATTTTGTGCCTCATTCCGAGCTTAATCGTTCGGTCCAAGGTTTGATAGTCAAACTTACAACTGGCTAGTAAATCCTCAATTCATCACCAAAACTTGCGTGGTTTGGCTCGAAATGATCCTCATGACATGGAGGTTCAATCCCCATTCCAAAAACGTGATTTAAGAGTCTAAAACTAGGGCTGGGTTTCATGGCCGAAACCTGCAACTCAGGTTTTGAAGGCCCTTTAGTGAGGTTCTTGGTCGCGTCTAAGTGTTTTTGGAACATCAAGGGTCTCTATTTAAGGTCTTGACAAACCCAACTTGATTTGGTGTGGATGTTTTCAAACTTGCACCTCTAAGGTCTATCCATGGCAGTTTGTATACGGGTTTAGTGTTCTAAGTTGTTTCAGAGCTCTAATTTCGTGCCTCATTCAAGGTTATACACCCTAGATAACATGCTTGCAGTTGCTAGGGCTCAAAACATCAAAAATAGTATAAGAATTTAAACCAGAAAAGTGAAGCAGTTTGAGGTTATACCTCTAAATAGTGAGCTTCCTTCCTTATCCGTGGCTCAGTTATGATCTTTGGTTGTTGCCTCAGTCAGTCATGTCCCCTTAGTTCCATCCTCCTTCATGGTGCACTTAAATGAAGCACACATACCATGCACACACATGTATATGAACACCTTCCTCTCACACCATGCCCTCTCTCTTTCCTCTCTCTAACACTCACTCTCTCAACCAGCCTCACGAACACACAAACACACACAAGTCTGAGGCATCACACTAATCTTTTGAAGGGTCAAAGAGTGTGGTATGTATATATATATATATATATATTATATAGCATTCTCTCACATATACACCTATACACATACATAAATACATGTATATCAGACTTAATGGGTTCGGTGGCTGATATGAGTTGAAAGGAGATGATGTGGGCTAGTGATGTGGGGATTGCATGCATGGTCATTGGCCAATTTGGGAGGTGGCCTTGTCTAAATTGGGTTTAAATACAAATTAGTTGCATATCTAGGCACAAAGATGTTAACAGCCTACTTGGTAATTTTTTGGGTAACAAGAATCTTGCCCCACTTGGTCAAGGGTTCAAATCCCCTTGGCCTCACTTTTGGGTATTCTTCCCTATTTTAGGATTAGGCCTCGTTTGGCAGATGCAGAATTTCATTTCGGGCTATTTTCTTAATATTTTTCTTTCCGTTGCTCTTTTTTCGACGCGATTTCTTCCAGTCACTTCATATTTAGGTTAGCTTCAATGTCAAGGGCCCCGTGTCATTTATTATTTATTTGGGATTTCCGTAGTTGGCTAATTCGAGTTCCGTCAGTGTTAAAATGACATAATTTCACCTAATTAATTAATTGGTAATTAGGTTCGGGTATTATGCCCTCCTCTCTTGACATGTCTAATCATTTTATTGGTCTATCGTGACCATCCAGAGATAATGATTAATTTTCTTAATTATTCTTTAAGTCGGTGCTAATTAATAATTAGCAAACTAATTATTAATTAAGCAAGGTCGGGGTGTTACACATGGTGTGAGTTGAGCACGTAGTGCTCTGCATTATGAGGGTATAGATCCTGTGGTGAAAAACCCAAAATCTGGCCAATAACAGTACTCACTCGCTGACGGGAGCGGACCGTAAAGTGGGACATGGGTGACATAGAGTTGCATGTGTGCGTCACACATATAGACATTGCATGGCATTGGGGGATAACGGGATATGGCTTTTAAATTGTACACGTGCACATGCCATACCCTTAAATTTGTTGCTAGTCTTAGTATTATGTTATACTAGTTGTTGAGCTGACCCATTCGTGGGACATTATTTTTAAGATGAGGCCCTAGGCACTTGAGACTTGTATAAGTCTTGAAGGGTGGGAAGAAATGGACATGTTAAAGATTTAGCTCTCGGGGGCATATTTTGAATGTATGGGCATAAGCCCAATTTATTGTATTTGGACTTGAACATATTGTGGACAATAGACCTTGGGCCATTTTGAAATGTATGGGCTTAAGACCCAAATGAATGTATGATGTTTTTATTTAAATGTGTATTATATGGACGCGTTGGAAATAGAGGATGCATGTCTAATTTGATGGAATTGTGGCCACTGAGTGAGGGTGGGTTGTTTAGGAATTTATGCTTATGAGGTTGTGGAAATTAGGTGTGGAAAACACTTAGAAAAACAAAGGAAGCTATGTCCAAATCTTGGCAAAATTAAAATGGGAAATAATGTATGTAAAACACCCTTGAAATGGGTGAGAAAAATGCTTAAAATAAGGATTTAGAAACTAGGGAAAAGTGGGATTAAAAATGGTTTGAAAACTTGGGAAAAAAAATGAAAAAGTTAGGTTGCAGCCACGAACAGTAAAGCTGCAAAAATCAAATTTTTTGCTTGCAGTCGCTACAAGTGATTCAGACTGACAAGCCCCCAGCCTGCCCACGCCCTGCCCCGCACACGCACGCGCACCCAGGCCTGTGCCGCGTGCCATGCACTAGCCTGCGCGCATCCTGCGCGCCCGTGGCCCTGCCCTCTGCGCTACCTTGCCACCCTCTGCCCTACTACTGCACCGTGCTGTCCAGCCCCTTTTCACCACCCTTTTTGGCCACATTTTTTAGCCATTTTTGGGGCACCTTTTGAACTACATTTGGAAACTATTTTGGGCCATGTTTGGGCCCCATTATGGGCTATTTTAGTGACCTTTTTGGGCCATGTTTGACCACTAATATGGGCTGTGTTAGGCCCTCTCCCATAGACGATCTTTGTTGGGATTCTTGACCCATTTATAGACTATACCTTAGACTATTTTCGGGCCATTTGAGATATCATTTTAGGGGAGTTGTTGGAAATGATTTAAGATTGTTTTAAGGACCATTTTTTTTAATATGACTTAAATTAATTAGAACATTAATTGGGATAAGGACTTAGAAAACATTGGGGGACTATTTTGAGTTAAGCTGAATGACAAGTGTTTAATTTAAACTTTGGGGGAAAATTTGAGAAATAATGAGGGATATTTTAATTAAATTTACTAAATTGTCATTTATTTATTTATTTTAATTTCTGTTAACTCGCGCCTCGGGTTCGCGAAAATTCGGGGCGTGACAACGTGGTATCAGCGCCTAGGTTTGAATACCTAGAGACCATGGGGTGTTGTTGAACACAATGGGACTGTGATGCATAATTTGAAAATTGTGTAAACCTTGTGTAATGTGTAACCTTTAACAGCTTGGTGTTAGAGTTCTCGTTTGGGAATACTTGGTGATGATAGGTGTTGTTGAACACCATGGTACCCTTGAGGAGGGCATTTGACTTAGAGTAAGCTGTCGGTGGTATGTGATAGGATTTTGTATGTTATGTGGTTGTTTTTGCTGGATGCATGACTTGTTGGGATTATGTGTTAGTTGATGATATACTATGATGCGTGATTGCGTGATTTGATGCAGTGTGGAGTATGATATAGATGATGTATATATTGGTACTGGCCGTATGTGATAACCTAGTGTGTGATCTAACACCTAGGGACAGTGGGAGAAGTTTAGACTTTCAATTTAGTTGGGTGAGTTTGGGTAGTACTGTTTTAGGTGCACGTGTTGCATTAGTGTGCACAAGTATGCACTATACTTCATTTCCCGGTAGATAGGGAGCATGTGAATTGTTTAATGTAGTGGTTGACTGAGATTAGAAATACATGACCATATACTTTATGGGATAGGCCGTATGCCTAATTAATTGTGATATAGGTGTGCACTTAATTATTTATACAGTAGGCGGTATGCCTAGTTAATTATAAGATGGAACATGAACTTAGTTATCTACCTGGTTGACTGTTGTTTGTGGGTACTGAATATGTATGCTAGGCTTATTAACCGACATTCATGGATTATAGTACTATGACTATGATATTTATACAGACTGGATTGGTTTCAAGTCTTGCGTTATAGTTGATGGATGGCGCCCCATCAACCAGTAACAAAAGGAGTTGTGATCCATGAAGGGTTATAACCTAGCTATGAAAGTAAGAAAAAAAAAAGGCACATCAAAACCTTAAAATGTTAAAATAAGAAATGAGACTTGAGAAGAATTTTGTGTATAGACCGGAAAGTAAGTACTTAGAGTATTGGTACTCAAGATTTTAGAGATATTCTTGTGTTAAACTCTTTTGTGGATAGATGTATTATTTTGGATAGCATCCACTTAGGATTGAGTATTGGTAGGCTAGTTGAACACTAACATAACTGGAGCACGTGTATATTGTATTGCTTAAATGAATTTTTTTCTTGCAAAAGGCTGTGTTAGAACTCGATGTTATTTATTTATTTATTTTTTGTAAACAATGGGTAAGGATGGTTGACTTGAGTTATATAAGTGTTGATTAGGAAAGTGTGTCATAACATGTTATATGTGTTGCTTAAGGTTCGAAATAGACTGGCTAGATCCACCATTGCATGTTGACACCCCGGTTGGGGGTAGTGTGACTTTGACGAGGATCTATAGAGATTGCTCGATAGGGATAGCTAATTGCATCCTTTCTTTTGACTTCATTATACTTGGCATGTCTATTCTTGATGTTATATTGGGGATAGACAGGTTGTTTGCTTTCCGGGCAAGTATAGATCGCTACAGAGGGGAGAGTGACTATGTGTACTCCTGAAATGAGATAGCTTTTAATTCACGAGGGATCGTGAGGATTTCTTAGTTCCACCTTTGTGTGACTCGAGAGTTAGGGAGGTCATAGTTATATGTTGGCTAGTTTGGTAGCAGATGGTAGTGAGACTACAGAGAATGTGTTTCCACCAATAGTGGATGAGTTTCCAGATGTCTTCCCAGATGACTTGACTAGTCTACTGCCAAGACGAGAGATACAGTTCACGATAGAGCTTATCCCAGGCGCTGTGCCTATTTCCATTCCACCTTATTGTGTGGCTCCAACTGAGTTGAGGGGGCTGAAGGAGCAGTTGACTGGATTACAGTGTAAGGGTTTTACTTGTCCTAGTACTTCGCTGTGAGATGCTTCGGCATTGTTCGCGAAGAAGAAGAATGGGACATTACATTTGTGTATAGATTATATGAGTCTGAACAAGGTTGTTATCAAGAATAAGTAACCATTATCAAGGGTAGATGACTTGTTTGACTAGCTTAGGAGTTCGAGATGTTTCTCGAGGATTGGTCTTAGATCAGGGTATCATCAGTTGAGAGTACGGGAGTAGGATGTGGCTAAGACAACTTTTCGCACTCGTCATGGCCATTATGAGTTTGTAGTTATGCCATTCGGTGTGACGAATGCCCCGGCGACATTAATGGACTTGATGCGTCGCATTTTAGTCCTTATTTAGATCAGTTTGTCGTGGTGTTCATTTATGATATTTTGATTTGCTCACCTTCTGAGGGTGAGTATGTCTTTCACTTACGGACTGTGTCCCAAATTTTGAAGGAGCACCGGTTATTTGCTAAGTTCTCGAAGTGTGAGTTTGGCTTCAAGAGGTGCAGTTCCTAGGCCATGTTGTGTCAAGTAGTGGAGTGTTCGTGGATCCTTTTAGGATGGAATTTTTTATGAGATAGGAGAGGTTAGACCTCGACTTAATTAGACTGGTTGAGATTATGTGATTAGGTGAGTGCTTGTTGCTTTAGTGCGTGAAAACTGTACGATATGTGGTATGTTGGGTTATTGATAAATTGGGAATAGATACTCATATTTATGTAGTAGACCGAGTGAATTATGAGATAGACCACATGCCTAGTTACCTATATGGTAAGTTGTATGCTTATTTATGTATATGTATATTCTTGGGAGGGCTTTTATACTTGGATGTTGAATGTCGTGAGCTACGTGTTAGCTATCGAATGTTACTTGTTAATCCTATATATGCATGCTAGTTTAGTAAACGTTATAACATTGCGATGATGATTTTTATATAGACTGATTGTTATTAATACATGTATAGGAAAATGTTTAAATGTGTTATATGTATGTGTGTTTCGGTGCATGTGTGAGTAAGGATTGATGTATGTTCATACTTTAAATTGGTGAAGAGTTTAACTAGTGTTTTGTCTTTTTGAACCTTGGTGCACTGCTTTAAGTTTTATAATAATAATACTGGGAGCTAGGTTATTGAATTGCATTGTGGTACGGGTGATATATGGATGATGCCATTGTGATAAATCACTAGGTGATTTCATGGCTTAATTCGAGATTGGTTAGATGGTTGGCAAGTGTGTGTGAGACTTTGAGGTGTCCTTGTGAACATTGAGAATTTTTCTTTATTTTTATTATTATGTTGCATTATTGAGATGGGTCTTGATACTTGGGTGGATATGGAAAATTGGCATTGATACACCAACATATTTTGAGGATTTCACTATGTGTTGTGCCATGTGGAGTGGGCCGTTACAGATGGGATCATGACCAGACCCTAGTAGGGAGTGTGGAGATGGTTGCACGCCGCTGCATGCCCGCCCAATTGGACGAGGTTCCTTTGGGGGGGGAGGGGTAATGGGAGAAGGTAATGCATTCCATATCGCCTGGCTAAGAGGGAGGTGAATGATCCATGGGTAAGGCTGCATGTCTCCATGATTCAATGCATTTTGAATTGATCTTTTATTGTTTTGTCAAAGAAGTATATTTTTAAATTTCGGGACAAAATTTCTTTAAGGGGGGAAGGATGTAGAGATTCGGAAAAAGAGGGTAAATTTTTCATTTTTGCCGTTAGGACATTTCTCATGTACGGTTTTATCGATAAAGCATTTTCATGCATTATTTAACCGTTTGACATGTTTAGAAGCATATTTGAAGTGTGTCATAGAAGAGAAATATGCTTAGAATATTGAAATATACCTGTTGTACGAATTTGAAGCAAAAACTGGAAATAGTTTCCAGAATTGGACCAAAAGGGCACCCGAGTGGAAACGGCCAAACCCGGCCTCAGGCGAAAATTTATTTTTATTTAAATTTTCATTTTAAATAATTTTATGAACATTGGTTAAAGCAAAATTTCAAATTGAAGCGTTTCGGCACGGGTTGTAGAGTAACGGGGTTCCCGGGCTCATTAAGGGCAAAATGGTCATTTTGCCCCTTGCCCCTTTACTCTTCCACTATAAATACCACCCTTAGGCACAAAATTATACAAAAATCATTTTATATCTACAGCAGCCATGTTCATAAAGAGAGAGGGAGAGAAAAGCCCTAGGTTCTTCAAGCTTCAAGTCTCCGAAACACGTTTTTCGAGTGGAATTTTTGGTTCCTTCTGAGAAGTTGTTCCTCTCATCGAGGCCTATATTGTCACCCAATAGTTCGGCCGTCCAGAGATCACAGCCTCCGTAATTTGAGAAAAACTGATCTAAGTATGATGTAGTGCTAAGCTAGTAATAGATTTAAGTTTTCTTGTATTTTTTCATGTTATTGGACTGTTTAGGGAGTGTATTTAAGGTTAGGAAACCACCTAGATGGTAGTTCCTTTAAAAAGCCTAGAGTTGGTAGTTTAGGGATATATGTGTTCTTGGTGTTGTTGGATGGTTTGTTGCTTGGTTTGAGGTGTGTTATATATATAGGAGTATGTTGTGATGATTTTGAACCTATATACATGTTGACACACCTTGTGGTTTGGACCATGTGATGATTTGGTGCTTTAATGCTTTATGAAATTTTTATGTTCTTTATGAACTTGTAAAATTGTGAAATTTTGATTTGAACATGTGTTGACATGTATAGTTTTAGCATATGTTGTGTGAAAGATATTTTGGAATATTAAAGTTATGTATTTTGTGGGATAAATTGCATGACTTGAAAAAGGGACACCATGTGTTTGATAAATTGTCACATTGCGGTTGCATGATGAGATCATGGCATTTTGGCATAGTATGATTCCTTGAAAAGATAGTGTGAGTTGAGCACGTAGTGCTTTGCATTATGAGGGTGTAGATCCTGTGGTGAAAAACCCAAAATCTAGCCAACAACAGTACTTATTGGCTGACGGGGGCGGACCGTAAAGTGGGACATGGGTGACATAGAGTTGCATGTGTGCGTCACACATATAGACATTGCATGGCATTGGGGGATAACAGGATATAGGTTTTAAACTGTACACGTGCACATGCCACGCCCTTAAATTTGTTTCTAGTCTTAGTATTATGTTATACCAACTGTTGAGTTGACCCATTCGTGAGACATTATTTTTCAGATGAGGCCCCAGGCACTTGAGACTTGTGTAAGTCTTGAGGGTGGAAAGAAATGGACATGTTGAAGATTTAGCCCTCGGGGGCATATTTTGAATGTGTGGGCATAAGCCCAATTTATTGTATTTGGAATTGAACATATTGTGGACAATAGGCCTTGGGCCATTTTGAAATGTATGGGCTTAAGACCCAAATAAATGTATGATGTTTTTATTTAAATGTGTATTATATGGACGTGTTGGAAATAGAGGATGCATGTGTAATTTGATGGAATTGTGGCCACTGAGTGAGGGTGGGTTGTTTAGGAATTTATGCTTATGAGGTTGTGGAAATTAGGTGTGGAAAACCCTTAGAAAACCAAAGGAAGCTATATCCAAATTTTGGCAAAATTAAAGTGGGAAATAAAGTGTGTAAAACATCCTTGGAATGGGTGAGAAAAAAGCTTAAAATGAGGATTTTGAAACTAGGGAAAAGTGGGTTAAAAATGGCTTGAAAACTTGGGAAAAAAAAAATCAAAAAAATGGAAAAGTTAGGTTGCAGCCACGAACAGAAAAGCTGCAAAAATCAGATTTTTTGCTTGCAGTCGCTACAGTGATTCAGACTGACAAGCCCCCAGCTTGCTCACGCCCTGCCCCGCGCGCGCACGCCAGCTGCCTGTGCGCGTCCTGCGCGCCCGTGGCCCTGCCCCCTGCGCATCTGCTGCGTGCTGCGTTGCCACCCTGCTGCTGCACCGTGCTATCCAGCCCCTTTTCACCACTCTTTTTGGCCACCTTTTTTAGCTATTTTTGGGGCACCTTTTGAGCTACATTTGGACACTATTTTGGGCCATGTTTGGCCAATTTTTGGGCCCCATTATGGGCTATTTCAATAACCTTTTTGGGCCATGTTTGACCACTAATATGGGCTGTGTTAGGCCCTCTCCCATAGACGATCTTTGGTGGGATTCTTGACCCATTTATGGACTATACCTTAGACTATTTTCGGGGCCGTTTGAGATATCATTTTAGGGGAGTTTTTGGAAATGATTTAAGATTGTTTTAAGGACCTTTTTTTTTTTAATATGACTTAAATTAATTAGAACATTAATTGGGACAAGGACTTGGAAAACATTGGGGGACCATTTTGAGTTAAGCTGAATGACAATTGTTTAATTTAAACTTTGGGGAAAAATTTGAGGAATAATGAGGGAGATTTCAATTAAATTTATTGAATTTTCATTTATTTATTTCTTTTAATTTTCGTTAACTCGTGCCTCGGGTTCGCGAAAATCCGGGGCATGACACCTAGTGGCACTAGGATACACTTAAATTGAAGGTATAGATTATGATGAAACCTTTTTCCCTCTTTCAAGGTTAGAATCCATTCAAATTTTATTAGTTATGGCATGTGCTTTAAAATTTAAGTTATATCAAATGGATGTCAAAAGTGCCTTTTTGAATGGATATCTGAAAGAAAAATCTTTTGTTTAACAACCTAAAGACTTGGAGGATCCAAAATATCCTAATTATATCTATCATCTATACAAAGCCTTATGCGGGTTGAAACAAGCTCCTCAAGCTTGGTATGAAAGGTTAACTATATATTTATTATCAAATAATTACACAAGATAGGGAAGAGATAAAACTTTATTTATTAAGAAAAGTGGAAAACATATTTTGATAATATAAATCTATGTAGATGATATTCTGTTTGGTTCCACTGCAAAGTCACTAACTGAAGCTTTTGCAAAGATGATTGAAATGAGCATGGTTGGTGAATGAACATTCTTTTAGGTCGACAAGTTAAATAATTAGATGATGGAGTATTATTTCATAATCTAAGCATGTTAAAGATCTAATAAATAAATTTAGATTAGAAACATCGAAACCATTATGCACTTCAATGAGTTCTAGTAGAGAGTTAATTAAGATACTTTAGGAAAAAATGTTAATGCCACACTTTATAGAAGTATAATAGGAAGTTTACTATACCTAACAACTAGTATACCAAATATTCCTTTTAGTGTTGCAATATGTGCTAGGTTTTAGTTTGAACCCAAAGAGACTCATTTATTAGCAGCTAAATGTATAATTAGATCAACTCCTTTAATATTTTCGTTCAGGTGAAAAACCTTTAACATTCGAGTGCAATGATTATAAAGTGTTGTAACATTGTATTAGTTGCACCTTACATTACAGACCTCGCACCTCATATTATAATTGTTGCACTTGAACGTTGAGAGAGTTACACTAGGCCATCTCACAATGATTTTTTTTCAAATGTGGGGGTAGGGAATGGTGATCAGGGTTATATTTTTTGCAACGATGATGGAAAGGAAGTTTTGATTGCAAATCAATTTGTTTTTAACAACGATGGGGCATGAGAAGTGTTTGAAAGTCCTTAGATGTCTCCGTGCCTCAAGGGCTTGGAGGTAAATCATATTTTCATGACTTATTATGATACCCAATATCATTACTTTATTAATTTAGGATTTTAGACTCATTTGATCATTATTAACCAATACTTACACTCAACAATTCCTTGTATTACATTGTTCCCTAAAGGTAGCTACCATTCTTTAAGCACTTGTGTAAAGGAGTTAAACATTAAATGAGACTCAATCCTTATTTAGATAATTCATTTTAACTAAGGAATATTAGTCTTTGTCAAGACTTAAACTAGAAGGATCACTCTCTTATACCCCACATCTTGTTAAACTAGTATAGTAACCCCAAACTTTCACAACTTTCCTTCGCATCTTGATGGATTAAAAATCTAATTTTTGGCATCTTTTAAAGTCCCTTTATTAAATTTACATTTATGAATATTAGGTATAAGTTTGGAAACTCAGCGTATCGTGAAAGAGGTAAAGAGACATCATAAGAATTGACAAAGCTTGGTCATGGGAAAAATAGATTCGATCAGCCGTTTTACATAGATTGGCCGACCGAACTTACTCTAGTAGGGTTTTGTAGCTTACTATCTCAAAATTGGCCAACTAGTTCTACTCCAATAACCACTACCTTTAAACTAGAGAGCCAGTTTCAATCTAGAAGGAACATGTTATGTGGGTTAGTTTAGGGAATTCCTCCCCTTACTCCTTGGTTCCCTATTTGCACCTAAATCCCACCCAACACAAGTGATATGATTTACACATCTAGATATTTTAATTTAGCTAGATTTATGAACTGAGGCAATCATTTTCAAGCATGTGTGTGAGAATTCATTATTTACGTCTATCCTTTCAAATCTAGTTCACTAAGTTATATTCATGAATCATATTGCATTATTAACATACTAAGATTCATGTCCCCATATATTTAATCATACAAGTAGATAAGTCATTATATCTTGTTCATACATACACAATTGTCTAAAAATATAGATAAGGTCATATATATTTTCTTTAAGTTTTTAAAACACAATGAAAGACCCTTGGGCCATCAAAATAAGAGCAAAGGCCTCCAAGGCCCAAGGCTTCCAAAAACATATCTAAGACTTAAATCAAAGAGATTCTTCACATCTCAGCCTCATTTCCATTACCTGTATCTGGTAAGACGTTAAACAACACCCCTATAGGAGAAATCTAACCATACAACTTAACAAGAATGGTGATTAGTGTATGTTTGTGTGTAGTATGGTGTCATTCAACTTGATTATAAATATGCACAATTCCACAAGAAAGATTTTCACATCCTCTACATCCATGCCCTTGAAGAACATTATTGACAATATAACCACACAATTCCAATGGACATTCATGCCAATGTAATTCTTATATTCTATATCCAAAATGCATAACTTGCTATATCTAAGTGTTGTAATTACCTTTCCTAGGTATTTAAGAAAACACTTAACAAGCAAATTATAAGATCATCATAACACATATGCATATAAATACTCAAGAGGTATGGTTATAGAGGGTATTCTCCATGTCACATCCTGCACCCCACCCTACGCGGATGCCAAAGATGTGATGCCAGTTAGCCACCTTGTCGATCTTTCCTACCAACAATGCGACCAACCAAAGGCAACTTCTGAACTGTACGATGAATTGCATTCCAAATGTAGGGTCAGAGCAGCGGAATTTAAAAATTTTCTTATCTCGAGAATGCAACTCGTCTATGTACCACAAGGTTATGTACCACAGAACAAGTCTATAATCAGGCAGCTAATAAATCTAGCCACAGAGCACATCTAATCTCTCTAGAGTACCATTACCATGAGCCATGTCTCAACATATCTAGTGCATATCAATAATTTGAATCATATCATGTCACTCACCTGAAAAACCAGATTCTATCCACAAGAATCCAAGACTCCACAAAATAATGCCATCAGATCTTTACTTGAAATGCCTCCCAGCCTACCTAGTGTCATATCATTGTGCCTTCTAATCCAATAGAGATAAGGCCTAAAAAAATGTTAGATAAATAGAATGAGCTTAAACAAGCTCAGTGAGTAACATAGGTTCTTGTCATGGGTTTCAAAACCAGTTCATATATACATGATATCATATAAAATGCATGATCAAATGCAGCTCCAGTAGAACAAACAGGTCAGATCAAAACAGAACAGACAAAACAGATCAGAATAGAGCTAGAACAGAATAGATCAGAGCTGAACAGAACTGAACTGAGTATCATACAGTTAAAGGCATAGCATCAAATATGTCTACACCTCTCCCAGCTGCCCATAACCGGACCACTCGTGGGGCCTCTACCCTCAGGGATCAAATCAGAACAGAACAAGATAGAATTGAGCGAAACAGAAATAGAATAGAATACCAATCAGGCATATGAGCCTTTCCCAGCGGCCCATGAGCAGACACTCGTGGCGCCTCTACCCTTTAGGTCATGCTCTGGCATAAGCCAAACCACTTAATCCTGTAATGGGCCCAGAGTAAGACACAACATAACAAAACAAAATTGGAACAAACTCCGAATGGTGTATAACAGAACAAAATAGACCCGAACAGAATCAGAATAAGATATATCAAAAGGCAAGACAGAACAGAATCAGGCCACATGCGATGCAGTACAAAGAGTATGCATAAAAGCATATGCATTAAAATAGTGTAGTATATAAAACAGTTCGGTATAAAAAATAGCATAGTATATGAATCTAGATAGTACAATAAATATACACCAAGTCAGGACACTACAAAAAAATATAGTTTTAGCGACGCACATTAAGCGTTGCTGAAAGTGCCTTTTAGCGACGCAACCATAAGGCGTCGCTAATAGTAGGAAAAAAGTAATAGAAAATGTGGTTCCCGCGTAAAAAATTAGGCGCTAAAATATTAGCGACACATATGGGGATATTAGGGACGCATATGTACGTCGCTAATAGTTGACAATATTAGCGACGTGCATTGGGCGTCGCTAATAGTTTGGATATTGGAAATGGTATCGTTTTGACTTATGTTAGTGACGCGCATGTACGTATTAGTGACACACACTGGGTGTCGCTAATACGCATCCTTTTATATCCTTATTTCATCACTCTTTCTCTCTCTTAAACGCTCTCTTCCTCTCGGCCAACCATCACGTTGTTGCCGCCGACCGTCGCGTTACTGCCGCCGACCATCGTGTTGCTGCCACCGACTGCCACGACCTCTCGGTATGGATCTTCGATCTCTCTCTCTCTCTCTCATATTCAAAAGTGAAAAACCTAATGTGAGATGTCATGGTTCTGATTATCTAGCTTTTAGCCGAACATTGAAATAATATTTTATGGTTGTAATTGGATCTGTTATAGTATGGTTTGCAAAATTGTAATTGGAACTTTTTGTGTTTAGACATACATATCAGAACCAAAACAACACGATAAATTCCCTCTGTATTATCAGTATTCTTCATTATATTCTAAATTTTTTTTTTCTGTTTTCATGGCTCGATATTTTAATTTTATTTTCAGTATTTGGGACCAAAGTTTTAGGGTATGTTTGTTTAATTGGTTGAGCACATTTGGATTATTATTATTATTTATTGTTTTTTTTCCTGTTTTCTTGGCTCGATATTTTAATTTCATTTTTGTTCTTGATGGATTGGATAGGATATGCTAACTTATAATTATTGTATTAGTTGTTAGTTGTTAGTTTTTAGAGCTTATGCTGAAAAATGTTATAACAATAGGAGAAGTTTTTTGAGTACTACTTGGATTCTTCTTCCCACAACTTTCATATTGCTACACCTCTCCAATTATCTCCAACCATTACACTTTGACCTCAATTATCCTGAAGCAAAATGATAAGGTAGCCTTACTGTAAACTCAATCAAGTTTGTGAAGTTTTAAATCTTAAATCTTACACTTGTGATCAAAACGTGTGTGATGCAAGTTTGAGAATTTATAAATCTTGAATCTTGATTAGTGTAGGTGAGGTTTGATGTGTGTGAATTTGAAAGATGTGAAAAGGAATTAGATAAGTTAAAACCTAAGTTGGTTCAGGCATTGTGGGCTTGTGGCCTGCTGTGTAAGATCCAAAATCCTTTCATCTAGTTTTGGACCACTATGGCTAACCAACCATTAGGTGGAAACCCAAACTATCACACTGTTTGGGTTCCCTAATCACCCAAGGAAAATCAACTTCAATCATTTCCCTAAAGATTATAGACCATTGCTCAAATATCACTCAGTAGTACTAGTGAATCTCCAATATTTACAACTTCAGATCAGCCGATCCTTAGTCCTTAGATGCTTTAGAATCACATATTCATCATTTATTACGTAGACCTCCTTAATTCCATGTCTAATCTCCAAAAGTGTGACCTAGTATCCATGGCTCAGGTATTCTATGGTGTTTAATCCATAACTTAATGCTCTGTTATAACAATGGCTCCCAAATCATTTCATAGTCTAATCGTCCTCAAATTCCCATCTTGTATAGGTAACCTTAACCCTTTTGCTCAGATATTACTCTGTGGTACTCGTCGATCTTAACTATTTTCAACCTTAGTTGTGATCACACTCATAAATCTTTACAAGTTATAAGCCTTTGCTCTGATACCACTCTGTCACATCCCGCACCCCACCCTACGCGTGTAACACCCCGACCCTGATTAAGTAATGATTAGTTACTAATCATTTATCTGAACTAAACTTAAAGAATAATTAAAAAGCTAACCTAATTAGGAGTTGACTGAAAGAAACGGCGTCGAAAAATAAGTTACAGAATAAAAGTTAAGTAGGAAATAGCCAAAATGGAATTCTGCGCCAACCAAACAGGGCCTAAGCCTAAAATAGGGAAAAATAGCCAAAAGTGTGGCCAAGGGGGACTTGAACCCTTGACCAAGTGGGCATGATTATTGTTACCCAAAAAAATTACCATCTAGGCTAGGAGCACTTTTGTGTATATATGTACAAAGATATGTATATAAGTATAAATCTGATTTGGCCACCTCCCAAGTGACCAATCACCAAGCATGCAACACATCAGCATGCATCACTCCTATGCCCCCATAGACCATCATGTGCCTATACACCCATGATTGCATCTCCTCCCAATCAAGTTGCATGCAAATCCATCATGCACTTGGGGAGATGAAACACTAAAGACAATCTGATTTTTATTTACATAATCTCCATATATGCATTGGAGGGAAAAACAGATCTGCAAAAATGATCCTGTATACTGATTTTTAGAGAGAGAAAGTGGGTTAGAGAGAGGAAGTTAAGAGAGATAGCTTGAAGGTGGGGCTTGGCCATTGAAGAAGCAATAGAAGGGAGCTAAGGACTGGGAGTGCACGGAGGGATCAAAGCCAACTCGTTGAAGTTTCTGCCTGAAGCACAAACCAGTGAGGAGACCACTGTTTGAAGGTAAGCCATCCAAAACTTTGAATTTCTCCTGGGGAGATTTCGGTTTCTGTTTTGCTGTTTGGGAATTTTTATTGCATGTAACACATCTAGACCATAAAATCTGGATCGATTTGGAACCTTTTGGACCAACAGAACTGCCCCGAACCACAAACCAGTAGCAAACCACCATGGATGGACCTCGGATTATGCAGGTCTGAATCAACTTGCACAAAACCTAAACTGGGTCATCTAGCCTTAAACTAGACCTCATTAGGGTTCCTAAACCACTAACCCACGACCTTGAAACCTAAGAAATGGGCCCTTAATATCGAGTTGCAGGTTTCGGTCGTGAAACCTAATTCTTGTTTGACACTTCTAAGCTCGACTTTGAGAATAGGAAAGGAACCCCCATGCCCTAAGGATCACACAGAACCCAACCCCATTGAAAATGGTTGCGAGATGAGGGTTTATTGTCAAATTATCCAGTTCGGCTATCATGTCTTAGACCGAGCATTTGGATTAGCTACACGACCTCAAACGAATGCCAAGATGTAGGCCAAACCCTTAGGAACGTGTATCAACTAAGAACAGAGAGAATCAGTGTTTCAAAACACACGAAATAGAAAGGAAAGAAATTCGGAATTAGGGCAACACTGGTAAAAAACGTGAAGAAGACGACCGAGTGGACTCGCCATTTAGATCGAGTCAGACGGGTTAACTCGGACGCGTGTCAAGACGAGACCGTGCCACCGTTTAATCGAAACTGCGCCGTTTTGGTTTAAACGTTTTAAATTAAAACCTGGAGATGGCCTGTTTGGTTACAGTGGTAAGAAATTAAATTTGGGAATTAGAGTAGGCTATCTGTGGATAAGGGGTTTAATGGGGCTATGGCATTCCGGTTTTCCTGAAGTGGACTGGACCGGCTGGTTCAGTGAGTTGGTCGACCGGTCTAGGGTTTCAAACCCAAAACCCACTAGTTCACAGAAAAATTTAAAATAAATAAAACCAAGGTTTCTGGTATTTACAAAATGACCCCAACAGTTTTAGGAAATTCAACTCTGGCCCAGATTCTGGAATTTTATTCCATTTATACCCCTGATAAATTAATACATAATAAATTAAATTATTTAATTAATTTATTAATTAAATAAAAATGACCAAATTACCCCTAGGTCATAAATAAGTCAAACGGAGTTCGAATAAAGTAAACGAATAGTGGATTTTGACAATTTTGGACATTCCGGACTCAATGGTGTGGTCCGTTTTATGAGACGAGGCTTCAAAAATTACGATACATTAAAGTACAAATTACCAAATTGCCCCTAATGTAGCCGATGTCCAAATAAGACAAGTTATTAGTGTAATCTTATTTTCTTGGGCCTTCTGAGATCAACAGTGGGGTCCGATTCACGAGACGGGACTCCAAAAAATATGACACACGAAATGACCAAACTACCCCTATGGTACCCGAAGCCCAAATGAAACTAACAGATAGTCTATTTTGACTATGTTGGACATTCCAAACCCAACGGTGAAGTCCATAACACCAAAATAGGTACTAAAAATTTAGTCACGTGGAAAATAAAACTCATCAAGTCACCACAAGTTGACTAGTAAGATCAATCCTAGGAAGTTAGGATACGTCAAGCCAAAAATTAAATGAAAGAGCATGAATAGGTAACGATTTAAGGTAAATGTGAAGTTAACGAGTTCTTTAAAATTTTCTTAGGAAATACAAAGGGAAAGGAAAAGCCCACCAGTAGTGCAAACCCGGGGAATCAAGGTGAGTAACCTCACATTTGAAGTGGAAATTTAATTCCACGGATTTGATTGATGTTTTAAATATCAAATTCTGTCTTTACACAATTCCGTTTTAAATATTCTGTTATGACATGCTTCCTGAATAATTTACTACTGTTCTTTGAGAGATACTTCTGCATGTCTAAAATTTCGATTTCAAATGTTATTATATATCCTGAATTTACATGTTTCATGTATTTCAATACCCTATCATGAGATTATGAACTGTATGTTTTGAATGCTTTTAAATGCATCCACACGAAGGAATTATGGGTTAAATGCTTTTAAATGCAAGATAAATTGTGCATAAGCACCACGGATTTCTATCGGGTTTCTTAGGAACCCAACTATGATACGAATAAATGCCAGGTAGCAGGATCTAATCCCCCAGGCATATGAGATATCTCCACGAAAAGTAAAATGGGAATCTGGTTCGAAACGGATTCTGTTAATGAAAGTGATAAGGTGTGTGTTGAAAATGGAAGCAGGCTTTTTCCTCATTTTCGCCATGCATATTTACATGATTTGAAATTCATATACTTTATTCCGAAAGTACAAGTTAGCTTGAATACCGTAATGTTTCAAAGCCATTGTTTAAAGAATGCATGTACTCTATGTTCCAAGTATACGAGCAATTGGTAGTGAGTATTTTACAAAATTTCTCACGTGCGAAACCACTACCAATTGAAACCCATGACAGATGTTAGAATTACTCACTGGGCTTCTCGAAGCTCACCCCATTCCCTAACATTTTTCAGGTGATGACGATGGGTGGACCCTTGCCCAATTTGGGGAGAAATGATAGGCAGCTCCATTAGGATTCTGGAGATATTTTTGGGAAGTATTAGGGCCTATGGTTGGTTGAATTTTGATGTCGTACTTTTGGACAATTATGTATTTAAGCCCAAGAGGCAACCACATATGTACTTAAGCCCTTGAGGCATTCGAATATGTATCATGTATAAGACTTTAATTTTTAGTATGCTCTGATGTGATTATTCATGCGTACCGCTATGAAGAGCGACAGTATCGGACGGCTGTGCGAAATTTTTTTTAAAGATTTTTTAAAAAAAAAGGAAAAAAAAAAGAAAAGGGTTTTTCACGCTTCCGCAAATCAAGGCCGCACCGCTATTCGATACCGTCGCCCATGTTTTGCCTTGCCCTCAGGCTCCCGGGCTTGAAGGCGGCGGTTGCGATCCGAGATCCGCACAGGGTGGGTTTTGGGTCATGACAACGCGGATGCTGAAGATGTGATGCCAGTTAGCCGCCTTGCTAGTCTCCGACCGACAATGCGACCAACCAAAGGCAATCTTCTGAACCTTACGATGGATTGCATTCCAAATGTAAGGTCAGAACAGCGGAAATTAAAACCTTTTTATCTCGGGAATGCAACTCAACTATATACCTCATAAGTATGTACCACAAAGCAAATCTATAATCAAACAACTAATAACTCTAACCACAGAACACATCTATAACAGATATATAACACCGAGCATATCAAATTCCTCCAGAGTACCATTACCATGAGCCATGTCCCTACACATCTATTACATATGAATAAAGTCATTTATATCATCACACTCACCTGAATAGTTAGAATCAATCTATTAGAACCCAAGTCTCCACATATTATTGCCATCAGATCCTCACTTGGGAATGTCTCTCAATCCACTAGTGACATATCCTTGTGCTTTCTAGTCCAATGGAGATGTATCCTGAAAAATGTTAAATAAATAGAATGAGCTTAAACAAGCTCAGTGAGTAACATAGGTTCCTGTCATGGGTTTCAAAACCAGTTCATATATATATATGCATGCTCAAATGTAACTCAGATAAAACAATGCAGCTCAAGTAGAACAGATACAGCTCAAATAGAACGGATGTAGCTCAAAGTGCCTGAACCTCCCCCAGGCGATGTGGGATGGCATTACTTCCCATCCACCCCCTCACATGGAGGGCCTCATATTGCACACCTCCAGCTGAGGTCGGTATCAGAGCGGAACAGGTCAGATAGGATTGAGCGGATGCTGAGCTCCAGGCGTCCCACAGAGGCAGCCATCCATCCACTGATATACTCAATCCCGTAATGGGCCCCCAGATAAGACTCAACATGACAAATAGAATCAAACAGACTCCAAAGGACAGGTAACAGAACAACAGACTTCAACAGAATCAACAGGATATATCAAAAGACAGGATAGAACAAAATCATGCCACAAGTAATGCAGATTAAGAGGTATGCATGAAAGCATATGCATTTAAAACAGTTCAGTTTATAAACAGTTCAGCATATTAAGCAGTTCAGTAAACAAGTTTAAGTAATACAGAAAATATACGCCAAGTCAAGAGTCCGAGTTACTCACAGTTTACTATGCTTATCTCTATTCACCGATATCCTCCAGATGTGTTAGGCACTTCCACGCATATCCTCAATAATCATCATCCTGATGTCGGTACCATTGGATTCATTTGGCAACCCTGGAATCAGAATTCCAGTTACTGATCTCTCTCTTCTTCAGTCCTTATCCCCCAAGCAGATGATGATCCTGACAAATTCTGCCCTTTATCATTCCATCTATCAGATATTAAAGAACTTTCCCTTCCTCTAATTCATCACAGAAATCACAACATCCAATAGTTACAGGTTTCCCCAACCTCCATCATTAGACAGCAGCTCTGCTGCTCTTTTCTTCTCTACATATTTCCTATACTCCTCAAGAGTTGTTGCACAAATGCACTGATGTTGGCCCTTCAAGATTTCTAATTCAGTCCACAAGCATGGCCTGATATACGGTAGTGCTGCAGGAAATTAAGGAATCCCAAACCCGAACATCCTCTCTCTCTTTTAGTTGAATTTAAATCCGGGAACCCTAGGCCAGTAAATACAGACATTAGTTAATAATAGTATACTTTATTTATTTACTAGTTTAAGGGTTAACTGGGAACAACTGAGGTTCATATTAGCACTGATAACCAACCAAATTAATTTAGATGGTAAATATTGCCTATTGAAATCCCAGGTGACAATATAGAAACCACACTTCCAGCAATAGTGTTAAATCATACTTTTATACCATGAATAATGTGGTAAATAAAACAGAAGCAGTCAAAGTATCACTTTACAACAGCAAAAGGCTCTCTATAGTTGCAGGGTTAGATAATTGCACATTTTAGTTTTCCCCAACAGCCGCACACACTGTTATGGTTAAAACATAATTCCTTTAGAGATTGTAATTTCAGAGCAGAAGATTTTATACCTGCTTCCGGATTGGGTGGGTCGTTAGAGAGGAAGAAAATCAAGAAGCTGAAACTGCCGCCACACAGCTCCTATTCTGCTTCAAACACTAGCGGCCACGGGCTGATTCTTGCGCTCCAAATTGATTTGTGTATTTACAGTTTTTAATGCTTAAATCAACCAGCTTGGCCAGCAAAACACCCATCATAGAGCTTCCATCTCTCTTACACCGCTACCCACACACGTCTCTGCACCGCTACACACACACAGAGATATATACCCATGTCCTTCTGCTGCATCGCCACACAAAAACACACACGTATACCTCCTGCTGCACTGCCCCATATCCATCACGCCTTCAGTTCTCTTAGCAACCAAATCAGAAGAGAAGCGATGGAGTCAAAACTTGTTCACCTGCTATTAAAGCAACTCCTGTAGCAGCAACCATACATTTAACGATCAAACGCCCAACGCGATTCTGCCCCTTGCAGCGAACTGCTTCAGTCCGCACTTCTATTTCCATCAATTTCCCCAAATCAGCAGCTCTGATTGCTACTCAATTTCAATCCCAAGTTCAACTCCATCCATGCCCATACAACCATGCCATTATCCTCTGTCGACCATCGCGAAACCCATCCGCCTTTTATCAGAACAGGGGATTTCAATACCCCAACCTGCATCGCCCCCACGCTTCACACACATACACAAATGAAATACATACACACCGACCTGCCCACCGACTTTCCCTCCCTGCTCTAGAAGCTTCAAGCTTCTTCCTATATCGCCTCTCTCCCACGATCACCGACTACTCTCTCTTTTCTTTTCTCTTCTTTACTTTTCTTCAGCTTCCTCCAGCTTCTTCAAGAAGCTTCTTCTAGCTTTTGCTTTTATTATATATATATATACAGATACTTAGGCTCCTTTACTATTTCATAATATGCCGATAAAGGCGGGAATTATTTTGCCAACATTGGGTCCCTGTTAAGGTCTTGTTTATTTCCACATAATTTTCATAATTAATTCTTTGATTCGGTCCTATTTATCAACCTCGACACTCGGTTGACTGAGTCGTCAATTCCTCGAGCCTATATTATTTTTTTTTATATTTGAGAGTATTAAATCACGTTATGGCTTCCTATATTTGGAATATTTCAAATCTGTAACGTCACAGAACTTAATATTTCTTAGATCAAAGTATAGTCCGGTTCCTATCGGATTTTTGGGGTATTACAGAGCACCTACTCGAACACGGGATGGACAAAAGGTATACGTGTTGGGAATTTCATGGGGAACGCCATGATGTACGAGTGGTATTTGAGGATGAAGAAGAAGATGACGACGATGACTTTGGTGATAATGTTGGGGTTGGTTACGAAGGCTTGCCACAAATGCTGGCAAACTTGCAAGGGGCTACAACTGGACTGAGTAGTCACAAGAGTGACACGAGACAATCGGAAGCATTTGAGTCATTGTTGAGGGAAGCAAGGCAGCCGTTATATCTGGGTTGTGATAAGTTTTCAAAACTGGACTTTCTTGTGAAACTCCTTCATATTAAGACCATCAACCGATGGAGTAACAAATCATTTAATATGGTCATTGAATTGATTAAAGCAGCGCTTCCTACTAGGGAGACCCTTCTGAAATCATATTACGAGGCAAAAAGAATATTAAGAGATTTGGGCCTCGAGTATATTCCCATACATGCTTGCAAAAATGATTGCATGTTATTTTGGAAGGATACTGAACAATGTATGGAGTGTACGGTGTGCCACGAACCCAAGTACAAGCTGAATGAAGGAAAGAGGAAGACAATTCCGCACAAGGTGCTGAGCTATTTTCCCTTAAAACCTAGGCTACAAAGGTTGTACATGTCTCAGAAGACGGTAGAAGATATGCGATGGCATAAGGAGAAGCGTGTTGCTGAGGAAAATGTATGTAGGCATCTGGAAGATTCTTAAACTTGGGCTGAGTTTGATAAAAATCACGAATGGTTTGCAAATGAGCTGCGTAATGTACAACTTGGGTTGGCTAGCAACGGTGTCAATCCGTTCAGGGACATGAGTAATGCCTACAGCATGTGGCCAGTGTTGTTTCTGCCGTATAACTTGCCACCGTGGAAATGTATGAAAGAACCATTTATCTTCAAGTCGTTGCTTATTCCAAGGCCAAAGTCTCCTTGTCATGAAAATGATATGTACTTGCGTCTTTTAGTGGACGAGTTGAAGGAATTGTGGGAGGTGGGAGTGGAAGCATATGACGTCTCTAAGAATGAGACATTTCAATTGCATGCAGCGTTACTGTGGACCATAAATGACTTTTCAGCATACGGGAACTTGTCTGGGTGGAGCACTAAAGGGTATCTAGCATGTCCGATTTGCAATAAGGATGCATGTTCCCTACATTTGTCCAATGGAAAGAAGATATGCTACATGTGCCATCTTCGTTTTCTACTGCCATCACGTGGCTGGCTAAATCGGCAGAAGCATCTGTTTGATGGAAAAATTGAGCGCAGATTGTCACCTCCATTGTTGTCTGGCAAAGACATGTTGGCGCAATTGGCACTCATCCAACCAGTGAGGTTTGGGAAGATACCGGGCAATAAGAAGAGGAAACGTACTAATGTGGAGTTAAATTGGACGAAGAAGAGCATATTTTTTGATTTGTCGTACTGGGAGACCCTTAAGTTGAGGCATAATTTGGATGTTATGTATATCGAGAAGAACATCTGTGATAATGTGCTGGGAACTTTAATGAACATTGAAGGGAAGATGAAGGATACTGTTCAACTAAATTTTTAACATATGTTATGCCGTAATGTTTTGACAATGACATGCTTTTACAGGAGAAATTTGACATCGATCTCCACTTGCCTCATGTCGTGAAGGCAGTGGACCGTTACTTGGGAACCCATTTCAGGGACTATCGACATAGGCTCCACATGCACTATGAGGTGGAGGTGGCAGCCGGTAGAGAGTCTCGTGACAGACCCTACAGAGGGGTGGCGAAGGAGGATTGGATGTTACTATGCAACCAGTTCGCTAGTAATGCATTCCAAGTAAAAATTGTCAAAATTACTTTTGTTGTATGATGAATCATTGTCATTTATACTAACCTTCTTTGTTTTGGCCAAGTGTAGGAACTTAGTAAGAAAAATAGCGAGAGTAGAAGTAAGCAAAAGGTGACCCACTGTGGTGGATCACGTTCTTTTGTTAGGTATAGGCATGAGATGGTAAGTTAATAAATGTATAATTTCTTATTGTATAATGTCTTCATGAAATCAATCTTCACAAGCTACTATTTATTTGCTGCAGCGAAACCAGGAGACCGATGCACCACCCAGCCCCATTGACTTGTGGCACAGGACGCACTACAATCCCGAGAAGGGTTGGACTGGGCCTGAAGCTCAGCATCTTTATGTAAGTTGGAAAAGATTTAGATACCACTATTACTAATTTAATATTAATCTAAAATGTTTAAAAGTAGTAACATATATTTATGTTTTTTTAGAAGGAGATGGTCGAGATGCGTGTTTAGCCGACCCCTGAGGGTGAGCAACCACCGACCAATGACCAGATACAAGAAACTGTTCTAGGCAAGAGGCACGGATATGTGCGTGGCTTAGGGAGTGAGATGGAGCCGATGGCATCGTTCTCTATTGTCGAGAGTGATGTTAGGTTTCACGCAACCACCTAGAGAGCTGATTCAGCTGAGAGATTGAATGTAGAGATGAAGGTTAGGATGACAGAGCTCAAGGAGTGATAGGCCCAGCTAGAAGCTCTTATGAAGACGATCGTCAACCAACAGGGATGATCTGCTCGGCCTTGGTAAGTTTTTCAAATTATTTACTTTGGTACATTTATTATATATAGAAAATGTTACGTAAAAAAAAAAAAAAAAATTTGGCCTAATGGCCTACAAACCGCATGACACTTCACATATGAAAATAGACTTGCACGAACTTATTTAATTTCATGGGGATGCAAGTTTCAGCTCCAAAAAGGCCCATTTTTGGGTTTTGACCTACCAAAACACTGGATATCAGCCTACCGACCTTGACACCCCATCACACACCTCACAAATGATAAAATAAACTTGCACGAACATACGGCACTCGGTTCAGATGCTCGGTTTGAAACTTATGCAAGTTTCAACTCCAAAAAGGCCCATTTTTGGGTTTTGATCGACCAAAACACCAGATATTGACCTAAATACCTTGAAACCCCATCACACACCTCATAAACGATAAAATAGACTTGCATAAACTTACGGCACTCGGTTCGGATGCCCGGTTTGAAACTTATGCAAGTTTCAGCTCTAAAAATACCCATTTTTGGGTTTTGATCACCAAAACACCGGATATCATCCTACCAACCTTGACACCCCATCACATACCTCATAAATGATAAAATAGACTTGCACAAATGTACGGCACTCAGTTCGGATGCCCGGTTTGAAACTTATGCAAGTTTCAACTCCAAAAAAGCCCATTTTTGGGTTTTGACCGACCAAAATACTGGATATTGACCTACCAACCTTGACACCCCATCACACACCTTATAAACGATAAAATATACTTGCACAAGCATACGGCACTCGGTTCGGATGCCCGGTTTGAAACTTATGCAAGTTTCAGCTCCAAAAAGCCCCATTTTTCGGTTTTGATCAACCAAAACACCAGATATCAGCCTACCAACCTTGACACCCCATCACACACCTCATAAATGATAAAATTGACTTGTACGAACTTATAGCACTCGGTTCGGATGCCCAGTTTGAAACTTATGCAAGTTTCAGCTCCAAAAAGGCCCATTTTTGGGTTTTGACCGACCAAAACACCGGATATTGACCTACCGACCTCGACACCCCATCACACACCTTATAAACAATAAAATAGACTTACACGAACTTACGGCACTCGGTTCAGATGCCCGGTTTAAAACTTATGCAAGTTTGAGCTCTAAAAAGGCCCATTTTTGAGTTTTGATCAACCAAAACACCGGATATCGGCCTACCAACCTCAAAACCCCATCACACACCTCATAAATGATAAAATAGACTTGCACGAATTTACGGCACTCGGTTTGGATGCCCGATTTGAAACTTATATAAGTTTCAGCTCTAAAAAAGCCCAATTTTGGGTTTTGACCGACCAAAACACCGAATATCGGCCTACCGACCTCAACACCCCATCACACACCTCAGAAATGATAAAATAGACTTGCACAAACTTACGGCACTTAGTTCGGATGCCCGGATTGAAACTTATGCAAGTTTCAGCTCCAAAAAGGCCTATTTTGGGGTTTTGACCAACCAAAACACCGGATATCAGCCTACGGACCTCAACACCCCATCACACACCTCAAAAATGATAAAATAGACTTTTAGGAACTTACGGCACTCAGTTTGGATGCCCGGTTTGAAACTTATGCAAGTTTCAGCTCCAAAAAGGCCCATTTTGGGGTTTTGACCGACCAAAAGACCGGATATCAACCTACCGACCTCGACACCCCATCACACACCTCAAAAATGATAAAATAGACTTGCACGAACCTACGACACTCTGTTCGGATCACCGGTCTGAAACTTATGCAAGTTTATGTCATTATTACTATTGATGCATGTAAAAAAATATATATTCACATTTTATGTTAATATATATATATATATATATTTAATAAGGGTTCTAATATATATCATTTGATCTTTATTTCAGATTGATCGGGATTATTGCACTGTCGTCTTTCTATTCTGCATCGGGACATGTAGTTTCTCATTTGTTTTTTTTCTTTTCATTAACAGCTGTAGTTACATTTTGTGAGACTATTTTTTATTTTTGTATTTATTCATAAACTTAACTTTTACAATTGTAACTAATTAGTATAATATATATATATATACGTATATAAATGCATTTTTCTTTTAATTTGATTTTAGTTTAGAATGTTTTCATTTTATTATATATCAAGATGGTTGATACAGGTTTTAACAGGAATAAAACATAAAAAAAAAAAAACAAATAATGCAGGTCCAATATTGGAAAAAAAAAATATTTGACTTTTAGCGATGCACATCCAAGCGTCGCTAAAAAACCTAACTCTACGACGCTTCACATTCGCGACACATTGAATGCGTCGCTAAAAGTCCACATTAGCGACGCCTAACCAGCCTTTGTATTGCTTTTGCAACGCTCATAATTGACTATTACCGACGCATGGCTTGCGTCGCTAATAATGACTTTTAGCGACGCACAAAAGGTGAATGTCGCTAATAGTATTAGTGATGTTACATTCTGGGACAGATTTAGCGGCGTACGTCTGTGCATCACTAAAAGTCATTTGCAACGTGCATCCGTAGTATTAGTGACGCTTTTGTGCGTCGCTAAAAGTCTCATTCCTTGTAGTGGGAGTTCGAGTTACTCACAAACTTTATGCTTATTTCCATGTACAAATAATCTAATAATCTCTAGATACGTCAGGTACCTCCTTGCATATCCTGAACAATCATCATTATCACAGATAGATCAGAATTCCATTCATTCATGTCTTATTCATCATCCGAGGAATCTATCAGATGGCCTAATTAGGTCTATTGGTCTACTTCTCACTCATTGGGTTCTAATTTATGCTCTTAAGTTCCTTAAGTAGGCTTAGTAGCTATTAGGATTATAATTTAAGTCATTTGGACTCCAATCGTTATCAATTAAGCACTTATGTAACCTTAGGAAAAAAATGGTAATTTTGTCATTCTTGCCCCGGACTCTATTGTGGTCCTCAGAACACTCCATTCATCTCTTATATAAATTTTTAAGTCTTTTAGACTTCATTTGGTATCTGTTTTTGATCATCGGGACACATTGGTCATTTCCTATTTTATAGTCTGACTGTTTCGGAGTCTTATTTAGCCCCTTTAATTCACATAGTTATACTTATGACAATTAATTATATCAGATTGGTCTTCATTCGGCATTTGCTTTGTATTTTCTATGCTAAGGGATATTTTGGTTATTTTACATTTTCTGATATTCTGACCCCGAATCATTATTTAGTCATATATACAAGTTCACAAGTATTTGGGCTTCTATTAGTATCGATTTCGTCCAATTTGGACTTCATTTGGGCTTCATATCATATTAGGGGCATTTTGGTAATTTTACATCTTATGTTGGGACCACTCTGGAGTCCTCGGATGTCTAATTTGACATTTTGATTGTGTCCGGGACGTTCAAAACTGTTAACATAGCTTTTTTCGGATCTTAGTTTGGAATTCATTTGCTTTATTTATGGCCCAGGGGTAAAATCGTCATTTTACCCTATTTATAAAATCATTTAATTAATTATTAAATTATTTTCCAGGGGCTTATTTGCATATAAATTCCAGGAGTTGGGCCAAAACAGAATATCCAAAACTGTTGGGATCAAACTGTGAATAAACAAAGTTCTAGTTTTCCTTTATTTAGGTTAATTCATTGAACTAGCGGGTTTGAGTGTCAGAACCCTAAACCGGTCTAAGAGCTCAGTGAACCAGCCGGTTCAGAGTGCTTCAAAGAACCGGAATACAATATCTTACTAGCTTCCTTATCCATGTTTAGGTTAACCCAAGTCTGATTTTCTAATTTATAGTTCCTTTTACTAAACAGGAGGTAACTCAACTTAAATTAAGCTCTTAAACGGCGTCGCAGTGTTAACCCCATTTGCGCTTGGTCGGGTCCCGACCCAACCTGACCCAAGATCCGGCCTAACTATCTTGAAAAAACCCATCTTCATCACGTTAATCCATCCACTATTCTGGCGTCTTCTCCGACGCCGATACCGGTTCTACAGATTATTGTTTCTAATTTTCTCATGGTTTTTTACGTCTAATTCTCTCTGTTTTTACACCAATCCGTTCCTAAGACATTGAGCAATCTTTTGGGATTGTTTTTAACCCTCAAATGTACAATTTTTCTGACACCCATCATTTTTTTCGATTTACTTTACCTATATACAAAACTAAGGTTAGTTCATCTTCAATTTCTGCCCCTTTTTTTACAGTGGTTTACAGAAGCAGTTCTAGGGTTTTTCTTCCACGTTTCTTACTGATTTTTGAGTTCCTTCTATCTACAAAACACAAGATGAGGGATTTAGCACATACCTTCATCCACAACCCAACTTCTTGAAGCTTCATTTTCTTCCAACCATGGTGGCTGCAGCTACAATAGTCCCCTATCTAACTCTTCCTCTTCAGTCTCTCTCTTCTCCAGATCTAGTTTAACACCCTCAACTCTCACGGTACATATATTTTTGTATCAAGAGAGGGTTCTTGCAACACCCCGACCCTGATTAAGTAATGATTAGTTACTAATCATTTATCTGAACCAAACATAAAGAATAATTAAGAAGCTAACCTAATTAGGAGTTGACCAGAAGAAACGGCGTCGAAAAATAAGTTACAGAATAAAAGTTAAGTAGGAAATAGTGAAACTGCATCAATGCGTAGCCAAACAGGGCCTAAGCCCGAAATATAGAAAAAGGACCAAAAATTGTGGCCAAGAGGATTTGATCCCTTGACCAAACTAGGCAGAATCTGTTTTACCAAAAAATTACCATCTAGGCTAGGAGCACTTTTGTGTATATATGTGCAAAGATATATATTTAAATACCATTCAGATTTGACCATTCCCCAAAGTGGCCAATGGACAAGCATGCAACACATCAGCATGCATCACCCTATGCTATAGCCCATCATGCCTATCCCACCATGATTACATCTCCTCCCAACCAAATTGCATGCAAACCCATCATGCACTTGGGGGAGATGAAACATCAAGAGAAAATCTGATTATTGATATACAATCTCCATATATGCATGGAGGAAAAATCAGAACTGTAGAGAGACTTGTAATGCTGATTTTATAGAGAGAGAAAGTGGGTTAGAGAGAGGAAGTTAGAGAGAGAAAGCTTGAGTTGTGGGAATCCATTGAAGGGGCTAAGGACTGGGAACTGAAAGGCTGCACCACTAGACCGGACCTGCTCCATTGGGAGGCTTCTGACTGAAACGAACCCTAGGAGACCACTGTGTACAAGGTAAGAAATTCAAAATTTTCTGAGCATTTTTCTCTTTTGATTTCGGCCACTGTTTTATTTCTTTTGGGACTGTTAATGCATGTAAAGAGATTTAACAATGAGAACTGGGTTGTTTATGATTGATTTGGACCCAGAAAACTGCCCCAAAAACTCAAACCCGTAGCAAACCGCCATTAATGGACCATGGAAACTGGGTCTGATTCGACCTCCCAAAAACTGAGTTTTGATGTTCTAGGACTAATCTAGACACGCGGAGGGTTTAAAATATCACTATACGGGACCCAAAATCACATTGTAAGGCCCTCAAAAAAGAGATTATTGCTTTCGGCCATGAAACACAAATTCGAAGTTAAGCCTTTAAACCGATTTTTGTGAATGGGGGATGAAACTAAATGTCATAGGGATCATGTAGCAACAAACCGCGTTGAAAACGGTTGAGGAATGAGCATGTATTGTTGACTTGCAGGTTCGGTTATCCTCCGTTGAACCGAGCCATTGAGCTTGAGTCGAGGCTCAAATTGGATGCCAAAACGTTGGTTTGACATCCAGAGAAATAATGGGGTAGATGGCAGTTGAAAACCGTACCAAAAACTCTATGAAATTGAAGAAGGAATCTGCAGAAAATAGGGCTACAGTACGCGGATTAGATGGGGAAGACAGAGTTGCCTCGGCCGAGTTGGCCAAGCCAAGCCGAGTTGACTCATACACGTGTCAACGTATGAACGTGCTACCCTTGAATGAAACGGCACCGTTTGGCTAAACTGATATGTTTTAAAAAAAATTAAAATCGGACTGTTTGGGCGCATGGTTAATAAATCTGAAATTAGGGAAATTGAATTGGGCTTAACCAAAACGTGGATAAGGGGGCAATTGGGGTTAACAGGGATATTTAACCCCGATTCTCTGAGGGCCAGTGAACCGGTTGGTTCACGTGAGACTTGGACCGGTTCAAACAGTGAACCCTAAAACCAAGGGGTTTGAACTCATAGTTTATTTAATTCCATTTTAACCCCAAATGATTTCTGAAATTATAAAACCGCCCCAACAGTTTTAAAAATTTAACTCTGGCCCAATTTTTGGAATTTTATTTCATTTATACCCCTGATAAATTAATAAATAATAAATTAATTTATTAATTAAATTATTTAATTAATTTATTAATTAAATAAAAATGACCAAATTACCCCTAGGTCATAAATAAGTCAAACGGAGTCTGAATAAATCAAATGAATAGTGTATTTTCACTATTTCAAGCATTCTGGACTCAATGGCAGAGTCTGATTCGGAAAACCAAGTCCCGAAAAATACAAACACGTAGGTATAAATGACTGTATTGCCCCCAATATGCTCGATGTCCAAATAAGGCGAGTTATTAGTGCATTCTTATTATCTCGACACTCCTGAGATCAACGGTGAGGTCCGGTTCACGAGACAGGACTCCAAAAAATATGACGCGCGAAATGACCAAACTGCCCCTAAGGTACCCGAAGCCCAAACGAAACTAAAAGATAGTCTATTTTGACTATGTCGGACATTCCAAACCCAACGGTGAAGTCCATAACACCAAAATAGGTACTGAAAATTTAGTCACGTGAAAAATAAAACTCATCAAGTCACCACGAGTTGACTAGTAAGACCAATCCTAGGAAGTTAGGATACGTCAGGCCTAAAATTAAATGAAAGAGCATGAATAGGTAACGATTTAAGGTAAATGTGAAGTTAACGAGTTCTTTATAATTTTCTTAGGAAATACAAAGGAAAGGGAAAAGCCCACCAGTAGTGCAAACCCGGGGAATCAAGGTGAGTAACCTCACATTTGAAGTGGAGATTTAATTCCACGGATTTGAATGATGTTTTAAATATCAAATTCTGTCTTTACACAATTCCGTTTTAAATATTCTGTTATGACATGCTTCCTGAATAATTTATTACTGTTCTTTGAAATATACTTCAGCATGTCTAAAATTTTGATTTCAAATGTTATTATATATCCTGAATTTACATGTTTCACGTATTTCAATACTCTATCATGAGATTATGAACTGTATGTTTTGAATGCTTTTAAATGCATCCACATGAAGGAATTATGGGTTAAATGCTTTTAAATGCAAGATAAATTGTGCATAAGCACCATGGATTTCTATCGGGTTTCTTAGGAACCCAACTACGATACGAATAAATGCCAGGTAGCAGGATCTAATCCCCCAGGCATATGAGATATCTCCACGAAAAGTAAAATGGGAATCTGGTTCGAAACGGATTATGTTAATGAAAGTGATAAGGTGTGTGTTGAAAATGGAAGCAGGCTTTTTCCTCATTTTCACCATGCATATTTACCTGATTTGAAATTCATATACTTTATTTCGAAAGTACAAGTTAGCTTGAATACTTTAATGTTTCAAAGCCATTGTTTAATGAATGCATGTACTCTATGTTCCAAGTATACAAGCAATTGGTAGTAAGTATTTTACAAAATTCTCACGTGCGAAACCACTACCAATTGAAACCCATGACAGATGTTAGAATTACTCACTGGGCTTCTCGAAGCTCACCCCATTCCCTAACATTTTTCAGGTGATGACGATGGGTGGACCTTTGCCCAATTTGGGGAGAAATGATAGGCAGCTCCATTAGGATTCTGGAGATATTTTTGGGAAGTATTAGGGCCTATGGTTGGTCGAATTTTGATGTCGTACTTTTGGACAATTATGTATTTAAGCCCAAGAGGCAACCAAATATGTACTTAAGCCTTTGAGGTATTCGAATATGTATCATGTATAAGACTTTAAGTTTTAGTATGCTCTGATGTGATTATTCATGTGTACCGCTATGAAGAGCGACAGTACCGGACAGCTGTGCGAAAGTTTTTAAACAGATTTTTAATAAAAAAAAAAAAAAAGGGTTTTCACGCTTCCGCAAATCAAGGCCGTATCCGATACCATCGCCTATGTTTCGCCTTGCCCTCAGGCTTCCGGGCCTGAAGGCGGCGGTCGCGATCCGAGATCCGCACAGGGTGGGTTTCGGGTCGTGACAGTTCTAGAATTGCTACACCTAATATATACATATATATATATATAGTTCATCAGTAGCTTCTGCTACCATTGTTATTATATATATATATATATATATATATTACATAGCAGCTTCTCATTTGCTTCTAGCAGTTTTCTCTTGGAAGCTTCTAACACATATTTATCTATATTATGCCATTTTACATATATCTTATATATCTTATATATCATATCATGTCATATATATATATAATGTATATAAATATCTCATGTTGTGGGCCCCACCTACTTCTCTCATAGATTCTATGAATAGCCATATTTATGTCTAACTTGACCGCCAATAAATGTGTAGTCCATAAGATACTGGTGTACAAAATATTGGAAAACTTGGTGCTAGTCCTGGGCTTGGTATTATTATCAGTCCTTTTACCGATATTGGATCCCCGTTAGTGTCTTATTCCATATTTATCGTATTTTCATAATTAATTACCCGTATTGATCTCATCTTGTAAATTTTGGCAGTAGTCCACATTATTTTTAACTTAGTTGACCAAGTTGTCAATTTCCCAAGCATGCCCCCTTTAGTGCTTTTACTCAATTTCATATCTTAGGAAATTAATCCCGTTATGGCTTATCGCATTTTGAGCAATTTCAAATCATTAACGTCACATAACCTATTTTTATTAGGTCAGGATGTAGTTTGGGTCATGTCTGGTTTTTGGGGTATTACATTCCAAATTAACATACTTTATTAGATTTCATATAAGCATCTAGGCAGTAACAATTGTATACATTAGAACCTTTATAGTCCTTTATATTTGCACTAAAAATATATATTCACACAACCAAAAGGACCATATTGAGTTTCGTCAAACCTTAATAAAAATAGTTAGAGCATCTTAATGATTTCATTACATAACAAGCTATTAAATCTAGAACCAACCTCACTTGGATTTTCTAATCCAATCCAAAAAACCCCAAACATAATTTTATGTCAAGGATGATAGCACATATGATACAATGTGATTTAAGAAAAGTATTCATGTAGATATAATCATCTTAAGCTACCAAACATGTGTAATCCCATGTATATACATATACATAGCAATGAACAAATGGAACAACATGCAGATACTCTTATTCAAGCTCTATAGTTAGAAAACTCATACCCATTTTGAAGCTCTGTCAATCTTAGTCAAACCCTAGCTTACTTTCATCTTCAAATCATCCTTTATTTCTTGGAATTTTCTTTGTCTCTTGGTTATAGTAGGTGTTCATAATACTAGAAGGGCAAAAGCCCTAATTTTTCCTATATGTTTTCTCAAGAATTTGAGAAATAATGTAGAGCAGAGAGATTAGGGGAATGGGGGAAGACATGGTTTAGAAGATGAGACAATGGATGTTGATTCCTCTTCCTTCTTCTCCTCTTTACTTATATGTCCCTTTTGTGTAAATTCCCAAGTATTTTTCAAAAATTACCCCCATGCCACCTTTTTTCCATGTTCCAATTCTACCATTATTCACCATATCTATAGGTTAACACACTATTTATCACTATTCATTTTATATTGTCACATTTTATGAGTTTTATAATATTTTCCAGAGTTCTACCTTCGCGAAATTTGGGTTGTCAATAAAATGACCAAATCTTCCTTTGGTCACATAATGGGATTAAATGACCTCCAATCATCACCAAATTTATTATACCTTCCTAATTATTATTATTTATTATTTATTCATCATTATTATATATTATTACTAATTTTAGGTAATTATTTAATATTAAAAATTCAGGTCGTTACACTAGAGATTTAGTAGTGGTGGTTGTGGTAGTGTGGAGGTAGTAGCAATGAGGAAGAAGAGGGGTGTTGGCGATAGTAGTGTTGGCGGTAGCTGTGGTGGCTATAATTGATAAGGGTGGTTCGGTGGTGGACAGTGATGGAAAGAATTTCATTGGGAGATCATGAGGAAAAATCAAAATGCGATTTCATTCGAGTGCAACTCTCACAATGTTTGAGTGTAACTATTATAACGATGTAATAGTTACACTTGAACATTGTGAATATTGCACCGACCATCTCACAATGATTGTTTCTTTCAACGGTTGAGTAGAGAAATGATGGTCAAGCTTATTTTTTTTCCTTTCACAATGATGGGTTAAGGAAAAAGGTGGTAGTGCAAATTGAAGTTATTGTTTTACAATGGTGGTGTACGGAATCTGTTTTAAAAGTATTTGAAAGTTATAGAGCGTGGGAGCTTTGGAGTGGTGGTTGTGGTGGTCGTAATGAGGAAAAAGAGGAGTGGTGGCAACGATTATAGCTGGTAGAGGTTGGCTAGTGGTTGGTGATTAGGGTTGGGGTAAGAGTTTTAAAGCTAGTAAATGGAGAATAAGATGAATTAGTCTTTTTACTTTTGAAAAAAATGGATAATTTTGGAAGATCATGTTCTGAATAGTAAAAGATTATGTATTAATAATTTTACTTATTAAAACAAATTTTTTAAAAAGTTTGAATTTGCAATTGGCCAATTTGTAAGTAGGAAAAAAAGAGTCTGAATAATAATTTTTTCTCGAAATAAAAGTTTGTCTGAATTTTTTTTTTAAATAAAATTATATTATATGTAATATGATTTATATTTTTTTAATAAAACATAACACGTACAAATATAATAAAATATTATTATAAAAATACATTGCCCTACTTTATTTCAAGCTATTAGACCCTTTTCTACTTGACACGGCGGCATGGGCATGGGGAGGCATGCCATGCCTTGATGGCTTGACATGGAGGGAGGCATGCAATCAAGAGTTGGAATGGGATTCAGGAGCGAAATGACATTCACGGTTGGAATGACATTTCGAAGTTGGCCAAGTTGGTGAGCCTCAACCATTGCTAAGGCCAAGATATGGGTGGCCTGTCATGGGCATCCTTGTGGATATGTCAAAGATATTCTAAGTATTGGAGGGATACTTAGACAATCAAACTTGGCGCAACTAGATGCATGACTTGGGCAACAAAAGGTTAAGGCAATGCCTTTGTAAACAATTTGGCACATGGATTGCCTTTGGCAAGGCAAATGTGCACAGGTGGAAGAAGTAGTTCTGCAAGGGGTTGTGTCTACTCCGGTCAAGTTGACAAATCTTCATAAGACATATATAGGGGGCAGTACCCCCTTGAGGCGCCCATGGGCGAGTTAGCCATGCGATCTAAGACCTTGGAACCTTCGGGGCAAGGCATGTTACTGTTGTAAGCTGGGTTCGATAGGGTGGTCCGACCCCCATCACCAATAGTGGCGGCACATGGTGGCAATGTTCGACAAACAAGTTCCGAACCATGAGTAGGCATGGTTCGGCAATGAGGGGTGACACGAAAGCATTGTTGGGACCAAGTGAGGCGCTGATGCAAGGCAGCAACACATGTGGCGGCAGTGCTGGACTGGCGAAATACAAGTCTGTTTAGGAAAGGGAAACCGCGTGATGAGTTGGCGCAAGCCAAGTCCGTTTAGGAAAGGAAAACCATGTGGTGTTTGCCTATAAATACAATGTAATGGGAGGGGCGGAGACAGAATAGAAGAGAGCGTGTTCTCTTGTCCCGCAACCCTTAGGCTATGTATTCCTTTGTATTCATATGAGAGTATAGTGAATAAAAGGTTGGGAAAGTATTTTTCATGTAAGGGCTGTGTTCTATGTGTGTGCTTTCCGTTTCTGTTTGTAATTGAATTGTGCAGACCTACTACGTTGGAATCCTATTTTAAGGATTCAGCCTTTCTGTGGGTTGTGTGGTTGGCTGGTCAAAGCAACGGTCTTAACGCCGCACAGGCAAAAAAATTTGGTGTCAAATTTAGACCTGTGACACAAGCTCAGAGGAAATATGCCATTCGCGTGGGTTCCGTTTGTATCGAAATGATGTGATTGAAAAGAGCCCTTGAAGAATCAAGTCCATCCCGGGTGTTTGTCGGCATGAGACCCAGTGAAAAAAATTGAGCAGTTCCGCTCATCCGGCTGATCTGATCAAAGTGCACTCATATAGCTGATGAGACTGTCACGTGTCTGTTAGACTCTGCCTAGACATGTTACCACTGCCTTCCCTTTCTGTGTCGCTGCCGCATCCTCCGCTGCAAGTGTCGTTGAAATGTGTAATTAAAACATAATTAAATAATTCTTTTTATAATGAATAAACAACTCATTGTACAATTTTATTTTTTTTTAAAAGGGCATTTGTCGGCAGCACTTGGGGATTGGTAGGGCCACACTTTACGGCCGTACATATGAACGGTCAACCGTCAAGTGCCGTCCCAACTTTAACCAACAAGATTAGAAAAGCCCCCTTATTCTCGTCTTCTGCCCCGTGTCTCGAGTCAAGTCTCCGACCAAAAAATGGCTCCATGACGTAGCAGCGATGCGCGGCGCGCTTTCACCGCCACAAGCATGTTGGGCCTGTAAACATCCCAAAAAGATACAGGCCTGGAAGCATTGGTACGAAACCCCAGACTAGTTCCTTCCTCCCGCCTAACACTGGTCGACGAGTGAGTTAAAAATTGATACCGGATTCAAAATTCAATTGGGGAAATTACTGAGTTCTTTAAATTTTTTATAATTATAATTTTTTTTTTGAATTTTCTAAAATCACATTCACTTTTCATATATTTATTCAAAAATTACAAACATCTCTTTTTTATTTAAATTTGTTTAAAAATAACAAAAATATTTTACTGACAAATTACAAACCGAACCTTTTAGCCCAAATTTGTTTTAAAAGATAAAAGTGTCATTTTTCATTTCATTTCATTTTTTCAATTTTCAATAATTTTTTTCACTTTTTTAAAGAATTTTTTCATTTAAGATAAACAACTTATATTTCTTTTTACCAAAGAAGATTTAAATTAATATTTCTTTGAAAATGAATAAAAAGTTAGAATAAATTGGTCCAAAATTAAAAAAAAATAATGCAATGAGTAATTTTGTTATTCTGAAAAAAATATCTAGCTAGAGGGGAGGCATTTGTGAATTATCAATAAAAATAGAAAAGGTCAGTGTCATTTCAGAAATTTCACGAGGAGTTTTGTAAATTGTTAAAAATCTCAAGAGAAGTCATTGTAATTTAACCAATTTATTGTAACTTCAAAAGTCTTTTATTAATTTTAAGACAAAAATGTTTTTTTGTAGATAATGGAAATCACAACGTTTGGCAAAAAAATCACGTAGAATTGCACCTGAACGGATGGTAGGTGATCGGTGCAAAACTGCAAGTGCACATTATCGTGGTTTTATAGTAAAGTGATGAAAGAGTATCGTCCTCAGGGATTGGTAACTTACTTTTGACAAATACCAAAATTATACTAATCTCAAATTTATCTAGAAAAGTCACTAAGATTTTTGTAATTGCAAGTTAAAATAAAATCAATTCAAAGAAAGTACTCAAATGAGAAGAAAGATGTTGTTCGAAAATCAAATCAATGAGAAAGAAAATTTCTATGAAATCGATTTCACCTAATCCCTCACTATGCTTTACTCATCTAACTAATTGAATTTAAGTCTCTATATTTGTTAGCAAATCTCCAATTCACCCAAAAGCCTCTTTCGACAATCAATCGAAAATTATTCTTGCTCATTATTTTACACAAGAGTATGCAAATTAATAAAGCAAGAAAGCAATAAGACCAATGATTTTAATACTACATAGGTTCATACAAGTCTTTCGATCTCTATATTTACCTATGTCGAAATATTCAAGATCTATCCTATAATTCCCTCTTTCGACAGCAAATCACAAGATCAAAATTATCTAATTAATGGCCAGTTAATTAGAAGTGATAAGCTCAGAATAAATCAGATAAACATGAAGAAAATTACTTCAAATTAGCATAGAAAAACAAGCATAGTTTGAAACTAGATTACATCGGTTTCCTAGAATAAAGAAAATTTAGTTCATGCTAAACATTAAATTCAACATAAACGAATTCACCATAATTTTTTCTAAGAGGAATAGAAGTGAATGAACACTAAAAGAAATACTCGTTGCAGCCGCAGCGTCTTTTCCAAGCCGCAGCTTTCTCTTTCTTTTCTTTTTTTTCTTTTTTTCTGCCAGCTGTAGCCTTCTCTTCTCCCTCTTCTTTTTCTCTTTCTTTTCTTGTGCTACAGCTTCTTTCTTTTTTTCTTTTTCCTATTCCCAGTCACAGCGCCTCCCTTTTTCTCTTCACAGCCGCCTTTCTTTTTCTCTTTTTCTGTTCTTTTTCTCCAGCTGCCCCCTCCTTTTGTTCTCCAAGCTGCCTTATATAACCACAGGACCCCTAAGCCCTACACGCTGGAAGCAGCCCAAGATCTAACGCTGCTTCAGGGCTTCTTTTTTTTTTTGGGCTTTTGCTGGATGACTTGTATACAATTTAGGCCAGCAATCAAGGTGAGGACTCACACCTAATTATCAGGTTGTCCGGCCTAACTAGTCATGGATCGAGCCTATAATTTACAAAATGCCTCTTCATTGAATGAGATAGAGTCCATAGACGACGGACTGCTTCAATTTCTTCATATTTGAAATAAAATTTAAAAGATGACAATGAAGCCTAAAATCACCCAGAAAATAAATAAAATTAGACTAAAGTTTAAAGTTTAAAGAAGTGGTAAAATACTCTAAATTATGCAAGTCATCAAATACCCCCAAACTTAAAACTTCATTTGTCCTTAAACAAAAGAAAAGAAAATAAACAATATAGACCCCATAGAAAAATCTAGCCATGATCTGAAATTAGATTTCATCACTAGCATCTTACTCTTTTAAAATCAAAGATAGCAAGAAAATCAATCAAAAATTTATCAATTTTCAAGCAAGAGTTAAGTGTTTACTTCAACCTAAAGCTAAGACCTTGAGTGTGTGTGATATAGTCAATTTAACTCCAAACCACCTGCAAACTCAGATAAAAGCATAACAACTGAAACCAGAATAATTCTCTCAAAACTTAACCCCATAAGTCCAATTTTCAGAAATCCTCTCCACTAATGTAGTCAACACCAAAATCAGAGATCAAAAGGTCTTTAATTAGGTTGTAATGACAGGCCACAAGGTAAGGGCTATGAAAGAAATGGATATAGAAAATCAAAGCAAACTGGGAAAATACTTGGTGGAAAGAACACTAAAATAAAATTCTACAGGATTCGAACCATAACTCTTTCTCGACAATATGCTTATACTCTATTTTTTTTTTCTCTGCCATAATGGATAAATCACCTCTGCATAAAGGACAAACCCAACAAAAATACTATTTTTTTTTTTTTTTTTTTACTTTTCACACTTTGATCAAACAGAGTAAACATAATGTGGATAATTTCATTTGAACTAACTTTCTCTTCAAGTTTAAATTTTCACCAAAGTATCTTCTCAAACTGTAAAAGGTAAATTCATGATTTTTCAGGCTTAGAACGAGAATGGTTTATGTAGTTAAAAGAACAAATAAAAGCTTATGTAACATAAGGCTCAAGGGGGCTGACTATGAAAATACACCATGCAATGATGTCATGATAACTGGGACGGTTGGGAAAGCTTTTTGGTTATGAAAGAAATTTCCTAGATCATTTCTCTAATATTTGGTATCAACTAGGATTTCGCCTCAAGGATCCATCAACGGATTCTAGAGCAAAGCAAGATTGAACTTCCCTAACCCAGTTAGTTCAACTCCTTTTCTTCATAAGCAAAATGGAATAAAGAAAAAATGACTATGTGCTCAATTATGTTCAAGGACAAAGATTTAAATCAAAGTACCCACAAAACTCTACCTAACATAAAATTAAGAAATTTTTGAAAATTTTTCTCAGTCCCATCCTCAATCTCAAATTTCAGAGTCATAGAGAATTCAATCATACTCAAATATATGCTTGGTAAGAAAATCCAAAAACTCAAGATTCATAACCAACAATCAAGAAGACAAAATAACTATAGGAGTTTACACCCCCAAACTTAAACTGAACCATGTCCTCATTATAATTCAAAAGTGAGAAAGATTGAAGAAATGAAAGGAACTTCCCTAGTTTCATGGTGAATCAGTTGTAGTTTGTAATTTTTAGCTCTTTATTCATGCTAAATAAACCTGCATCAAAATCCAAATTATTCAAAAAAATAAAAAGAAAGTTCTATGGGCTGCCTCCCATAAACGTTTGTTTTAAAGTCTACACTAAGACTTTTCAATCTTCATCAATTAGGATCTCCAAGAGGAATAAATGCACACTTCCTCTCCACTTGTAGAGATCTGAAAAATGAGGGTAAATTTTTCGTTTTTGTCAATAGGGCACTATTCATGCGCAATTTTGTCGGTAGGGCATTTACATGCATCATTTAATATAAGTCATATTTAGAAGAATGTTTTGAGTATGTCATAGAATAGAAATATGCTTATAATATTAAAATACACATCCTATAAAAATTTGAGCCTATTTGGAGACATTTTCAAAAATTAGACCAAAAGTGCATCCCGGGTGGCCCGGGTGGATCCGACCAAACCCGGCCACAGGAAAAAATTTATTTTTTTGAAAAATTTTATTTAAAATAATTTTAAGAACTTTGGCTAAAACAAAATTTTGAATTGAGGTGTTTCGGAACGGGTTGTAGTGTAACGGGGCCCGAAATCATTAAGGGCAAAAGGGTCATTTTGCCCCCTCTGCCTCTTCACTATAAATATAGCCCCTTAGTTTATAATTTCATTATTTTTGGGCTGGAGAAGGAGCAGAGCACGTTCATGGAGAAAAAGTGAGAAAAAGCCCTAGGTTCTCCAAGCTTCAAGCTACCAAAACACACTCCTAGGCCGAGATTCTTGTGAGGCTTCCTTCTAGGAAGTTGTTCCTCTCATCAATATCTATATTCTCACTAATCGGTTCAGCTGGGCAGCGAACACAACTTCCCCGGTTTGAGAAAAACCATTTTAGGTATGATATTTTGCTCAGTAAGAAATAAGATTAAGTTTAAGAGTGATTTACATGTTGATTGAATGATTCATGTGTTTATTTGATGTTAGAAAATCACTTAGGATATAGTTACTTTGAAAACTTAGAGTTGGTAGTTTAGGTACTTTTGTGTACTTGAGTGTTCTTTGGGAATTTGGAAAAGTGATAAACCTGAACCATGACTATAAGTGAAGCTCATTGTATTCTAACTTAGGTTCATGTAGACAAAATCTTGTAGTTGGAAAGTTATGATTTATTTAAGGTGTTGGTGCTTTATGTATTTTGTGATATTTGAGAATTTGTCAAAGTGATGAACATGTAACTTGTTTATATGTTTGGATTATTATATTCTAGCTTTTGTTCATGTAGAGAAACTATTGTGATTTGAGAATTATGATTTATTCCATGAGTTGGTAGTTTGTGTATTTGTATTTTCTTTGAGAAATTGTTAAAGTAATGAACATGAAACTTGATCATATGTTTAATTCATTGAATTGTGACTTACATTCATATAGACAAAATGTTGTGAATTTGAAATTATGCTATACTGTATGAATGAGGCATATTTTAAGTCATGCTTCCATGTGTTGATGAAATGTTTCCTTGAATTGCATTATTGCATGGTGAAATTCAAAGCATATTGGCATATGGTGAATCCTTTGAAAACATAGTGTGGGTTGAGCACTTGGTGCTATACATTATGAGGGTGTAGATCCTGTGGTGAAAAACCCAATATTGGCCATTGCATTGGTGCATGTTCATCCAACAGGAGCGATCCGTGAATTCAGGCATTGATACTCTGAACCAACGGGAGCAATCTGTGAAGGAGACATGGGTGTGGCATAGAGTTGCATGGGTGTGCCATGCATATTTACATTACATTGTATTGATGAATTGGAAGGCATGTAGATATAAATGTACGCTTGCACATACCACGCCTTAATTTTGTTCTTTGCATTAGCATTATGTCATACCAACAGTTGAGCTGACCCCTCGTGGGATATCATATTTCAAATGAGGTTCTGGATGCTTGAGACTTGTTTAAGTCTTGAAGAAAGGAAGGAAAATGGATCATGAAGCATATTTGGCCCTTGGGCATGTTTTTGTATGTATGGGCATAAGCCCAAATAACTTGTATTTAAATTTGAAAAATAGTGGACTATGGATTATAGGCCTTGGACCATTTTAAAGTGTAAGGGCTTAAGCCCAAATGACATGTAGAATATATTTATTTAATGTGCCTTACATGTATATATATTGAAGGAAATGGATGTATGTTTAATTTAATGAACTTGTGGCCATCGAGTGAGGATGGATTGTGATATGGTTATATATACGAAGAATTGTAAAAATATTAGGTAGAAAAAGGCTTAGAAAACAAATGAGGTTATGTTAAAATTTTGAAAAAATTAAAGAATTGATTAAGTGTGTAAAACACCATTTAAATGGGTGAGAAAAATGCTCAAAATGGAGGTTTAGAAACCTAGGGGAAATGGGTTAAAAATGGAAGAAAAATGGCTTGAAAAACTTGGAAAAAAAATTCAAAAATAGGAAAAATAGGTTGTAGCCATGAACAGTAAAAATGCAGAAAATCAGATTTTGCTCTCTATTGCTACAGTGCACTGAGTGACAGCCCCAGCCCCACAGCCTGCCATGCGCGCCCACGCCCTTTCCCCCACGCGCGTGTGCCCAGCCTGCTGTTGCCCCTGCTTTGCCTTGCTGCACGTGCTGCTGCGCAACCGCTGTTTTGGCCATGTTTTGGCACTTTATGATCTACTCTTTAAGGCCATTTTAAGGCCATTTAGTTACATGTTCAACCCTACATTTTGGAGCCCATTTTTGGCCATTTTTGGCCATTACATCAAGCCATGTTGGGTATTTTTATGGACACTTTTTAGTCATACTTCAAGGCCATGTTTGGCCACTTACTTGGGCCATTTGAGGTAGAATTTTTGGTCTATTTTTGGCCCAAGCAATAGGGTATTTGGGACCCCTTTGAGTTATTATTCCAAGATATTTTTAGAGATGTTTTAGGGCTATTTTGGAAACCACCTTTGAACATGACTTAAATTATTTTAACTATTAATTGGGAGGAGTGTTTGAGTAATATTAGGA